>CM038680.1:11987475-12122985 GCA_021605205.1 Aegilops longissima
GAGACTGAAAAGAGAGGGCGAATAACACGGCAAGGGTGAAGTGGGGGAGAGGAAAACGAGAGGCAAATGGCAAATAATGTAAATGCGAGGGAGATGGGTTTGTGATGGGTACTTGGTATGTCTTGACTTGAGCAAAGACCTCCCCGGCAACGGCGCCAGAAATCCTTCTTGCTACGTCTTGAGCTTGCGTTGGTTTTCCTCGAAGAGGAGAGGGTGATGCAGCAAGTGTAGCGTAAGTATTTCCCTCAGTTTTGAGAACCAAGGTATCAATCCAGTAGGAGGCTCCTCAAAAGTCCCACGCACCTACACAAACAAACTGAGAACTCGCAACCAACGCAATAAAGGGGTTGTCAATCCCTTCACGGCCACTTGCAAAAGTGAGATCTAATAAAGATATGATAAGATAAATATATTTTTGGTATTTTATAATATAGATGCAAAAATTAAAGATGCAAATAAAAGTAGATTGGAAGCAAATATTATAAGAGATAGACCCGGGGGCCATAGGTTTCACTAGTGGCTTCTCTCAAGATAGCATAAGTATTACGGTGGGTGAACAGATTACTGTCGAGCAATTGATAGAAAAGCGCATAGTTATGAGATTATCTAGGCATGATCGTGTATATAGGCATCACGTCCATAACAAGTAGACCGACTCCTTCCTGCAGCTACTACTATTACTCCACACATCGACCGCTATCCAGCATGCATCTAGAGTATTAAGTTCATCAGAACAGAGTAACGCATTAAGAAAGATGACATGATGTAGAGGGATAAACTCATGCAATAAGATATAAACCCCATCTTGTTATCCTCGATGGCAACAATACAATACGTGCTGGCAACCCTTTACATCCTTTGGGTAAGGACACCGCAAGATTGAACCCAAAGCTAAGCACTTCTCCCATGGCAAGAAAGACCAATCTAGTAGGCCAAACTAAACTGATAATTCGAAGAGACTTGCAAAGATAACTCAATCATACATAAAAGAATTCAGAGATGATTCAAATATTATTCATAGATAAACTTGATCATAAACTCACAATTCATTGAATCTCGACAAACACACCGCAAAAAGAGATTACATCAAATAGATCTCCACAAGAGAGGGGGAGAACATTGTATTGAGATCCAAAAAGAGAGAAGAAGCCATCTAGCTAATAACTATGGACCCGTAGGTCTGTGGTAAACTACTCCAACTCATCGGAGGGGCAAGGATGTTGATGTAGAGGCCCTCCGTGCTTGATTCCCCCTCCGGCAGAGTGCCGACGAAGGTGCCAAGATAGGATCTCGCGGATACAGAAGGTTATGGCGGTGGAAATTGTGTTTCGTGGTGCCCCTGGATGTTTTTGGGGTACGTCGGTATATATAGGAGGAAGAAGTACGTCGGTGGCCGCCCGAGGGGCCAACGAGACAGGGGGGCGCGCCCTATAGGGGGGCGCGCCCTCCTATCTCGTGGAGGCCTCGACTGCTTCTTGACTTGCACTCCAAGTCCTCTGGAACACGTTCGTTCCAAAAGTCACGCTCCCGAAGGTTTCATTCCGTTTGGACTCCGTTTGATATTCCTTTTCTTCGAAATACTAAAATAGGCAAAAAAAACAGCAATATGGGTTGGGCCTCCGGTTAGTAGGTTAGTCCCAAAAATGATATAAATGTGTAAAATAAAGCCCGTAAACATCCAAAAGGGGTAATATAATAGCATGGAACAATAAAAAATTATAGATACGTTGGAGACGTATCATAGCCCCCTCGCGATACTTGTGCGAGAGAAAACGAGGCAAGTAGGCGAAAAAGACAGAGAGTCACAAGTCAAGGACGGCAACAATTCCAATAAAACTTCAAATAGGGACGAACAAGCCAACTGCAGAAAGCAAATGAAAAAGCCGCGTCCGGCGCCTAATCTAGTCTTCGACGCCTTCTCACCAGCGCGGAGCTAAGTGATGCCACTGGGCGTGGGCGGGAGCCCCCGAAGCCCGAGGGCGGCTCTCCATGGACTCCTGGGCGTGTACAGCCGCAACTCATTATTACGTGAGAGTGTCACGGGCGGCGAGCTTCACAGGCATTGGCCTTCTTCATAGGCTCCGGGCCTTTCTCATGGAAATGAGCTTCACAGGCATTGCCTTCTTCACAGGCACCGGCCTTTTTGGTTTGTCTAGCTTCACAGGCGCCGGACCTTCTTTACAGGCTCCGGGCCTTTCTCATGGAAATGAGCTTCACAGGCATTGGCCTTCTTCACAGGCACCGGGCCTTTTTTGGTTCATCTAGCTTCACAGGCGCCGGGCCTTCTTTACAGGCTCTGGGCCTTTCTTCAAGGGTAGAACTTCCGGAGGTGCTGGATGTTCCACGCGTTCAGGATGAGCACCCCCTCCTAAGTCTCCAAGCATGCGGCGCCAGGCCTAGAGACATGTACAACCTTGAACGGGCCCTCCCACATGGGCGAGAGCTTGTGCAGCCCCTCCCGGGAGAGCACCCGTCTGAGCACGAGGTCACCTACCTCGAGGGTCCTGGGGCGGATGCTGCGGCAATGGTACCGCCGCAGTGCTTGCTGGTATCTCGCAGCCCGAAGCGCAGCCTCCCGACGGCGTTCCTCCCCAAGCACGAGGTCCACCCCCCGCATGGCGTCCTGCTGTGCTTCGTCGAAAGCCAGGACCCGCGCGGAGCGATGCCTGACCTCGTGAGGAAGGACCGCCTCAGCACCATAGACGAGGAAGAACGGGGTTTCGCCGGTCGACTTGGTAGCGGTAGTACGGATGGACCATAGCATGGACTGAAGTTCATCGTGCCAGCCCCTGCCGCAGGCCTCAAGCTTCTTCTTGAAGGTTCGAGTTTTGAGGCCTTTAAGGACCTCCGCGTTGGCGCGCTCAGCTTGGCCGTTGCTCCGAGGGTGTGCCACCGAAGCGTAGCATATCTGCGTTCCAAGGTTAGCACAATATGTTTTGAAGAGATTGCCGGTGAACTGCGAACCGTTGTCGGTGATGATGCGATTGGGTACCCCAAACCAGCTCACAAGGCCCCTGATGAACTTGACTGCTGAGCCAACCGGGATGGTGCGGACAGCTTCCACTTCTGGCCACTTGGTGAATTTGTCGATGGCGACGTAAAGGTAGCGGTAGTCCCCTGGCGCCCGAGGAAACGGGCCAAGGATGTCCAGTCCCCAAACAGCGAACGACCACGAGAGGGGAATGGTCTGAAGGCCCTGAGCTGGCTGGTGAATCTGCTTGGCGTGGAATTGACAGGCTTCACAAGCCTTCACCAGCTCGATTGCGTCGTTGAGTGCTGTTGGCCAATAAAAACCGCTACGAAACGCCTTGCCGACGAGTGTGCGCGAAGACGAGTGGTGCCCATAGTCTCCGCCGTGAATGTCTACCAATAGCTCTTTTCCTTGCTCCCTGGAGATGCAACATAGTGTAACGTCATTCGGCCGCTTCCGGTAGAGCTCTCCGTCTTGGATGCAGTAGGCCGTGGCCTGCCGCGCCACGTGTTCCGTGTCCTCCTCCTTTTCCGGCAGGGTCCCCTGCACCAAGTAATCCTTGAACTCCGCGGTCCAACACCCCTCCTGAGGGTCCAGCGCCAGGAGCAGGCATGCTCCTGAGGTCGGGCCACATGCCAGGGCTCCCGAGGCAGGCGGTTGAGGGAGCTCCTCCCGAGGCTGTGCTGTGCTTGATAATGATGGTGCCGCCGAAGGTTTAAAGAGTCGTTCTTCAAAGACGCCAGGCTCCTGGGGCAACCGCCTGGACGCCCTTTTGGCGATGTCATCATCCTCTTGATTGGTGCCGCGAGGCACATGCTGCAGCTCCAGCCCCCAAAACTATTTCTCCATCCCGCGGACCTCCGCGAGATATGCTTCCATGTGTTCATCCTTAAGCTCGTATACCTTGTTGGAGAAGTTGACGAGGAGTTGTGAATCACCCTTGATGGTGAGGCGCTTTACCCCCAAGGCGACTGCGGCTTTCAAGCCCGCTATCAGGCCCTCGTATTCTGCTACGTTGTTAGAGACCTTTTCTCCATGCTGGAAGCAAAGTTGGACAGCATAGTAGAGCTTGTCCTGAGTAGGAGATATGAGCACTGCGCCAGCCCCCGCGCCTTGCCGGGAGAATGCCCCGTCGAAGTACATGACCCAGCCGTCCGGTGCTTCGCTACCAGGGGAAAGCGACCGGTCCTCGCCCGCTTTGAGCCCCGGCGCCTCCGCCCACTCTGCCACGAAATCTGCAAGCGCGGCTCCTTTGATGACTCTGGTCGTGCTGAACTCCAGCTGAAACACTTGCAACTCGATGTTCCATTCAACAACTCTTCCAGCTGAGTTGGGGCTCCTGAGTACCCTTTCCAAGGGGTATGCTGAGGCGACCTTGATGGGATGGCCTTGGAAGTAGTGTCACAGCTTGCGTGAGGCCACTAATAGCGCGAGGAGGAGCTTTTGGGGCATGGAGTACCGCGCCCTCGCGTCCCGTAGCACCGTGCTGACGAAGTACACAGGGTGCTGAACGAGGCTGAGGGTGCTGGCGCAGCCCGCGTCTTCCGGAGGTTGAGGCGCCTCCTGAGACGATGGAGGCCCCAGCGCTTGGTCGCCTGGCGAGGCTTCCTCTGCTCCGGGTGCATCCCCCTGCTGATGCTGATCCTTATCTGCTGCAGCCGCGGTCTTCACGAGGCTCTCTTGGCTTTGCTCTGCTTCGGCCGGGGCGGCGGCTGGCACGGCCTTGGCCCGGCGCTCCTCTCTAACCGCCACCAGGGCTGCCCTGGCGGACTAGGGGGTGGCCGCAAGGTAAAGCACAAAGGGCTCCCGAGGGCGCAGAGCTATGATACGTCTCTTACGTATCTACTTTTCCAAACACTTTTGCCCTTGTTTTGGACTCTAACTTGCATGATTTGAATGAAACTAACCCGGACTGACGCTGTTTTCAGCAGAACTACCATGATGTTGTTTTATGTGTAGAAAAGAAAAGTTCTCGGAATGTCCTAAAAATCCACAGAGGCACTTTTTGGAATTTATAAGAATTATTGGGCGAAATAAATACATCAGGGGGCCCAGGGCCTGTCCACGAGACAGGGGGCCCGCCAGAGGGCGCGCCCCTATCTTGTGGCCCCCTGGAAATCCTCCGACCTCAACTCCAACTCCATATATTCTGTCTCGGGGACAAAAAAATCAGAGAGAAAGTTTCATCGCGTTTCACGACACGGAGCCGCCGCCAAGCCCTAATCTCTCGGGAGGGCTGATCCGAGTCCGTTTGGGGCTCGGAGAGGGGATTCGTCGCCGTCGTCATCATTAACGATCCTCCATCACCAATTTCATGATGCTCACCGCCGCATGCGTGAGTAGTTCCATCGTAGGCTTGCTGGACGGTGATGGGTTGGATGAGATTTACCATGTAATCAAGTTAGTTTTGTTAGGGTTTGATCCCTAGTATCCACTATGTTCTGAGATTGATGTTGCTATGACTTTGCTATGCTTAATGCTTGTCACTAGGGCCCGAGTGCCATGATTTCAGATCTGAACCTATTATGTTTTCATGAATATAAGTGTGTTCTTGATCCTATGTTGCAAGTCTATAGTCACCTATTATGTGTTATGATCTGACAACCCCGAAGTGACAATAATCGGGATACTTCTCGGTGATGACCGTAGTTTGAGTAGTTCATGTATTCACTATGTGCTAATGCTTTGTTCCGGTTCTCTATTAAAAGGAGGCCTTAATATCCCTTAGTTTCCTCTAGGACCCCGCTGCCACGGGAGGGTAGGACAAAAGATGTCATGCAAGTTCTTTTCCATAAGCACGTACGACTATTTACGGAATACATGTCTACATTGCATCGATGAATTGGAGCTAGTTCTATATCACCCTATGTTATAACTATTGCATGAGGAATCACATCCGGCATAATTATCCATCACTGATCTATTGCCTACGAGCTTTTCACATATTGTTCTTCGCTTATTTACTTTTCCGTTGCTACTGTTACAACTACTACAAAAACCCAAAAACATTTATCTTTACTTTTGGTACCGTAACCTTTATTATAATACCACTTTTGCTACTAAACACTTTGCTGCAGATACTAAGTTATCCAGGTGTGGCTGAATTGACAACTCAACTGCTAATACTCAAGAATATTCTTTGGCTCCCCTTGTTGGGGAATGTAGCAGAAATTCAAAATTTTCCTACGTGTCACCAAGATCTATCTATGGAGACACCAGCAACGAGGGGAAGGAGAGTGCATCTACATACCCTTTCAGTCCTAGATCTCGGGACGAGATCCTCTTGTAGTGGTGGAGTGTTGTAACACCCCGGAAGTAACTTTCCATATTTGTAACTCCAACTCTTGCCATTTTCGGCATTGTTATATGATATTCCCTCCGTGGTTGGGTTTTTCTCCTTTTTGCATTTTGTCCATGTCATGCATTTTATATCATGTCATCATGCGCATCGCATTGGCATACGTGTTCGTCTCATGATTCCGAGCATTTTTCCCGTTGTCCGCTTTTGCAATCCGCACTCCTATCTCCCCGGCGGTCCTTTTACGTTTTTCCGTAAAGGGTACAAAACCTTCTCGAAATGGACCGAGGTTTGTCTAGTGGCCTTGGTATACCACCCGTAGACCACCGGTCAAGTTTCGGTCATTTGAGCTCGTTTGGTACTCCAACGGTTAACCGCACTCTCGCAAAGGCCTCTTTTAAGTTGCAGCCCAACACCCTCCAAAACAGCCCAATAACCCATCTAAGTCACTTCCATGCTCTCCGTCGCTCGATCACGATCGTGGGCGAAACCACACCTCATTTGGACTCTCCTAGCTCCTCTATGCCTATTTAAACATCTCCCGTCCAAATCCGGTCTTCCTCCCGAAACCCTAGTTTTTCCTCCTCCGCGCCCGGACGCGCGCGTCTCGCGCCGGACACTTCGCCGCCGCCGCCTGCTGCGATGGGGGCCGCCACGTCAGCAGCGCCGCCTGCCCGCCTCGGCCCGCTCCAGCCCCATGGGAATCCATCCGGCCGCGCCGCCCGGCCGCGCTTTGCCCGCCGCCCGCGCCTACCCGCGGCAGCGGCCTCGCGCCCGTCGCCGAGTCGCCCGCGCCCTTTGGCGCCGGAGCCGCCCGGCGGCGCCCGGCGACCTCGCCCGCGCCTCGCCGGCCCGGCCACCGCCGCCCCCCCGGCGGCGCCACGACCGCCGCCTCCTCCGGCGAACCGACCCGCCGCCGCCGTCGCCCCGATCCGGTCGGAAGAGGCCCGATCCGGCCTCGGTTCGCGCGCCCGAGCCCGTTGACCTCTCTCCCCCTCCTTTTTTCCCCTAAGTCTTTTATATATTATTGATTTTTGTTGCATTTTCAACGTGCTATATCTCTGTCATCGTAGCTCCATTTTGCGCGTATAATATGTCAAAATGTTCGTCTCGAAGAGTAGATCATTTCGCTCCATTGCATCATTTTCATTTGAGCTCATCTTGATGCCCGAAATGCTGTTAGAAGAGGGCTATGTGATGTTAGTTTCTGTTTCTTAACAGAACTTGCACTTTTGTTATTTTTGCCATGATTGATGTGTGCACCCTATGAATTTGAGTCCTACATGTGTTTTGTAATATGCCATGCCATCTTTCCAGGGGTGCATGCCATGTATTTTTGTGATCTATGTGGTGACTAGCACAAGCATGCAAAGTAGGTGTCCTGATGATGCTGTTTTTAGCCCTGTTTAGCTGATATTTTGATGCCATGTTAACTTGATGCTACCGAGAGATCCATGCATATTTTGAGATACTTCAGTAAGGATGTTTTGTTAAACATGTCTTGCTCTATCCATCCATGCCCTTGTTTGCAATTATGGAGTGCCATAGCTTGAGTCAATCGAGCTCTACTTTTGCTATCAAATGTTTCCTGGCAGATTGTTTACATGTTATTCAATTTTGCCAAGGTTGTTGTGGTTGATCCATGTATGCTATGTTATTGTTCTTGCCATGTATGTCTTCTATGCCATGTCTTCTTCATGTATGTATGCTTAGTTTATCATATAAGGCTCTGTAGTGAGTGCATTGAGCTTGTAAACATGCCTACTTGTTATCAGTTTTTGACATGTCATGTTGCTGAATCTGTTAACGAAACTTTCGATATTGACATGGGTGTTACTATATTTTCTAATCCTTTTTGGCTTATGGTCAGTAAGGGACTTTTGTTCTATGCTTTGAGTAGATTCATGCCATGCCATGTTTTGCTATTTTAAGTTCCTGTAGCATGTAGTTTTGTTGCTCTGAACATTGCAACCTGATGCTGTTTTTGCCATGTCCAGCCTGATATTTTGTGCACTTTTGCCATGCTTGTTTGAACCTGTTATGTTGTGAACTAGCCGTAGCTCAGTGCTCATCTTTTGTCGAGCATCTTGTGTAGATCACTGCCATATACTTTGTTGATACGTTTGGGTTCAGTAGCTTAATTAATTGTTGCTTGCTAAGTGGCATCATGCTGTTAATGGCAGATTTGTGCCATTCTTGTTTTGCTTGCCATTTCCAAACCGTGCATCCGATTCCGGTGATCTTTATATCGATTTCAACCGAAATCATCTCATCTTTCCAGTGGCATACTTGGTTTGCCAAGTTGATGCCTGGTTCATCATTTTCCTCCCGGAGCCTTTATACGCATTGCATATCACATCCCGCATATCATGTCATGTTTTGCATCATGTTGATTGTGCATTGCACCGTGATTTATTGTGGTTCCTTTGTTTGTGTTGTTGCTTTGGGTAGAGCCGGAGACGAGTACATGAACGAGGAACCTGTTGAGAACGCTTACGAGGATCAAGCTTTCGACAACTCTGAGAACATTGCAGGCAAGATGACCATACCCTCGAAATCACTTCTATCTTTGCTATGCTAGTTGCTCGCTCTTTTGCTATGCCTATGCTGCGATGCCTACCACTTGCTATATCATGCCACCCATATTGCCATGTCAGCCCCTAACCATCCTTTTCCTAGCAAACCGTTGATTGGCTATGTTACCGCTTTGCTCAGCCCTCTTATAGCGTTGCTAGTTGCAGGTGAAGCTGAAGTTTGTTCCTTGTTGGAACATGGAGATGTTGTTCCTTGTTGGAACATGTTTACTTGTTGGGGATATCACAATATATATCTGCTATAATTAATACATCTATATATTTGGTAAAGGGTGGAAGGCTCGGCCTTATGCCTGGTGTTTTGTTCCACTCTTGCCACCCTAGTTTCCGTCATACCGGTGTTATGTTCCTTGATTTTGCGTTCCTTACACGGTTGGGTGATTTATGGGACCCCCTTGACAGTTCGCTTTGAATAAGACTCCTCCAGCAAGGCCCAACTTTGGTTTTACCATTTGCCACCTAAGCCTTTTTCCCCCGGGTTTTCGCGAGCCCGAGGGTCATCTTATTTTAAACCCCCGGACCAGTGCTCCTTCGAGTGCTGGCCCAACCTGGGCGATGTCCGGCGCCCCCTGGGCAATCCAGGGTCTATGCCAACCCGACGTCTTGCCCATCCGGTGTGCCCTGAGAACGAGATATGTGCAGCTCCTATCGGGATTTGTCGGCACATTCGGGTGGCTTTGCTGGTCTTGTTTTATTGCTGTGGAAATGTCTTGTAGTCCGGGATTCGAGATTGATCGGGTCTTCCGGTAGAAGGAATATCCTTCGTTGACCGTGAGAGCTTATAAAGGGCTGTTGGGACACCCTGCAGGTAATATCTTTCAAAGCCGTGCCCATGGTTATGAGGCAGATGGGAATTTGTTAATGTCGGTTGTAGAAAACCGAAGTTGACCTCAAATAAAATACACATCAACGCGTGTGTAACTGTGATGGTCTCTTCTCGCGGAGTCCGGGAAGTGAACACGGTGTTGGAGTTATGTCGACGTAAGTAGTCCAGGATCACTTCTTGATCGCTACTAGTTTCACGACCGTGCTTTGCCTCTCTTCTCGCTCTCTTTTGCGAATTAGCCACCATATATGCTAGTCTCTTGCAGCAGCTCCACTTTAATACTCTGTCCTTCCTATAAGCTTAAATAGTCTTGATCTCGCGGGTGTGAGATTGCTGAGTCCCCGTGACTCACAGATACTTCCAACACAGTTGCAGGTTCCGACGATGCCAGTGCAGGTGATTCAACCGAGCTCAAGTGGGAGTTCGACGAGGAACGTGGTCGTTACTATGTGTCTTTTCCAGATGATCAGTAGTGGTGCCCAGTTGGGACGATCGGGGATCTGTGTAGCATTTGGGGTATCTTCTTTTATTTTGGTTCTGTAGTCGGACCTTGAGTGTACTCTGAATGATGGATGTTTATTTATGTATTGTGTGAAGTGGCGACTGTAAGCCAACTATGTATCTCTTTCCCTTATTTATTACATGGGTTGTGTGAAGATTACCTCACTTGCGACATTGCTTTCAATGCGGTTATGCCTCTAAGTCGTGCCTCGACACGTGGGAGATATAGCCGCATCGAGGGCGTTATAAGTTGGTAATCAGAGCCTTCCCCGACTTAGGAGCCCCCTACTTGATTGTTTGCTGGCGTTGTTGAGTCTAGAATGGAAAATGTTTTGAGTCTTAGGATTATATATATCGGAGAGTAGGATTCTTTTTACTCCCCAGTCCTTAAATAAGCTCTGTGAGGTCTCCGACGAGAGTTTTGACTCTTCTCTTCTCAAATTTCACTAAAAAATTTTAGGATCACGTGGGTATCTTGGAATCGTTCGATGGTTTTGTGATGAGAACATTGTTCTTGGTGCCTCCTGACATTTAGGGGTTGTGGCAGTGTCCCGGGGAGTTGAGCTCCGAGGTGTTGTCGTCACAATATTATCGTTGCAGATTCTCGAATACCTGAGTTTTACCGACGTCGAAATCTCTTTTGTGCAGTAGTTGGTGAGATAACCCCGATAGCCCAAGATCGAGGCGAAAAGGGAGTATTGCCATGACTTGTATAACGGATGTTTTTGAAGGTCGAGGTACACGATTTCCGAGGATTTCTTGGTTATGTGTTGACGGATGGATACAATGGATCTAGGTATTGTTAGTTTGGGTGATATATTATGTGTCCCTGTATCCCCAACACCAGATTGCATAACCAGAAAGTTTCGGGAGTTTATAGGTGGAATTCTAGTAGCTTACAGGATTTCTTTCCGACGGATGTATGATTTGAGATTGGGGTTCAACGTCTAGTGGTCCGCCCATTCACGGTCGATTCTGATGGTCGCGAGGCGTCTTAAAGAATCCTTGGCTATGCTGATTCGGGACGTCTTGTTTGTCATTCGTGACGTCCGCTATCGTCGTGTCCGTGTGGGCCCCACCACTAACACTTTGGGCGTAAATCTCTATCATGTGTTTGTTCCGCTCATTCTAGAAGCCAATCTTTTGTTTTCAGTTGTGATATTCGATTTGTTTCTAAGTCGATGTTGTTTCCATATCTTTATCTAAGTGGCTTCTCACCTTAATGGACGTGTGATGATTAACTTTGAATTCATTCGCTCATTCTTGCTCGAATGTTTATTGTGAAGACTATATGTTGCAATTTCTATCCGTTGATTCTACTTATCTATTTGTCTATCAAAGGACTAACGGATGTCACCCTCTTCAGGATGGCTCCGCCAACGCGTCTGAATCCGGATCGCAATGATGGGGATCAGTCGAACCCTCCACCTCCACCTCCACCTCCGGAGGCCTGGCAAGCTATCATGGCAGCCACCAATGCCAATGCTCAGATGATTTTGCAGCTCTTGCAAGAACGTACTCAGGGGCAAGGCAATCAAGGAAATCAAGGTCAAGGCAACAACCAGCCACACTTTGCTACTCTCAGTCAGTTCCTCGCTAATCAGCCGAAGTCTTTCAGTTTCTGTGTCGAGGCCACAGACGCTGACGATTGGTTAGTGGACATCTGCAAGCATTTTGATTGTAGCAATGTCAGACCTGAGGACTTTGTCAAGTTTGCATCGTTTCAACTCAAGGATCAAGCTGCTGAGTGGTACCAGCAATACAAAGATTCCAGAGGAGGTCGTGTCATCACCTGGGATGAGTTCCGTCGTGATTTCAGAGCTCATCACATTCGGAAAAGTGTTGTTGAGAGCAAGCGTGAGGAGTTCCGCAATCTCAAGCAGGGCAACATGTCTATCTATCAATACAATATCCAGTTCCAGAAGCTCGCTCGTTTTGCTAAGCAAGACGTACCTGATGAGAAGAGTATGATCTATCAATTCAGAGGTGGTCTGAGAGAAGATCTGCAATTAGCTCTTGTGCTTTTTGAGCCAGATAAGTATGATGATTTCTACAACATGGCATCAAGCAAGAAGCTGCCCAGCTCAAATGTGAGGCTTCTAAGAAGAGAATCAGGATGCAGTTCAGTCTTCTTCTTCCTCTCAAGTGGCAACTAAGCAGCAGAAGTTCTACCTTCCTCCTCCTCCGTTCCGTCGGCCTTATCGCCAGAAGAACTCAGGTGGCCGTGGATCTTCCCACCCACCCAACCCAAGCTATCGTAACAAGTCTAATTCTCAAGCTCCAAGGTCAAGTGCTCCTTACCACCGTCCGCTCTCTGAGGTGACTTGCAACAAATGTCAGCAGAAAGGTCACTATGCGAACAAATGCTTCAACCAAAGGCGCATTCCGCCTCCTCCTCCTGTGAAATCTTCCAGCAATGCAGTGGTCAAGCATAATCCCAAGTCTGCAAAGGTCAATATGATGAATGCAGCTCAAGCAGAGGAATCTTCTGATGTGATAATGGGTAATCTTCCAGTTAATGATATTCCTGCAAAAGTCTTATTTGATTCTGGTGCATCTATTTCTTTCATATCAAGACCTTTTGCATCCATGAACAACTTGCATCTGTTGATCTGCCTAAGCCGATAGCGGTTTCCTCTCCGGTTTGTTCATGAATACAAAATGATGGCTCGGATGTTTCTATCAAGATGGGCGATTATAGATTTCTGGCTAAACCAATGGTTCTTGGTGACTCGGATATTGATCTTATTCTCGGAATGGATGGCTTCTATCGGCACAAAGCTCAGCTTGATTGTGCTGCCGTGGAAATTCAATTGACTCACTCTTCTAATGATGTGATCATCTATGCCGCTTCGTGATGAAACCATTCGGTTGTTTTCTCTCAATGAGAAGGGCGAATTGGATGCTATCTCTCGATTCGATCGTTTGTGAGTACCAAGATGTCTTTCCGGAAGAGCTTCCGGTATGCCTCCTCATCGGCCGCTTGAGTTCGTTATCGATCTTGAGCCCGCATCGAACCCGCTTGCAAGCGTCCTTACAAGCTTGGACCTGATGAGCTGAAGGAATTGAAGAAGCAGCTCGATGAACAAGAGCGTCTGGTTTGATCGGACCGAGTTCATCTCCTTGGGGTTGTGGTGTTCTTTTGTCCGGAAGAAGGATGGCACGGACCGACTTTGCGTCGATTACCGTCCATTGAATAAGAAGACAATCAAGAACAAGTATCCACTTCCCAACATCAATGAGCTTTTGAGCAACTCAAAGGTGCTAAAGTGTTCTCCAAGCTTGACCTTCAGATGGGGTATCATCAGATTCGCATTCGTGAACAAGATATTCCCAAGACAGCATTCGAACAAGCTTTGGTTCTTATGAATATCTTGTCATGTCTTTCGCCTCGTCAATGCTCCTCCAACTTTCTCTCGGATGATGAACTTCATATTCAACCCCTACACCAATGAATTCGTCTTGGTCTATCTTGATGATATTTTGGTCTTCTCCAAGAATAAGAAGGATCATGCCAAACATTTGTGATTGGTGCTAGACAAGCTCAGAGAGTACCAATTCTATGCTAAGTTCTCCAAATGTGAATTTTGGCTTGATGAAGTGCTTTATCTTGGTCATATCATCTCGCCAAGGGCATCGCAGTTAATCCCGAGAAGGTGTCCGCAATTGTGAATTGGGAACCTCCTCGGAATGTCAAGCAGCTCCATGATTTTCTTGGTCTTGCAAGCTATTGTCGAAGATTCGTTGAGAACTTCTCCAAGATTGCAAAGCCCTTTCCAACCTCCTCCGAAGCATGTGAAGTATGTCGGTCTCCCGAGTGTGATGTTGCTTTCAATACCCTCAAAGAGAAACTCGTCACAGCAGCCCTGTCTTGACTCCTCCGATGAATCCAAGCCATTTGAAATTTTCTCGTGATGCTTCTCTTCAAGGTCTCGGTGCTGTGTTAATGCAAGAGAAGAGAGTTGTGGCTTATACTTCTCGCCAGTTGAAGCCCAACGAAAAGAACTACCCCACTCACGATATTGAGTTGGCGGCAGTTGTCCATGCATTGATTACATGGAGACATCTCTTGTTGGGAAGGAAAGTGGACATTTTCACTGATCACAAGAGTCTCAAGTACATCTTCACTCAGCCAAACCTCAACCTCAGGCAGACTCGATGGGTCGAAATGATTCAAGAGTACAACCCAAGTATTGAATATACTCCGGGCAAGGCCAATGTCATTGCAGATGCATTGAGCAGGAAAGCTTACTGCAACAGTCTAATCCTCAAGCCCTTCCAGCCGGATCTCTGTGAAGCTTTCCGCAAGCTGAATCTTCAAGTTGTTCCTCAAGGCTTTCTTGCCAACCTCATAGTCTCTCCTACTTTGGAAGATCAGATTCGTGAGGCTCAACTTCTGGATACCATGGTGAAAAAGGTGAAACGTGGTATCGACAAGGGCATTTCCAAGTACAAGTGCTTCCACGTTGATGACAAAGATACTCTTTTCTTTGAGGACCGGATTGTGGTTCCTAAGGGTGATCTGAGAAAAGTCATTATGAACGAGGCTCACAATTCGCTTCTATCCATTCATCCTGGAAGTACGAAGATGTACCATGACCTCAAGCAGTCATATTGGTGGACTCGAATGAAGCGAGAAATTGCTCAATTCGTGAATGAATGTGATGTCTGCAGAAGAGTGAAAGCAGAACACCAAAGACCAGCTGGTCTCCTTGAACCTCTTGCTATTCCGGAATGGAAGTTTGATCATATCGAAATGGACTTCGTGACTGGATTTCCAAAGTCCAAGCGTGGAAATGATGCTATCTTCGTTGTCATTGACAAGCTCACTAAAGTGGCTCATTTTCTTCCTATCAAAGAATCCATCACAGCAGCTCAGTTGGCAGAGCTATACACCTCCAGGATTGTCTCCTTGCATGGCATTCCACAAGTGATCTCTTCAGACCGTGGCAGCATCTTTAACTCCAAATTTTGGGATTCTTTTCAGAAGGCCATGGGCACCAACATTCGTTTCAGCACAGCTTTCCATCCTCAAACAAGTGGCCAAGTCGAGCGAGTAAATCAAATCCTTGAAGATATGCTCAGGGCTTGTATCATTTCTTTCGGTATGAAGTGGGAAGATTGTCTTCCATATGCCGAGTTCTCCTACAACAACAGCTTCCAAGCGAGTTCGGGCAAGGCCCCATTCAAAATCCTCTATGGCAGAAAGTGTCGTACTCCTCTCAATTGGTCTCGAGACGGTGAACGCCAACTTCTTGGCAATGACTTGATCACGAAGCGGAAGAAATGTGCCAAGTCATTCGTGAGAATCTCAAAGCCGCTAATCGCGCGGAAGAGCTATTATGATGATAAGCACCGTGATGTGGCTTTTGAAATCGGAGACCATGTCTACCTCGCGTCTCGCCAATGAAAGGCACTCGTCGTTTGGTATCAAAGGAAGCTTGCCCCTAGATACGTGGGTCCTTTCAAGATCATTGGGAAAAGAGGCGATCTCGCCTATCAACTTGAGCTTCCATCCAACTTTGCAAACGTGCACGATGTGTTTCACGTGTCACGGCTTCGCAAGTGCTTCAAGACTCTGAACGCACTATCAACTTCAAGAGATTGACCTTCAAGAAGATCTCTTATCATGAGCACCCGTTGCTATTCTTGAAGAAACCGAGCGCAAGACTCGCAACAAGTCAATCAAATTCCTGAAAGTGAAGTGGTCACACCATTCCGACCGAGAAGCTACCTGGGAGCGCGAGGATCACCTCCGTTCCGAATATCCGGAGTTCTTTCAGACCTAGATCTCGGGACGAGATCCTCTTGTAGTGGTGGAGTGTTGTAACACCCCGGAAGTAACTTTCCATATTTGTAACTCCAACTCTTGCCATTTTTGGCATTGTTATATGATATTCCCTCCGTGGTTGGGTTTTTCTCCTTTTTGCATTTTGTCCATGTCATGCATTTTATATCATGTCATCATGCGCATCGCATTGGCATACGTGTTCGTCTCATGATTTCGAGCATTTTTCCCGTTGTCCGTTTTGCAATCCGCACTCCTATCTCCCCGGCGGTCCCTTTTACGCTTTTTCCGTGCGGGTACAAAACCTTCTCGAAATGGACCGAGGTTTGTCTAGTGGCCTTGGTATACCACCCGTAGACCACCGGTCAAGTTTGGTCATTTGGAGCTCGTTTGGTACTCCAACGGTTAACCGTGACTCGCAAAGGCCTCTTTTAAGTTGCAGCCCAACACCCTCCAAAACAGCCCAATAACCCATCTAAGTCACTTCCATGCTCTCCGTCGTTCGATCATGATCGTGTGGTAAAACCACACCTCATTTGGACTCTCCTAGCTCCTCTATGCCTATTTAAACATCTCCCCGTCCAAATCCGGGTCTTCCTCCCGAAACCCTAGTTTTTTTCCCCTCGCGCGCGGCGCGACGCGTCCGCCCAGGCCGGACACTTCGCCGCCGCCGCCCGCTGCGGTGGGGGCCACCACGTCAGAAGGCCGCCTGGCCGCGCCCGCCCGGCCGCTCGGCCGCTCACGGCCCCATGGCCCATCCGGCGCGCCCGCGCCCGCGCTACCCGCCATGACCTCCAGCGCTGCCGCCGCCCGGCAGCAGCCTCGCCGCCGTCCGCCGAGTCGCCGCCGCCTTTTGCCACCGGAGCCGCCCGGCCGGCGCCCGGCGACCTCGCGCGCCTCCTCGCGCGCGCCGGCCGCCGCGCCCCCCGGCCGGGCGCCCGATCGGCCGCCTCCTCCGGCGAACCGACCCGCCGCCGCCGTCGCCCCGATCAGGTCGAGAGAGGCCCGATCCGGCCTCGGTTCGCGTGCCCGAGCCCGTTGACCTCTCTCCCCCTCCTTTTTTTCCCTGAGTCTTTTATATATTATTGATTTTTGTTGCATTTTCAACGTGCTATATCTCTGTCATCGTAGCTCCATTTTGCGCGTATAATATGTCAAAATGTTCGTCTCGAAGAGTAGATCATTTCATTCCATTGCATTATTTTCATTTGAGCTCATCTTGATGCCCGAAATGCTGTTAGAAGAGGGCTATGTGATGTTAGTTTCTGTTTCTTAACAGAACTTGCACTTTTGTTATTTTTGCCATGATTGATGTGTGCACCCTATGAATTTGAGTCCTACATGTGTTTTGTAATATGCCATGCCATCTTTCCAGGGGTGCATGACATGTATTTTTGTGATCTATGTGGTGACTAGCACAAGCATGCAAAGTAGGTGTCCTGATGTTGCTGTTTTCAGCCCTGTTTAGCTGATATTTTGATGCCATGTTAACTTGATGCTACCGAGAGATCCATGCATATTTTGAGATACTTCATTAAGGATGTTTTGTTAAACATGTCTTGCTCTATCCATCCATGCCCTTGTTTGCAATTATGGAGTGCCATAGCTTGAGTCAATCGAGCTCTACTTTTGCTATCAAATGTTTCCTGGCAGATTGTTTACATGTTATTCAATTTTGCCAAGGTTGTTGTGGTTGATCCATGTATGCTATGTTATTGTTATTGCCATGTATGTCTTCTAGGCCATGTATTCTTCATGAATGTATGCTTAGTTTATCATATAAGGCTCTGTAGTGAGTGCATTGAGCTTGTAAACATGCCTACTTGTTATCAGTTTTTGACATGTCATGTTGCTGAATCTGTTAACGAAACTTTCGATATTGACATGGGTGTTACTATATTTTCTAATCCTTTTTGGCTTATGGTCAGTAAGGGACTTTTGTTCTATGCTTTGAGTAGATTCATGCCATGCCATGTTTTGCTATTTTAAGTTCCTGTAGCATGTAGTTTTGTTGCTCTGAACATTGCAACCTGATGCTGTTTTTGCCATGTCCAGCCTGATATTTTGTGCACTTTTGCCATGCTTGTTTGAACCTGTTATGTTGTGAACTAGCCGTAGCTCAGTGCTCATCTTTTGTCGAGCATCTTGTGTAGATCACTGCCATATACTTTGTTGATACGTTTGGGTGCAGTAGCTTAATTAATTGTTGCTTGCTAAGTGGCATCATGCTGTTAATGGCAGATTTGTGCCATTCTTGTTTTGCTTGCCATTTCCAAACCGTGCATCCGATTCCGGTGATCTTTATATCGATTTCAACCGAAATCATCTCATCTTTCCAGTGGCATACTTGGTTTGCCAAGTTTATGCCTGGTTCATCATTTTCCTTCCGGAGCGCACATACGCATTGCATATCACATCCCGCATATCATGTCATGTTTTGCATCATGTTGATTGTGCATTGCACCGTGATTTATTGTGGTTCCTTTGTTTGTGTTGTTGCTTTGGGTAGAGCCGGGAGACGAGTACGTGAATGAGGAACCTGTTGAGAACGCTTACGAGGATCAAGCTTTCGACAACTCTGAGAACATTGCAGGCAAGATGACCATACCCTCGAAATCACTTCTATCTTTGCTATGCTAGTTGCTCGCTCTTTTGCTATGCCTATGCTGCGATGCCTACCACTTGCTATATCATGCCACCCATATTGCCATGTCAGCCCCTAACCATCCCTTTTCCTAGCAAACCGTTGATTGGCTATGTTACCGCTTTGCTCAGCCCTCTTATAGCGTTGCTAGTTGCAGGTGAAGCTGAAGTTTGTTCCTTGTTGGAACATGGAGATGTTGTTCCTTGTTGGAACATGTTTACTTGTTGGGGATATCACAATATATATCTGCTATAATTAATACATCTATATATTTGGTAAAGGGTGGAAGGCTCGGCCTTATGCCTGGTGTTTTGTTCCACTCTTGCCACCCTAGTTTCCGTCATACGGTGTTATGTTCCTTGATTTTGCGTTCCTTACGGTTGGGTGATTTATGGGACCCCTTGACAGTTCGCTTTGAATAAGACTCCTCCAGCAAGGCCCAACTTTGGTTTTACCATTTGCCACCTAAGCCTTTTTCCCCCGGGTTTTCGCGAGCCCGAGGGTCATCTTATTTTAAACCCCCGGACCAGTGCTCCTTCGAGTGCTGGCCCAACCTAGGCGATGTCCGCCGCCCCCTGGGCAATCCAGGGTTTATGCCAACCCGACGTCTTGCCCATCCGGTGTGCCCTGAGAACGAGATATGTGCAGCTCCTATCGGGATTTGTCGGCACATTCGGGTGGCTTTGCTGGTCTTGTTTTATTGCTGTCGAAATGTCTTGTAGTCCGGGATTCCGAGATTGATCGGGTCTTCTCGGTAGAAGGAATATCCTTCGTTGACCGTGAGAGCTTATAAAGGGCTAAGTTGGGACACCCCTGCAGGGTAATATCTTTCGAAAGCCGTGCCCGCGGTTATGAGGCAGATGGGAATTTGTTAATGTCCGGTTGTAGAAAACCCGAAGTTGACCTCAAATAAAATACACATCAACCGCGTGTGTAACCGTGATGGTCTCTTCTCGGCGGAGTCCGGGAAGTGAACACGGTGTTGGAGTTATGTCTGACGTAAGTAGTCCAGGATCACTTCTTGATCGCTACTAGTTTCACGACCGTGCTTTGCCTCTCTTCTCGCTCTCTTTTGCGAATTAGCCACCATATATGCTAGTCGCTTGCAGCAGCTCCACTTTACTACTCTGTCCTTCCTATAAGCTTAAATAGTCTTGATCTCGCGGGTGTGAGATTGCTGAGTCCCCGTGACTCACAGATACTTCCAACACAGTTGCAGGTTCCGACGATGCCAGTGCAGGTGATTCAACCGAGCTCAAGTGGGAGTTCGACGAGGAACGTGGTCGTTACTATGTGTCTTTTCCAGATGATCAGTAGTGGTGCCCAGTTGGGACGATCGGGGATCTGTGTAGCATTTGGGGTATCTTCTTTTATTTTGGTTCCGTAGTCGGACCTTGAGTGTACTCTGAATGATGGATGTTTATTTATGTATTGTGTGAAGTGGCGACTGTAAGCCAACTATGTATCTCTTTCCCTTATTTATTACATGGGTTGTGTGAAGATTACCTCACTTGCGACATTGCTTTCAATGCGGTTATGCCTCTAAGTCGTGCCTCGACACGTGGGAGATATAGCCGCATCGAGGGCGTTATAGGAAGCATTCAAGAGAACGGGGTTGAAGGAGTCGTACTCGTCGTGATCCAAATCACCGGAGATCCTAGTGCCGAACGGACGGCACCTCCGCGTTCAACACACGTACAGCCCGGTGACGTCTCCCACGCCTTGATCCAGCAAGGAGAGAGGGAGAGGTTGAGGAAGACTCCATCCAGCAGCAGCACAACGGCATGGTGGTGATGGAGGAGCGTGGCAATCCAGCAGGGCTTCGCCAAGCACCACGGGAGAGGAGGAAGAGGAGAAGCAGGGCTGCGCCAATAGAGAAGAAGTTCTCATGTATAGTTGGGCAGCCCAAACCTCAATTATATATAGGGGAAAAGGGGGCTGTGCCCCCTTTAGGGTTTTCCCACCCCAAGGGGTGCGGCCAGCCCTAGATCCCATCTAGGGGGCGGCCAAGGGGGGGAGGAGTGCCTCCCAAGTCAGGTGGAGGCCCTCCCCCTTAGGGTTTTCCCCTTCCCATGCGCATGGGCCTTGGGGGGGCTGGTGCCCCTGGCCCATTAAGGCTAGGGTGCCCCCCTACAGCCCATGCTACTGTATTGGACGTGGTGGAACTATTTCCGGACCTTGGACCCTCCGAATCCTCTGGAACCTTCCGAAGCTTCCGGTACAATACCGAAAAAACCCGAACTTTTTCCGGAACCCGAACAACAACTTTCCATATATAAATCTTTACCTCCGGACCATTCCGGAACTCCTCGTGACGTCCGGGATCTCATCCGGGACTCCGAACAACATTCGGTAACCACATACAAACTTCCTTTATAACCCTAGCGTCATCGAACCTTAAGTGTGTAGACCCTACGGGTTCGGGAATCATGCAGACATGACCGAGACGTTCTCCGGTCAATAACCAACAGCGGGATCTGGATACCCATGTTGGCTCCCACATGTTTCACGATGATCTCATCGGATGAACCACGATGTCAAGGACTCAATCGATCCCGTATACAATTCCCTTTGTCTAGCGGTATTGTACTTGCCCGAGATTCGATCGTCGGTATCCGATACCTTGTTCAATCTCGTTACCGGCAAGTCTCTTTACTCGTTCCGTAACACATCATCCCGTGATCAACCCCTTGGTCACATTGTGCACATTATGATGATGTCCTACCGAGTGGGCCCAGAGATACCTCTCCGTTTACGGAGTGACAAATCCAGTCTCGATTCGTGCCAACCCAGCAGACACTTTCGGAGATACCTGTAGTGCACCTTTATAGCCACCCGATTACGTTGTGGCGTTTGGTACACCCAAAGCATTCCTACGGTATCCGGAGTTGCACAATCTCATGGTCTAAGGAAATGATACTTGACATTAGAAAAGCTTTAGCATACGAACTACGATCTTTGTGCTAGGCTTAGGATTGGGTCTTGTCCATCACATCATTCTTCTAATGATGTGATACCGTTATCAACGACATCCAATGTCCATGGTCAGGAAACCGTAACCATCTATTGATCAACGAGCTAGTCAACTAGAGGCTTACTAGGGACATGGTGTTGTCTATGTATCCACACATGTATATGAGTTTCCTACAAATACAATTATAGCGTGGATAATAAACGATTATCATGAACAAGGAAATATAATAATAACCAATTTATTATTGCCTCTAGGGCATATTTCCAACACCCCTTGTGTCGAATCAATAAATTTGGGTTGAATACTCTACCCTCGAAAGCTGTTGCGATCCCCTATACTTGTGGGTTATCAAGACCAATTTCTGGCGCCGTTGCCGGGGAGCATAGCTCTATTCTCTGAGTCACTTGGGATTTATATCTATTGATCACTATGAAGAACTTGAAAGACGCTAAGACAACAATTTATCCCTCAACTACGAGGGGAGGTAAGGAACTGCCATCTAGCTCTGCACTAGATTCTCCTTCCGTTATTAGTAGGCTTGCTACACCTAAACCTGCTACTGCTATGAATTCTGATATGTCGCATGTTATTGATGATGCCACTTCTGCTATGCACGATGAAACTACTTCTGTGCGTGATACCACTTTGCCATTAGGTGAATTTCTAGATGAACAACTTGCTAGAGTTAGGGGGAATGAAAATATTGAAGAACCTATTATTGATGATAGTGATGATGAAGGTTCCCCCAATGATTATGTTTTACCTGTTGTTCCTTAGGGTTATGTTATGAATGAAAAAGCTGCTCTTGAAATCCTTGCTTGCAATGATAGAAGTGAGCTTAAGAAATTATTAGCTAAATGGAAGCAGCAGTCTCTTAATTCTAGAATGAAACCCGATTCTGCATTTGCTCCTTCACCTATATGTGTTACTGATAAGGATTATGAATTCTCTGTTGATCCTGATATTATTACTCTAGTTGAATCTGATCCTTTTTATGGCCTTGAATCTGAAACTGTTGTGGCACATCTTAACAAGTTGAATGATATAGCCACCCTATTTACTCATGATGAGAAGTCTCGCTATTTATACATCCTTAAGATATTTCCGTTTTCATTAAAGGGTGATGCTAAGACTTGGTATAATTCTCTTGCTCCTGGTTGTGTGCGTAGTCCCCAGGATATGATTTATTACTTCTCTGCTAAATATTTCCCTACTCATAAGAAACAAGCTGCCTTGCGAGAAATATATAATTTTGTGCAAACCAAAGAAGAGAGTCTCCCACAAGCTTGGGGGAGGCTTCTCCGGTTACTTAATGCTTTGCCTGATCATCCTCTTAAGAAAAATGAAATACTTTATATATTTTATAATGGACTAAACGATGCTTCCAAGGACTACTTGGATAGTTGTGCTGGTTGTGTTTTCAAGGAAAGAACAGTCGACGAAGCTGAAATATTATTGAATAATATGTTGACTAATGAAAATAATTGGACTCTTCCCGAGCCAGTTCCTGAAGTAATTCCTGAACCAATTAGCCATCTCCTGAGCCTATTCCTAAACCCACTCCAAAGAAGATAGGTGTTTTATTTCTCAGTCCTGAAGATATGCAAGAGGCAAAGATATCAATGAAAGAAAAAGGTATTAAAGCTGAAGATGTTAAGAATTTACCACCTATTGAAGAAATACATGGTCTTAATTTACCGCCTAAAGAACTACATTGTCTTGATAACCCGACACAGGTAGTAAAGGAAAATTCTCTCTATAGATATGATAAAGTTGAAATACCCTCTACTAAATTTCAAAGCCCATGCTTAGATGAATTTGATGACTTTATGGCTAGGCAAGAAAGTTTTAATGCTTATGTTGGTAGAGAGTTAAACAATAATGCTTTCGAGATAGGACGCGTAGGTGATAATCTGGCTAGAGTTAAAGATGAACTTCACCGCGTTAGCAAATATGCTTCTATGGTTGCTACTCAAGCTAAGCAAGTACCTTAAGCTCAAAATGATTTGCTTGAGGAATTAAATAATAAAAATGACTTTCGTGTTAGAGTGGCTACTAGAACTGGTAGAATGACTCAGGAACCTTTGTATCCTGAAGGCCACCCTAAGAGAATTGAGCAAGATTCTCAGAGAAATAATTTAGAGGCACCTAGTTTTTCTAAAAAGAAGAAAAAGAAAAACGATAGAACTTTGCATGCTTCTAGTGAACCTACTGTAGACACACCTGAGAATCCTAATAATATTTCTATTTTGATGCTGAAACTCAATCAGGTGATGAACATGAACCTAGTGATAATGTTAACGATAATGTTCATGTTGATGCTCAACCTAGCAAAGACAATGGTGTAGAGATTGAACCTGCTGTTGATCTTGATAACCCACAATCAAAGAATCAACGTTACGATAAGAGAGATTTTGTTGCTAGGAAGCACGTTAAAGAAAGAGAACCATGGGTTCAGAAACCCATGCCCTTTCCTCCTAAACCATCCAAGTCAAAGGATGATGAGGATTTTGAGCGCTTTGCTGAAATGGTTAGACCTATTTTCTTACGTATGCGCTTAACTGATATGCTTAAAGTAAATCCTTATGCTAAGTATATGAAGGATAGCATCACAAATAAAAGAAAGATACGGGAAGCTGAAATTTCCACCATGCTTGACAATTACACTTTTAAGGGTGGAATACCAAAGAAACTTGGAGATCTGGGTGTTCCAACTATACCTTGCTCTATTAAAAGAAATTATGTTAGAACTGCTTTATGTGATCTTGGAGCCGGTGTTAGTGTTATGCCTCTCTCTTTATATCGTAGACTTGAATTGAATAAGTTGACACCTACTAAAATATCTTTACAAATGGCTGATAAATCAATTGCTATACCTGTCGGTATTTGTGAGGATGTGCCTTTTGTGGTTGCAAATGTCACTATCTTAACGGACTTTGTTATTCTTGATATTCCCGAGGATGATAGTATGTCTCTTATCCTTGGTAGACCTTTTCTTAATACTGCAGGGGTTGTTATTGATTGCAACAAAGGCAATGTCACTTTTCATGTTAATGGTAATGAGCATACGGTACATTTTCCGAGGAAACAATCTCAAGTCCATAGCATCAATTCTATTGAAAAAGTTCCAACTATTATTTTTGGAGGTTTTAAGTTTCCTCTCCTTACTGTCAAGAAAAAGTATGATATTCTTATTGTTGGGGATTTTCATATCCCCATTAAGGTAACTTAGTGTTATTCGAAATTTCTCCGGTTCCGTGTTATTCGGAATGAGTTGGCTAACAAGACTTGATCAACCTTGTTAGTGGGTTCATTTTGATAATCACGAGATGGATGAAACTAGAACGCACAACCTTCTGTACCCTCTTTTTACTTTCTATTATTTAGAATAAATAAAGAAAAATTAGTATTATCCGTCTGTTTTCTGAATTATCCGTGCATTAAAAAATAGTCCGAAAATAAAAGTGCTCCAAATGCCCTGCAAATCTAGTATGATTTTTTCTGGAATATTTGAGGATTTTAGGCACTGAAAACACTGCAGGAGGGCCAAGCACCAGGCCACGAGAGAGGAGGGCGCCCCCCCTGTAGGGGCGCCCCCCTCTCTCGTGGGTCCCTGGTGGCCCCCCTCCACTTATTCCAGCACCCACACACTTCATCTTCTACCCAAAAAAAATCCCCATCCAGCTCAAGCACGAGTTCTAGCTCGTTTTGCTGCGATTTTCGATCTCCTTGCTCAAAGCTCCATTCACAAAACTGCTTTGGGAGATTGTTGCTTGGTACGTGACTCCTCCTTTGGGCCAGTTAGTTTTTGTTCTAGTGCTTTATTCATTGCAATTTTCTACTGCATAGGTGACCATGTTCTTGAGCTTGCATGTTAAATTTTTGAGGTCCCAAGCAATTCCAATGCATGATATAGGCTCTAGGCACTTGTAGGAGTAGTTGCTATCAATCTTGTTTAGTTTTATTCACTTTTATTTTGAAGTGACTAAAATTTCAGAAATTTTTAGAAAAAGAAATATGCTTAGAAGAATGTACCAAGGAGGTTCCTCGGCAAAGAAAGGGCCAAGGATTGCTATACGTGAGCAAGATGTTGAACTGCCGAGGGACGCAAATTTACGGGCTTGTGAGTGGCCATCCGATGATTTTATGGTCGAAGCTGGCTTCAAGGAGGAATTTGACTCATATGTGCGTAATGCCGAGCTGGAGGACTTCTTACAAGATAAGTGTCCGCAGTAATATCACTTGACTGATTCTTTTGTGCGGAGGTTTAGATACAACTGTGCGCGTAGTTCTCCTAGTGTCATGTTTGATATTTATGATACATCTTATACCACTACAGGAATCAACTACTTTGCCGTCTGCCACGGCGGACGGCAAAGGCATGAACGGCGGACGGCAAAGGTCTTTGCCGTCCGCCGCGGACGGCAAACATGGACGGCAAAGTAAGAGCCGGCAAACAGCTACTTTGCCGTCTGCTTTCGGCGGCTGACGGCAAAGTGGCCTTTGCCATCAGCAGCTGACGGCAAAGAAAGCAGACGGCAATAATTACGCTGTTAGTCTGTTAGGTGGCTAACGGCAGCCTTTGCCATCCGCCGCTGACGGCAAAATTTGTCCGGCCTTTGCCGTCCGCGGCTCTAGGCAAAGTGTCCAGATGCACGGACGGCAAATCTCCTTCTTTGCCATCTCTGTCATTGATTTACAGTATGTACAACAATTCATATTCATATGTATAGCCCATGCATATATCACAAATATCTAACACATACCACAGGAAAAATGGAACATCACAAGATCATCCATAAAAACATATATATCGTACAACTTGTATCACAAAGTAAGACGAGATCACACAAGTGTTGACAAATAAGATCACAAAGGTTGGCCTCCACATAACACAAAACTTAGGTGAGCATCATGGGATCTAGCAGCAACAACACCTAACCTACTGGATGGACACTGCGGTCCAGACCCAACTCCACAAGCTTAGGTGAGCATCATGGGATCTAGCAGCAACAACAACTACATACTGATTTGCGACCGCGACCGTGATGCAACCACCAAAACCAAAATTAAAAAGGCAAGGGAGGTGGGTGGTCCAGGTTGTTGTCTCCACGCCGCCTGTGTTTGCCATCTCTAAATGCCAAAAGGTCCAGGTTGTGGTCATCAGCCTTCTTCATGCCATCAGCATGATCACCATTGCCTTCCGCACCCCGTCATCATCAGGCTAATTTGCTGCTGCCGCTCGTCCTCCTACTCCATCTGCATGGACAAGAGCAAGTTAGTTGAATGGCATGCACGATAAAACTGCAAGGCATATATATTCATCTACATTAATGGGGATGAGTGTGGCAAGAGCAAGTTAGTTGAATGGCATGCACGATAAAACTGCAAGGCACGATAAACCTAATGAATAGCAGCAACCAAATTCAACGGTACTACCAAAATCAAATTACTAATATAATAGCTGGACGCCCATCATCAAAATTGGTAACATAATCCAAGAAGTTCAGTAGCTAGTATTAATTAATATAATCTAGTTGATTAAGAGGAGCAAGCACGGATTGGGTTTGAAGCACTCAAGTTACATCTAGCGCTGCTTGAGGATGGTCTCCTACAAGGGTCCAGACCTCATCTTCTCGTCGATCTTGAGGATGGTCTCCTACAAGGGTCCTACGAGTAGCCTTTTTTTCATGAAAGGAGTACAAGTAGCATTGCTTTGATTCTAATTGTAATTCCTAGTTGATTATCAAAATTCTGTATGAGCAAATATCCATTGCCAAATACTCCTACATGACAGATCTAGCACATGACCAAAATAAGTGCTCCATAGCCACAACTGGACTCACCAAAATGCAACTAAATATGACCAATAACTACCAATTCATGGATGATCTGAACCTGTACCCGCCGATGCTCGCCATGGACTCTGCCATCAGCGCCGAGACGCCGCCGTTGAGAATCTTGAAGGGCTGCGACCATCCCGACCACGCCGACGTTGTTGTGCCCGCAGCAACAGCAGCTCGACGCCGCCGGGGCCTCCTCTAAACAAGACTGAAATAAAAAGCATGTATCTGCATGTAGAGTCATTTGAAGTTCGTTTCATCAGTAGGAGGAGTGCAAGTGGCAGCCCGCTTCGTCCCACGAAACTCATCCATTAGTTCAAAATTTGCTCAACATTTGCCTAAAAGTAACACTACATTTGTACTACTATGTTACTGTCCACTAGCCCGCCACACTTGCATTGCATCCTTAATCCGAAGCGATTGATGAGCTAGCTAATGAATGTCATTTTGCTTGTACCACATAACTAGTCAGTTTTGTGCTGCCTTTTGATCCCTAACCTGTGACGCGAAGGCTTTTCGGAGCTCTTGCCAAGCAGCTGCTCGAAGCTGGCGGGCTGCAGCGTGGTCTCGCCCAGCTTGGCCTTCTTAGCCATGAGGTCGGCCTTCCTGGCTTCCGCAGCCCCGATCCCGGCGTGGTCCGAGTGCAACCCGCTGCTCTGCATATCAAGGGAGGCACCTCCACGCTGAACTTAACCTGCAAAGCAGCACACCATGACCATCAGAATCAAGCATCAATTCATCAGAATCAAGTTGGGGCTAACACTTGAGTTGGGCTGCGGCATCTCGATGACGCGGACGGAGTCTCCACAACCCGTGGCGGCCTCGCAGAGCTCTACGGCGGCCGAGGCGACGGGGAATCGTCGCCTCTTGGACCACCAGGTGGAGGCGGAGGTGGAAAGGGACCGGGAGGAGGACGGTGACGAGGAACTAGGCCAGGAGGCTGCTCGTGGGGTTGAGAAGTGGCTGCGGCCGGGGTGGATGGAGGCTGTGGAGATGACGGCCGGAACTCCTCCATCTCCTTCCTCTTGGACTCGTAGAAGCGGTCCCACTCCTCCGCCTTCTGCTGCGCGTCCTCGATCTCTCCGTTGGTCGAGCTGATGTCGCGGGCGACGGCGAGGCGGCGCGCGTGGGTGGCGTCGATGCCAGCGCGGGCGGCGAGGGCGCGGGAGGCGAGGTCTACGGCGCGGCACTCGAGGAGGAGGCGGAGCCGCTCGAGGCAGCGGGCGGCGGCGGCCTTGGCGGCGAGGAGGCGGGACTCTCCTGGGCGAGGAGAGAAACCGGTCGGTGGAGATGGTGAGCAGGGAGAGGTGACCTCGGGGAGGAGAGCTGGGCGGTGGGGAGCGCGGGATCGCCGAAATCTGGCGGCGTGGGATGGAGAAAGGGATCGAGGAAGGCGAGAGATGGGATCAACGTGGGTGTGTGTGCTTGGCGTGGGTTGGGCGTGTGTGCATCGTGGGTGGGTGGGTGCCGGGGTGGCCGTTAGATACGTTAGGTTATTTTATTTGCCGCCGCTTCCGGGCTCTTTGCCGTCCGCTAGCGGACGGCAAAGAAAGTGGCCTTTAGTTTTTTTGTTAGTGGGTGCCACCTTCCTCTTTGCCGTCAGCCAGCGGACGGCAAAGATTCTTTGCAGTCAACCAGCGGACGGCAAAGAAATGGCAGATGGCAAAGACCTTCTTTGCCGTCTGCCATTTGTTTGCCGTCAGCTTCTTGGTAGCTGATGGCAAAGACCGTCTTTGCCGTCCGCTAGCTGACGGCAAAGAATTGGCAGACGGCAAATTCCCTGATTCCAGTAGTGTACCATGGATTTAGAGGATTTCACAACTGCTTGCAAACTCCCGCAGTGGGGTAATATTAATGATCCTCCCAAATCTGAATTTAGAGATTTTCTTGCTAGTATTACTATAGGAGAATCTAGGGACGTAGCACAAGCTACCATAGGGAGCATTCATTTTCCTGCTATACATTACTTTGCTCTCTTTATTGGTAGATGCATTAACAGTAAGGAAGAGGTATGTCACATGTGTGCCCCTGATCTTTGTGTCCTCAAGAGTGCTGTGTCAGGTTATAAAGGTTATAACTTGGGGGCAATAGTTGCACATAGGTTGCAGAATAATAGTAGAAAGGGAGATTTATTTGGAGGAATTTATGCAACCCGTGTGGCTAACTTTCTTAATATAGCCCCACGAGAGGGGGATATGATTTTACCTCCTGTTTATTTGGATAAAGAAGCTATGTTCCATCATCATTTTCTTGAGAGGAATGAACAATTCCTCCATTATCGACTAATCTATGACAGCCTTAGCGTCGTCCTGTCACTCTTCCGCTCCCTACCTTTTTCATTATCAGGCAAAAGGAAGATATGTTGTCACCAGGGAAGAGGCCACTGAATATGAGAGGGGAATGGAGGCAGCTCGCCAACACGCTGCTGCTCAGGAGGCTGTTGCCTCTCCATCTCAGTACAACCCCAGTTTCACTTACGGATATCAGCCAGGCGGTCCTTGGTACTAGACCAACTTAGGCCAAAAGCCTAAGCTTGGGGGAGTACGTATTTCTCACCGACTTTACATTCATGTTCACACACTAGTCGTCGGTGCTCATACTCTTTCATTGTATTATCCATGCTAGTTTAAATTTCTTTTTCTAGTTTTTTCTTGTGTGTTTGATAAACATTAAGAAAAACAAAAAAAATTAGTTAGTTTAATTTCCATGCTTGTAGTAGAAATTAAAATGAAAACCCAAAAAGATTTCTAATTCTTCTTCTTGCTTGTTGGGAGTTTTCCCGTGTAAATAGTTTTATTTTCTTTTCTTTCTTTTGGGGGTCGAGAAGACCATATTAAAAATGCTTAGTGGCTCTCATATGCATGATTGTTTATTTAATTTAGAGCCCATATTACTTGTCTTCTCTCTTGAGTTGAATGCTTGCAGATTCCAGCTTAGTCCAATGCACGTGCACTCTTATTATTATACACATCATTCGGTCGTGCGAGTGAAAGGCAATAATGACGATATATGATGAACTTATTGGGATGAGAAAAGCTGGTATGAACTCGACCTCTTTTGTTTTTGTAAATATGATGAGTTCATCGTTTCTGAGTCAGCTTATTGTGAAGTAAACATATTTGCAATGACATTTAGAGATTATAGTTGCTTGTTACATGCTTGATTAGCTATGAGTTATAATGGTTTACCTTGCGTGCCAACATGCTATTAGAATGATTATGATGTGGTATGATGGGATGGTATCCTCCTTTGAATGAATTGAGTGACTCGACTTGGCACATGTTCACACATGTAGTTGAATCAAATCAACATAGCCTTCATGATATTTATGTTCATGGTAGATTATATCCTAATCATGCTTGTATTCGGTGTGAATTAATTTTAATGCATGTTTATGGCTGTTGTCGCTCTCTCAGTTGGTCGCTTCCCAGTCTTTTGCTAGTCTTCACTTGTACTAAGCGGGAATACTGCTTGTGCATCCAAACTCCTTAAACCCCAAAGTTATTCCATGTGAGTCCACTATACCTTCCTATATGCGGTATCTACCTGCCGTTCCAAGTAAATTTGTATGTGCCAAACTCTAAACCTTCAAATGAAATTCTGTTTTGTATGCTCGAGCAGCTCATGTTTCAACTAGGGCTGCCTATATCTTCCATGCTAGGTGGGTTATTCTCAAGAGGAGTGGACTCCGCTCCTCATTCACGAGAAAGGGTCGGTAACCGGGATGCCCAGTCCCATGATCCAAAAAGATCAAAGCAAATCAAAATAATTGAACAAAACTCCCCCAAGGCTGTTGTATGTTGGAGGCACCCGTTGTTTCGAGCAAGCCATGGATTGATGCTTGTTGGTGGTTGGGGGAGTATAAACCTTTACCATTCTGTTTGGGAACTGCCTATAATGCATGTAGTATGGAAGATACATCCATCTCATAGTTGTTGCGTTGACAGCGAAAGTATGCCGCTCAAAATGTTATTCAATCTCTATTTTAAAATCGAGCTCTGGCACCTCTACAAATCCCTGCTTCCCTTTGCGAAGGGCCTATCTTATTACTTTTATGTTGAGTCATGACCCTTCTTATTAAAAAGCACCCGCTGGAGAGCACACTGTCATTTGCATTCATTATTATTGGTTTATATTGGGTATGACTTGACTGGATCTCTTTTACCATGAATTACAATGTTTAGTTAGTCCTTGATCTTTAAAGGTGCTCTGCATTTATGTTTTGCAGTCTCAGAAAGGGCTAGCGAGATACCATTTTGTTATATCATGTTATGATTATTTTGAGAAAGTATTGTCATCCGATTTTTATTATTATGGCTCGCTAGCTGATTATGTTATTGATATGAGTAATTGTGAGACCTATGTTTTATTGTGAGTATGGTTAGTTCATAATATTTGCTGAAACTTGAATGCTGGCTTTTCATGTTTACAACAACAAGAGCAAACAGAGTTTGTAAAAGTTTTTCTTTATCACTTTCAGTTTATCAACTGAATTGCTTAAGGACAAGCAAATGTTTAAGCTTGGGGGAGTTGATACATCTCCGACGTATCTACTTTTCCAAACACTTTTGCCCTTGTTTTGGACTCTAACTTGCATGATTTGAATGAAACTAACCCGGACTGACGCTGTTTTCAGCAGAACTACCATGATGTTGTTTTATGTGTAGAAAAGAAAAGTTCTCGGAATGTCCAGAAAATCCACGGAGGCACTTTTTGGAATTTATAAGAATTATTGGCTGAAAGAAATACATCAGGGGCCCCAGGGCTTGTCCACGAGACAGGGGGGCGCGCCCCCCTATCTCGTGGGCCCCTTGGACCTCCTCCGACCTCAACTCCAACTCCATATATTCCGTCTCGGGGAGAAAAAATCAGAGAGAAAGTTTCATCGCGTTTCACGACACGGAGCCGTCGCCAAGCCCTAATCTCTCTCTGGAGGGCTGATCTGGAGTCCGTTCGGGGCTCCGGATAGGGGGATTCGTTGCCGTCGTCATCATCAACCATCCTCCATCACCAATTTCATGATGCTCACCGCCGTGCGTGAGTAATTCCATCGTAGGCTTGCTGGACGGTGATGGGTTGGATGAGATTTACCATGTAATCAAGTTAGTTTTGTTAGGGTTTGATCCCTAGTATCCACTATGTTCTGAGATTGATGTTGCTATGACTTTGCTATGCTTAATGCTTGTCATTAGGGCCCGAGTGCCATGATTTCAGATCTGAACCTATTATGTTTTCATGAATATAAGTGTGTTCTTGATCCTATCTTGCAAGTCTATAGTCACCTATTATGTGTTATGATCCGACAACCCCGAAGTGACAATAATCGGGATACTTCTCGGTGATGACCGTAGTTTGAGGAGTTCATGTATTCACTATGTGCTAATGCTTTGTTCTGGTTCTCTATTAAAAGGAGGCCTTAATATCCCTTAGTTTCCGCTAGGACCCCGCTGCCACGGGAGGGTAGGACAAAAGATGTCATGCAAGTTCTTTTCCATAAGCACGTATGACTATTTACGGAATACATGCCTACATTGCATCGATGAATTGGAGCTAGTTCTATATCACCCTATGTTATAACTATTGCATGAGGGATGGCATCCGGCATAATTATCCATCACTGATCCATTGCCTATGAGCTTTGCACATATTGTTCTTCGCTTATTTACTTTTCCGTTGCTACTGTTACAACTACTACAAAAACCCAAAAACATTTATCGTTACTTTTGCTACCGTTACCTTTATTATCATACCACTTTTTCTACTAAACACTTTGCTGCAGATACTAAGTTATCCAGGTGTGGTTGAATTGACAACTCAACTGCTAATACTCAAGAATATTCTTTGGCTCCCCTTGTGTCGAATCAATAAATTTGGGTTGAATACTCTACCCTCGAAAGCTGTTGCGATCCCCTATACTTGTGGGTTATCAAGCTACCATCACCGGAGGGCTGGTAAGGTATTTCTTGAGGTCTTGGAATGCCTTGTCGGCCTCTTCAGTCCATTCAAACGGGCCCTTCTTCTTCATCAGCTTGAAGAAGGGCAGTGCCCGCTCCCCCAGCTTGGAGATGAAGCGTCCCAGCGTGGTTACACACCCGGTGAGCTTCTGCATTTCTCTGAGGGTCTTCGGCGGACTCATGTCTTCGACTGCCTTGACCTTCTCTGGGTTAGCCTCGATGCCCCTGTGAGACACGAGGAAGCCCAAGAGCTTGCCCGAGGGGACTCCGAATACGCACTTCTCCAGATTGAGCCACAGATCCACTTCACGGAGGCTCGCGAAGGTTTCTTCCAGGTCCTGTATCAAGGTTTTTGCCTCCCGAGACTTCACCACAATGGCATCGACGTAAGCTTCAGCGTTTCTTCTGAGCTGCCAGCCCAAGGCGATGTGCATCAGCCGCTGAAAGGTCACGCCTACGTTGTGCAACCCAAACGGCATGTAGGTATAGCAGTGCACTCCACACGGGGTCAGGAAGGCCGTTTTCTCCACGTCTTCTACCGCCATCTTGATCTGGTGATAGCCCGAGAAGGCATCCAGGAAGCACAATAGGTCACACTCGGCGGTAGAGTCGACGAACTGGTCGATGCGAAGGAGCGGGAATGGATCCAGCGGGCAGGCCTTGTTGAGGTTGGTGAAGTCGACGCACATGCGTTCCTTTCCTCCCTTTTTTGGCACAACAACAGGGTTGGCCAGCCATTCAGGATAGCGGACCTCGCGAATGACGCCCGCTGCCTCTAGTTTGGGGGTTTCTTGGACGATGAAGGCCTGCTTCTCAGTGGAGGGCCGCCTTGCCTTCTGCTTCACGGGGCGCAGGTTGGGGCACACGTTGAGATGATGCTCAATCACATCCCTTGGGACCCCTGCCAGCTGATCAGGTTCCCACGCAAACACCTCCTTGTTTGCGCGCAGGAACTTCACCAAGGCCTCCTCCTGCTCAGGGTCGAGGTTGGCGCCTATGGTGAAGGCGGCGCCCGTGGATCCATCCTCGTCGACCGGTACCTGCTTGGTCTCCGCATTGTCTTGGGTGAATAGCTGCTTCTTCTTAGCCGGCGCAGCCCCCTTGGGCTCGAGGGCATCTGCGCTGGCGGGCTGCGCCACCGTGGCCATCTTGAAAGCAAGCTTTAGCGCCTGCAGCGCATCCCGTGTGTCTCCGGACACGGTAAGGACGCTGCTGCTCCCGGGCATCTTCATGAGGTTGTACGCCGGGTGAGTCGCTGCCATGAACTAGCCCAAGGCTGGGTAGCCGAGGATGGCGTTGTACGGGAGGCCGATGGGGGCGATGCGAAGTCGATCAGCTCCGTGCGGAAGTTGTCGTGGGTGCGAAGGTCACGGAGGCGGATCTGCCCGAGGAGCGGTGGAACCGCCTCAACGCCGAGAAGGGCCTGCTGGGTTGAAGCCGCCCTAGCGGTACGTGGAGGAGGCTGAAGGCCTCCACCGAGTGCACGTTGAGGCCGGCACCACCTTCGATAAGGGTCCTGGTGACGGCCACCTGGCAGATGGTGGGGGTGCATAGCATCGGGAGTGCACCCGAACATGCGGTGTTGGAGGGGTGATCATCCGAGCTGAAGGTCAGATCAGCCTTGGGTACCACCCAGCCCGGGGGGGTTTCACGGCGCTTGCGGACGGCGCCGAGCTGGCGGACGAACGGCTTGACGTGGCGGCTCGCAGGTGGTGCCTGCGATCCGCCTAGGATGGCTGCGACGACTGGGGGTGCCGGCGCGGCATGATGGGCGAGGAAGAGATTGCGCAACTCCTTCCAGGAGGCCACAGAAGCCGCCGACAGGTGGAGCAGCCACATGCGCAGGACGCCGGTGAGGGCCATGGGCAGCCAGTTCGCCATGACCTTGTCGTCGCCTCCGACCTTGAGGACGGCTTCTTCATACGCCAGTAGGAAGGCCAGCGGGTCGGCCGTGCCGTCGTAGCGCGGCGGCATGTCCGGCTTGAACTTGTTCGGCCACCGCACCTGTCGCAAGGCGGGGGCCAGGGCTCGGAGCCCCCTGGTTCCCACGCCGGCGTCGACAGCTGGAGCGGGAGGTGCGTTGCTCTCCATGAGGGCGGAGCGCGGTGCCGATGGAGAACGGGTCGACGGAAGGGAGAGCTCCGGCGCACCCCCTACCTGGCGCGCCAAATGTCGGATGTGGGGTTCCGGCAGACCCTTAAGATTCGAACTCTGGGGTGTGAACGAAGATCTCTCCCCTACCGATCTACGTCTGATCGCCTCGTGAGATCTAAGCTGAAAACGATGAGCAACACAAGGGACGCAAGATTTATACTGGTTCGGGCCACCGTTGTGGTGTAATACCCTACTCCAGTGTATGGTGTGGTGGATTGCCTCAGGGGCTGATGATAAATTGTACAGGGGAAGAACAACCTCGCGAGAGGTGTTCTTGAGCTGGTGCGACGAACTGCTTGGGTGAGTTCGATCGTCTCTCTCTTCTGGCTAGGGCTCTCCTAGATCCTCCTCTTCTACGGTGGTGGCTAGCTCTATTTATAGAGGCCCTGATCCTCTTTCCAAATATTGAGCGGGAAGGGCGCCAAGAACGGTCATTTTGAAGGGGAACATCTAGTACAAGTTATCTTGACTAAATTTGGTCTTCGGCTGCCAAAAGCGCTGGCGATGACGCCGTCTTGGGCTCCACGGTGACCTCCATCCTGCCGCTCCGCCGGTCTTGGTCTCGTTGCACTGAAATGGCAACCTGTGCCTGATGCCTCGGTACTCCACGTCTATGCTTGCCCCCTTTGCACCAAAGAGGAAACAAGAACACTGTGCGGGCCGGCGCCCGCCTGGTCTCGATCGTCATGACTTGCGTCACGAGCACCTCGCGAGGTACCCTGCCTTATCTCTCCGCCTCCTCGCGAGCCTGCCTGGCGAGGCCGCTCCTGAGGAAGTTTTGTGTCGTCCGCCCCGCGAGGCTTGGTCCCTCGCGAGGGTCTTGAGTTTTGTGTTGATGAAGATGGGCCGCACTGGGCCACCACTTGAGCCACGCCGCAGGCCACAAGCAGGCAAGTCTGAGGACCCCCGTTCCCAGAACGCCGACAGCTATTGCCTACAAATTACATTAATTTTGCGAGGTTCAAAGTTGAAAATCTCCATAAACAACCTGAAAAATTGATCACATTAATTGCAAAGGTGAAACAGATAGACAACAAAACAGTGGACGCATGCAAGCCCTATCAAACGGCGATGCAAAGCAGATCTACGTTCATCATCACACCAGGACGCATGCAAGCTCTAGCAAATGGTGATGGAAAACAGATCTCTGGTCATCGTCACACAGGATGCGTGCGAGCTTGATCAAATACACGCACCTCTGCCCGCCAGTCTTCTCGGCATCCGTGCCGGTCTCTTTCCACAAGACCCCTCGTAGGTCTCAATCGTGGTCGTCCACCTGGTTGTGGTTCGCATCGATCGGTTCGGTTGTCCACGCGAGTCAAGAGGTGCCGCCTCCTCATAGTTTGGTTCGATCGCTTTCCTTTGGGCCCGTCCGGTTTATTAATACCTAGCGGTCCGAGAAGTTGCGGTTAGAGTCGGGATTCGTAGTCGTTACCTTTTGGATTGAAGTAGCAAAGTGGCCCACTCAATGCGCGGCCTAGAATTTTAAGATTCTGACATATTTTATTATTTCACATTAATTTCAACGATCAATAAGTTTTTTGTATTTCATTATTAGTAGTAGTACTTAAAATCAACCATATTCTAAATAATACAAATTGGTATAAGTTTGGCACTGTATTGTTTTTTATTGTGGTTTTATTTTTAGTTTTTTGAAAAGGTATCTACTATTTCATTATAAAAGAAAGAGAGGGGTAGATGGGCATATCCAAACAATCACATCCATTCATCATCAAAATCTAATGGCCCTTAGTCATTTTGTGTTTAACGCTATCATCAACCACGAAACAAGCCACAATCGATCGATCGCTAATCTGCCGTTCGCTCGCACGACCTCCTCCTTCTCTCCTTCCGCACGACCTCCTCCTCCTCCTCATGCGCCGTTCGCCTCCCGCAACCGCGCCCTTGGCCGCAGGCTCGCACCGAGCCACGGGAAGCCGCGAACTTCACTGTCGCCTCGCACCGACGGAGCCACGGGAGCCGCCGCGGGTCGCCGCCTCCCCACCCGCGGGAGCCGCCCCGTCGCGCCCTTCGCCGCCTCCCGCGGCGCCGCGTGTCGCCGCCTCCGAGCCGCGGAGCCGCCCCGCTGCGGGTCGCCGCCTGAGCCACCCCGCCGCGTCCTTCGCCGCCTCCAGAGCCGCAGCTTGTCCTCCGCCACGCTAGCACTCCGCCTCTGTCGCAAGTAAGTTTCTTTTTGCAAGATGCCTCTAGGAAGAACTCAACCTACTACAAGCATTGGAATCTATGTTAGCAGAGAACTGGACGATCATGGCAAGATGTGCTGATTCAGCAGGCACACTCCTAATGGATTCATCAATGGTAGTAGAGTGTCACCAATGGATTCATCTATGACTATGAGCTATGGGTTGTCAAGGCTACAGTAGTAATTATAAGTAAGCTAATACTGATAGTATTTGTAACAATTGTATATTTCATAGATCATGGCTATTGAAAGAGAAAGAATATTTCCATGTAGCTGTCTGAAACTTTGTTTATGGTGTCAAAACCAAGTGTGTAGCATAATTTAAGATTTACTTGTATGGTTAGAAGATTCACTTGTTTCAGGACTCTAAAATGTTTTTTTGTTTTCAGGCTTTTAACTTCTGTTAAATTTGGGTGGATCGATGCATCGCCGAACTAACTTATGAAATTGGAGATCAGTTGATTTGATAATCATTACCTGGCTGGCAGTCCCTGACAAGTGAACTTAATACTACGTGCATGACAACTACACTTTGGTCTGCACTCTTGATCTACAACTCAAAGTTAGTAAACTCTTCTTTGTTTCTTTTTTGGAACCCACTTAATGCAATAGAGTTTCAGAAACCAAAAGCATGTTGTAAATTATGGCAGTTCTCTGTCTTTTTTTTTGGTAATGCCTAATGCCTCCAGGTCCTATTTGAATCACAGTAAAACTGTAGCGGAGATAGAAGTATCATATCACCGGGGCATGAAAATGTTCACCGTTGTGTTAAATGAACCCCACTGTACTGTTAGTCAGTACCTGGATTTGAGCAATCAAAATATGCCTTGCATGAAGAAGATGAAGGAGTATAAATTTAGGTGTTCTTTCAAGTAAGATTTGATAACTGAAGAAACTGAGTAAAAGTATTGCCATAGTGTGTGACATACCAATCTGCAACATACCAAACCGAGTTTCTTTTGCACTTCCAACCAAAGGGCAGGGGATTTTGTGCAGGGGATTTCCTATTGCTGAACTATATAGGGGATTTTGTTCATGCCTTACGGTTCTCAGTCATATACATTAGGGTTCTGCGCATGGGATTTTGTTCATGCCTTACGGTTCTCAATCATATATATTAGGGTTCTGCGCATGGGATTTTGTTCATGCATGACTCACTGTACAATTTGTAGAGCAAGCCTGATTTCTGGGGCACATTATAGCAGGCTGACTGTAATCATTCGATCGTCGTTGTAATGGCCGCCTCAGTGTCCAATGCCCCCTACAAATTCTGGCTTGTGCGTGCATGATACTGCCGACGTGGTATGCATGTTGGATGGATGACTAAGGGCACGTGCGGCCGGTCGACCGACAGACATGTGTGTTGTGCGTGCGTGTTGACTCAGGTAATCAGATGTGTATGTGTGCCCAACAAGTGTTTGCGCCTCCCCGCAAAAAAAGAGTGTTTGCGTCAATGCTTGACTGAAAACGGTTGTTTTAACTTTTGCATTTTAGTTCAGAAACATGAAATCATTAGCACCTTCTATTATTTTAGTTCACTGGCACCTTCTATTTTTAATCATTAGCACCTTCTTATCCTGGTAGTAATCAAGTTCTTTATCAGGACCTTGTCTAGAATATAACTGCATTGTAGGAATTGCATACTTATAGGAGCCATTGCTAGATCTGGAGAGTAATGGACTCATGTAAATTCAAGCTCTGGTTCTTATGTAATGGTGTACTGCTATGCATCACGTATGCAGGTGAAAACATGATAGAAACAAAGGTTTCTTGATGATATCAGTTACCAAATAATTGTTTTACATACAAGCTTCCTTTTACTTAGCCAAGAGAGGAAAAAGATTTCTGATTTTAATTCAAAATATTATGGTGTCAGTTTCATTGCTTCAACGAATCAAGAGATCTTTTCCAAGAGGAGATGGATCTAGCCAGGTCCTGTTGTCATGTAAATATATGGGATTTTTTAGGGCCTATTGCTCGATCTCTTCTCCATGGCCATGCCATCATCGCCCCAAGCCTAGGTGAACTATTTATCCTTTTGATTTCTTTACCTCCAGTTCTTCCCTTCACTTTCCATGCTTCTCCTCCATGTACATACCTCAAGCTGGGGCTTGGGAAGCACCACTGAGACAGAAAGTTGGCACAATGCTCAGTAGTTAAGAAGCAAGAAGGTAACTCATCTCTCCACCATATATTTTTTTGGAAATTGTGCAGCTGCAGACATGCACTAATTTGTGATTTAGCACTCTGACTCTGTAGTTCAATTTTTTTATTAGCTGTTGATTGTGCTAGAGATACAGTACTCCAGTTCCTGCTCGAATCAGTTTGGCATAAGAGGTGGAGGATTGGGCCAAAATCTTCCTCTTTCGGACTTCTATGTTTGGAACAATAGTGTAAGTTGGGGATCTTTATTTCTGTTCAAATCAAATTACTTGCAACTGTATTCTCACGTGTTTCATATTTTTATGCATTGCGTATTCATGAGGTACTACAAAAGTTTTTGTTGTGATGATGCAAATCATGATTTAATAATCTTTTACCCTACACACTTAACATCTGGTTTCATAAACACTCTGCTTTTCTCCACGTCAGCTACCTAGTCAGGTTAACAGAGTCAGTGGCTGTAAAGGATTTTGGTGATGATTCTGGTGAACGACTAAATGCCCAGTCTATCTCTATCAATTGCAGAATTGGTAAACCTCTCATCTGTGGAGTGATATTGGTTTGTCGATAGCTATCAAAAGGTTTGCTTCCCAATCTTAGCCACCTTCACGTATTTTAGATGCAACACTTACAAAAGTGAGATAAACTTTAGATGGATAGCTCAGCCGAGAAAACACATTTTTTTCTCCTTTGTTTTCTTCTTGTCCAGGCCAGGAACCATCTTGCGCTCAACCAGATTCATGTTCTTTGATTCCCTTTTCCATCAGGTAAACCCTTCGGTTCCAGTCTGTCTTTGTTCAATTGTCGTTCTCAATCAGTTTGTAGTCCATCTGTTCAGATCACGTAGTAGTACATTTTTTGACATGTAGATCATATACTTTTAGCTGTATAGTTTATAGCTCGAGCATAACGAGCACTCATCTACGGATTTGTTCCTTGATCTGCCTATGTAAAACATTTGTATGCACTTGAATTTTAGTTTGGGATCTAAATAGATTGGCTCATAGATTTATGATGTCATATACTGCCTGCATAAACATAGAATTGATATTCTACTCCCTCTGTCCCACAATATAAGAACGTTTTTCAGGCTATGTTAGCTTGAAAAACGTTCTTATATTATGGGACGGAGGGAGTACGAGTTAGTCAATGCTCTTCATAGTTGCTAAGCAGTGGACGTGGGCATCTTAATTCCTAAACACCCCATTTCCAGTCATTTTTATGACTCTAAAATTAGGTATTATAAGTACTTTTTATGAGATTTAAAATTTTCAAAAAAGTAGGTCTATTTAATGATAGAACTAAGGGCCGATCGGCCCAAATTTGGGCAGGTCACCGTGCAGCCGCCCGATTTCAGTGATTGCAACCATGGATTTCGCGTCCCTATTCCGCCCGCCTCCCCCGTGCACGGGATTGACTCTGCCCCTGCCTCCGTGTTCCGCTTCCCCATGCGTCCCCTGCCTTTGCCTCCGCCTGTGTATACCTCGCTCCTGCCTGCTTGCAGCTCTAGAGGGGAGGTGTGGAGCCAGGGGAGGGGAACGGGTGAACAAGGGAGGATGAGATGGTGAGAGCGAGCAAAACAAGAGGACGAGAGATATGGTGAATCGGGACACGTCGGGAGACACACGATCTCTCCTATCCAACGACCCCGCGCGCGACCGGCTGACTTTGTCGGTTGGCCGGGTAGAATCGTTTGCCTAGAATTAATGTATTGTAGTTAAGACGTGCGTTGCACGTGCAAGCTTACTAGTTTATAGAAGTACAAATCTAGAAAATTACGTAAACTATATTTGTACATCAAAATAGTTACACCCTCCGTTCCTAAATATATTATTGAACAACCAAAACATCGTATATTTAGGAACGGAGGGAGCAGATTAATGGATCTTGAAACATCTTATTATTGTTTACTAAGTTTGAAATCGAGTTTCAGAATATTTAACTAATTGTTGAAGAACTATGATTTTACGCGGTCAGAATTTAATAACGTTAAGTTACATAGGCAACATCTTTTTATTTATATATATCATGAATATATTAATATGGTTTTTCTAAAAAATAAATTAAAGTTGTGTCACGCACTCGAGAGTAAGGCAGGCATTCTAACACGACTTCTTACCCTGAATAGTGAAATGAAACAGCACGATGGTAGTTTTCTATTTCCTACTTGGTTAGCTCTTGTATGTTCTGTTTCAACTGCATCCTGATGTTTAGATATGTTGTTAGATCTCCTTGCTGTTTTCTGATCCAGTCCAGACTGAACTATGAAATGCATGCAAGGGCATTCATAGGACAACAAATGCATGGATTAGCCAATGTGGTGTTGTATCCGATATGCATGGTACTCCCTCCGTTCCCAAATAATTGTCTTTCTAGCCATCTCAAATAGACTACAATATACGGATGTATGTAGACATGTTTTAGAGTGTAGATTCACTCATTTTGCTCCGTATGTAGTCATTTATTGAAATCTCTAAAAAGACAATTATTTAGGAACGAAGGGAGTACTACCCAAGCATTTTAACATGCTTTCTCTTGAAAATTGTAATTTATTTCAATATGCATGCTATTTTTGTCTCTAAACATATGTTCTCCATAGGGAAATAGTAATGGATATTGCATAGCCATTAACTTTGTATGGTTAGTAGATATTCATCTTGGTTTTGTACTGGACAATAATATGTCACATTTGTTGGAGTCTTCCGTTGCATCATTGCAGGGCTGGTCCTGTGACTTTCCTGAGGCCCGAGGTGAACTTGAAAAGTGCGGCCCATGAAGACAGACATAGTGAATAATTTCATTCATACTGATATATATCACAAAATTTTATCCGACTTCATACATGTAACTAAACAATGGTAGCCAGAATTCATTAGCAAATACGATCTCATAATACACCATGGACATGGTAAGAGATAATGTAAACAACCATCAAAGCATTTTAGGTTATAGTATATAGTATACAGGAAAGGAGGAGGCGTAACCCCCGCGTCGCCCTCCTCTGGCAACATGGGGGGCGACTCCGAGCGACACCCACCGCCCTCCACTTCTCCTCCCTCGTCGCACCGCCGCCTGAGGCGCCGCCGGCGAAGCCCGGGCGGGCTCCAGTGACGGCGACGGCGGGGCGTTTGCCCTAAGGTCTCTTCTTCCCTCTCGTCTTGGGAGCATCTAGCGGCTGGAGGAGGGCCGCGGGAGCTTCGATCTGGACTTGCGGGCGCGGCGACCTAGGGGTGCGGGGCTCCGTGGCGGGTGATGGCCGGGGGCTGGTGGCGCTTGGACGCTCCGGCGCATGCCTAGATGCTGCGGTGGAGGGTGATTCCTCTTCCCAGATCTGGTCGGGGCCTGGTCGTGGCCGGCGGCGTCCCGGTCCGATCTCGCGACGGGCGACGCGGCGGCTGCGGTGGTGGACGATCCGTGCACAAGACACTTGATGGAGGCCATTGGAACAGATCTGGGTGAAGACCTGCTTGCGGCTGCTGCCGAGGCCGGCGATGGCGGCGCTATTCGGTGTCGTTCCCTTGTTGAAGGCATCGCTGTTGAAAGTTCCAGGCCACTATCTGCACCTCCAGGGAAAACCCTAGATCAGTAGATCGGATGACGGCGGCATTATTGTGTCGTTTCCCTCTTGTGGCGTCATTCTTGAAGGTGTATACGGACTCAAGGGACCAGTGGACGGAATAATTGGTGGAGCGGTGATTCAGCCTGCACATTAATGGTGGTGATTCTCGGCGGCATGGCGCAGTGGAGACTCGGCGCCCGATGTGTGGCGTGGGACTCGCGCAGGAGGGTGACATTATTAGGCGTCGTGGTGGCGTTGATGGCAGAGAGGCCGGGCAAGGTGGTGCAGCAGTATAGCACTGAAGATGGATTGGTGGCAGGTGGCTGCGGCTGCCTCATACCCGGCAGGCGTCCTGGTTGAGGAGTGCGCCGGACTGGTAGGTGCCCCATACCCGGCAGGCGTCCTGGTTGGGACCTCAGGTCTTAGATGTTTAGGTTTGGCTGCGATGTTTGTTTGGTATTAGGCCCAGACTATCAGCGCCTCTTCATCAATTGGATAGGAGTAGCACCAGTTGTTGCTTAGATGGTGGCTTTAGTCTTACTGTTGTATGACTTTGTAAGGTCTTGTGAGAATAATTAATAAAGTGGCTGTATGCATCGCCCAGATGCAGAGGCCGGGGGTCCTCCTCTTTTTCTAAAAAAAAATACAGGAAAGGAGGGGCCCTTCATCAGGCTGGGCCCCTAGGGCGTCACACTTCTTGCCCCTACCTAGGGCCGGCCCTGCATCATTGACAATATGGGCTACCAATTTTAGATGATGATGAAATGGTATATTTTTCGCCATCTCTCTGTCGCTTATTGGTAGTTTCAATTTCATGCCATGATCTTCACCTTCTTCAAACATATCACTTGCCATTCTTAATGTTCTTCCTAGCATATAATCTCTAGGTAGCAAATTTCAGGGCCTTTTACGATGTGGTGATGTACTGTCTTCCATTTATCTGTTGAAAGTTGTTGTCGATGGCATCCTGTTTTTTACCTCATCTTCTACTTCCCCCGTTCCTAAATATAAGTCTTTTTAGAGATTTCAATGTGGACTATATACGGATGTATATAGACATATTTTAGAATGTAGTATAATCATTGGTTAATGTTAGACTCCATTTAAAAAAGAATGTTAGACTACAAAAAGTCATTGATCAATGCACCTTCTTACGCCCATGGTGGTTGAACCTATAACTTGGAGCTAATTGATGCCTCCTCGTCTACCTGGCGAGAGGAGTTAGCAAAGAGATCGCCCATGGTGGTTGAACCTATAACTTGGAGCTAATTGATGCCTCCTCGTCTACCTGGCGAGAGGAGTTAGCAAAGAGATTGTGACGATACTGTTGGGGAACGTAGTATTTTCAAAAAAAAAAAATCCTACGATCACGCAAGATCTATCTAGGAGAAGCATAGCAACGAGCAGGGAGAGTGTGTCTATGTACCCTCGTAGACCAAAAGCGGAAGCATTTAGTAACGCGGTTGATGTAGTCGAACGTCTTCGCGATCCAACCGATCCAAGTACCGAACGTACGGCACCTCCGCGATCTGCACACCTTCAGCTCGGTGACGTCCCTCGAACTCTTGATCCAGTTAAAGCCGAGGGAGAGTTTCGTCAGCACGACGGTGTGGTGACGGTGATGATGAAATTACCGGCGCAGGGCTTCGCCTAAGCACTACGACGATACGACCGAGGTGTGTAACTGTGGAGGGGGGCACCACACACGGCTAAGAGATTGTATGTTGTGTCTTTGGGGTGCCCCCTGCCCCCGTATATAAAGGAGGGGAGGAGGAGGCCGACCAACAAGGGGCGCGCCAGGGAGAGGGGAGTCCTACCAGGACTCCAGTCCTAGTAGGATTCGGCCCCACCCTTTTCTCCTTCTACCGGAGGGGGAAAAGGGGAAGGAGAGGGAGTAGGAGAAGGAAAGGGGGGAGGCACCCCCTTCCCAAGTCCAATTCGGCCTCCTCCCTTGTGGGGGGTGCACCAGCCCCTTGTGGGCTGGTTAGCCTCCCTCTTATGGCCCATAAGGCCCATATCTTTCCCCGGGGGGTTCCGGTAACCCCTCCGGTACTCCGGTATGTACCCGATGCACTCCTGAACCCTTCCGGTGTCCGAATACTACCTTCCAATATATCAATCTTTACCTCTCGACCATTTCGAGACACTTCGTCGTGTCTGTGATCTCATCCGAGACTCCGAACAAACTTCGGTCATCAAATCACATAACTCATAATACAAATCGTCATCGAACGTTAAGCGTGCGGACCCTACGGGTTCGAGAACTATGTAGACATGACCGAGACACCTCTCCGGTCAATAACCAATAGCAGAACCTAGATGCTCATATTGGTTCCTACATATTCTACGAAGATCTTTATCGGTCAAACCGCATAACAACATATGTTGTTCCCTTTGTCATCGGTATGTTACTTGCCCGAGATTCGTTCCGTAATGCATCATCCCGTGACTAACTCATTAGTCACATTGCTTGCAAGGCTTATAGTGATGTGCATTACCGAGAGGGCCCAGAGATACCTCTCTGATACACGGAGTGACAAATCCTAATCTCGATCTATGCCAACCAACAAACACCTTCAGAGACATTTGTAGAGCATCTTTATAATCACACAGTTACGTTGTGACGTTTTGAAAGATCGAGGATGTCGCCTAGAGGGGGTGAATAGGCGCTTTAAAATAATTATGGTTTAGGCTTGAACAAATGCGGAATAAACCTAACGGTTAATTTATCAAGCACAAAACCTACAACAACTAGGCTCACCTATGTGCACCAACAACTTATGCTAAGCAAGATAAGCAACTATGTGATAGCAAGATATATGACAAAGAACAATATGGCTATCACAAAGTAAAGTGCATAAGTAAAGGGGCTCGGGTAAGAGATAACCGAGGCACGCGGAGGCGATGATGTATCGAAGTTCACACCCTTGCGGATGCTAATCTCCGTTTGGAGCGGTGTGGAGGCACAATGCTCCCAAGAAGCCACTAGGGCCACCGTAATCTCCTCACGCCTCGCACAATGCAAGATGCCGTGATTCCACTAAGGGACCCTTGAGGCGGTCACCGAACCCGTACAAATGGCAACCCTTGGGGCGGTCACCGAACCCGTACACTTTGGCAACCCTTGGGGCGGTCACGGAACCCGTCAAATTGCTCAGGCGATCTCCACAACCTAATTGGAGACCCGACGCTTGCCGGAGCTTTACACCACAATGATTGAGCTCGAACACCACCAACCGTCTAGGGCGCCCAAGCACCCAAGAGGAACAAGCTCAAGGGCACCAAGCACCCAAGAGTAATAAGCTTCTCAACTTGTAACTTCCGCGTATCACCGTGGAGAACTCAAACCGATGCACAAATGCAATGGCAAGGGCACACGGAGTGCCAAGTCCTTCTCTCTCAAATCCCACCAAAGCAACTAATGCTAGGGAGGAAAATGAGAGGAAGAACAAGAAGGAGAACACCAAGAACTCCAAGAACTAGATCCAAGGGTTCCCCTCACATAGAGGAGAAAGTGATTGGTGGAAATGTGGATCTAGATCTCTCTCTCTTTTCCCCAAAACTAGCAAGAATCCATGGAGGGATTGAGAGATAGCAAGCTCGGAGAAGGTCAACAATGGGGAAGAACACGAGCTCAAAGGATAAGGTTCAATGGGAAGAAGACCCCTTTTATAGGAGGGGAAAATCCAACCGTTACCCCACTGAAAATCCCCGCACAGAGCGGTACTACCGCTAGGGAAAGGGCGGTACTACCGCTGAGGGCGGTACTACCGCTCCCTATCCAGCGGTACTACCGCGCCGAAGAGGAAGACAGGCCATTGGCCCCAGAGCGGTACTACCGCGGGAGTAGAGCGGTACTACCGCTCGGAGCGGTACTACTGCTTCTACTGCCGCCCTAGTGCCGCAAAACCCGACACGAGAAAACACCGTTCGAGAATCGAGGCGGAAGTAGCCCAGACGCACAGCGGTACTACGGCCGAAACTCCCAAGCGGTACTACCGTTCGGAGAGCGGTACTACCGCTCCGAGAGCGGTACTACCGCTGGGGAGCTTCGGCGGTACTACCGCTGTGGGCACGGTACTACCGCTGGCACCAACCTTGAAAACACAGAATACTCCAAGGAAAACCAGAACTGCCATAACTTCTTCATATGAGCTCCGAATTGAGCAAACTCAAGCTTGTTTGAAACAAGACAACGAGTAGCATCAAAACAGCATACTCAAGCTGGTTATAGTAAGAAGAGGCAGGGGAGGTATGCTTAGCAAACAAAGGAGTGAAACCTCCAACCGAGAAGAACCGGCATACCCTCCAACATCGAAAACATCATAGAAGATGCATGAGAACTCCGTTTTCGATGAACTCGAGCTTGTCATAAAAATGACCATAAGCTCCAAATCTCACAAGGAGAAGAACCAAACAAGAACCAAGAAACATGATGCAAGGATGCAATGGTTTGAGCTCTCGACGAACGATACGATCAAGCTACTCACTTGAGAGCCCCCCTTGATAGTACGGCTATCGATCCTATAACCCGGTCTTCCACAACTACCATGAGACCGGTAAAATAGAAAACCTATCAAGGGCAAACCTTTGCCTTGCACATGGTCCACTTGAGCTAGATGATGACGATCTTGACTCCCTCAAGTTGGACCACCTTTCTTGATTGCGTTGGCTCGAAGAAGACAAGTTGATTGCTCCCCCATACGCCACTATGGGTGAGCCACTCTTCCGCACATCTTCACAAGTCCATTGTCACCAAATGGACGGCAAGCTTCAAGCACTTGATCTCTTCGTGATGCATCACTTGAACTTGCACACCGCAACCTAACCCCACAAAGAACTCTCACGAAGACCATGGGTTAGCACACAAAGCGTAATGGACAATGCTTACCATAGCATGGGATCACTTGATCCCTCTCGGTACATCTTCTACGCTTTGTGAGTTGATCAACTTGATTCACTCTTGACTTAGTCTTGATCAACCTTGAATCTTTCCAACTCTCTTCGTTTGGATGATGTCTTGAAGGTAAACATGAGTGATCACACAATCTTCTTCTTCAAGACATGCTTGCAATAAGCTCAACACTCACATGACCAATCTTTGGATAATTCCTTAATAGCACCTTGGTCAACACATAAACTCCTTGAAACCAACACATGGACTTCAAGAAATGCCTATGGACGAATCCTTCAAATATAACTCAATGCAACCATTAGTCCATAGAGAATGTCATCAATTACCAAAACCACACATGGGGGCACCGCATGTCCTTACACGTTTGATAGCACACAAGGTGTTCCTCCGGTATTCGGGAGTTGCATAATCTCATAGTCAGAGGAACATGTATAAGTCATGATGAAAGCAATAGCAATAAAACTAAACGATCATTATACTAAGCTAACGGATGGGTCTTGTCCATCACATCATTCTCTAATGATGTGATCCCTTTCATCAAATGACAACACATGTCTATGGTCAAGAAACATAACCATCTTTGATTAACGAGCTAGTCAAGTAGAGGCATACTATGGACACTTTGTTTTGTCTATGTATTCACACATGTACTAAGTTTTCGGTTTAATACAATTCTAGCATGAATAATAAACATTTATCATGATATAAGGAAATATAAATAACAACTTTATTATTGCCTCTAGGGCATATTTCCTTGATCTCCCACTTTCACTAGAGTCAATAATCTAATACCATGTGATTAGTTCACATCGCCATGTGACTAATACCCAAAGGGTTTTACTAGAGTCAATAATCTAGTTCACATCGCTATGTGATTAACACCCAAAGAGTACTAAGGTGTGATCATGTTTTGCTTGTGAGAGAAGCTTAGTCAATGGGTCTGTCACATTCAGAGCCGTATGTATTTTGCAAATTTTCTATGTCTACAATGCTCTGCATGGAGCTACTCTAGCTAATTGCTCCCACTTTCAATATGTATCCAGATTGAGGCTCAGAGTCATCCGGATCGGTGTAAAAGCTTGCATCAGTGTAACTCTTTACGACGAACTCTTTGTCACCTCCATAACCGAGAAATATCTCCTTAGTCTTCTAAGGATAATTTTGACCGCTGTCAAGTCATCCACTCCTGGATCAATATCGTACCCCCTTGCCAAACTCATGGCAAGGTACACAATGGGTTTGGTACACAGCATAGCATACTTTATAGAACCTATGGCTGAGGCATAGGGAATGACTTTCATTCTCTTTCTATTTTCTGCCGTGGTCGTGTTTTGAGTCTTACTCAACTTTACACCTTGCAATACAGGCAAGAACTCCTTTGACAGTTCCATTTTGAACTACTTCAGAAAACTTGTCAAGGTATGTTCTGTAACGCCCCGGATACAACTTTCCATGTTCGTAACTCCAACTCTTGCCTTTTCCGGAGATGCGATATATTATTTCCTTCGTGGTTGGGTTTTTGTCTTTTGTTTTGCAGTTTGTTCATGTCATGCATCTCATCTCATAGCATCATTCACATTGCATTTGCATATTTTCATAAAACTCCTAGCCGTTCGTAGTTGCCCCTTCTCTCTTTGCCTCCGTTGTTATTTTGTCAAGCTCTTGTCCCCGTTGACCTCTCTCAGACCACTCGTGTGCGTGTTCGAAACTGCTCCGAACCCGACCCGCTCTGTCGTTACCGATGGATCCGGATCATCCCCAAACATCCTGAAAGTATCTTCGTTTCTTTGTTGAATTCTCCCTATCCTATTTCTTCGTTTCGCTGTGTTGACCCGATCCGGCCTCCTCGTGCCCGCGGCTAGGCCGCGTCTCGCAGCCGCGCTGCGCCAAGGCCAGCCTGCGTCCAGCCTCCCCACCGAGCCGGCCCATGAGGCCTGGTGAGCAGCCCCGCCCCTGTGCATTGTTGGGCCAGCCTCTGATTCGGCCCGTTCATGTTTTTTTTTCAGTTCTGCGAATTTACTAATTATCCCAGGATTTACAGTTTTACAGAAAACCCTCCATGTTCATTGCATTTAATAACTCAACAACCGTGCATCGGATTAAAATGATTTAAACATGTAAAATGCTTAGATTTTAATCTAGTTTCACTTTATGCCACTTTCATCCATGTTAAAATATTTAAAATGTTGTTTGTTTAAATTTGCTTAAATGCCATGCTAAAATGTTTTATTTCGTAACTAAATAACCATAGCTCTGAATTAAATAAACTTTATATGTAAACGGGGTGGAAAAATGCCTAGTTTAACATGGTGGACTTAATTTTCCTGTTTAACAATATTAAAATATGTTTTAGGGCTGAACAGTACCAAATTCTAAATATGCATATGGGGATTTTCCGGAATTGTTGTTTGTTGTTCCGGCCTCATTTAAACTTGCCTAGATAGTTATTTTACTTATGCCTCACCTATTGCCATGTTTAACAACATTTAATATTATTGAGTATCTAAACGGGAGAGAACTAAATAAATGAATGTGGTGTTTCTTCAATATGCAACCCGTTGCATATTGAGCTCCACTTAACTTGTAGTATTGTTTGTTGCACTTTGCCATGCCATGAATCATTAAACCGGACATGCATCATACTTGTTTGTGCATTTACCATGTTGTTTGTTTCTTTCCGGTGTTGCTTCTTAGTTCCGGTAATGTTGCGATTGTGAGGATTCGTTCGACTATCCGTTCGTCTTCTTCATGGACTCGTTCTTCTTCCTAGCGGGATTTCAGGCAAGATGACCGTCACCTTGGATCTCATTACTATCATTGCTATGCTAGTTGCTTCATTCTATCGCTATGCTGCGTTACCTACCACTTGCTGCTCAAGCCTCCCAAATTGCCATGAACCTCTAACCTTTGTCACCCCTCCTAGCAAACCGTTGTTTGGCTATGTTACCGCTTTTGCTCAGCCCCTCTTATAGCGTTGCTAGCTGCAGGTGAAGATGAAGATTGCTCCATGTTGGATTATGTTCATGTTGGGATATCACAATATCTCTTATATATATTATTAATGCATCTATATACTTGGTAAAGGGTGGAAGGCTCGGCCTTATGCCTGGTGTTTTGTTCCACTCTTTCCGCCCTAGTTTCCGTCATATCGGTATTATGTTCCCGGATTTTGCGTCCCTAACGCGGTTGGGTGATTTATGGGACCCCCTTGACAGTTCGCTTTGAATAAAGCTCTTCCAGCAAGGCCCAACATTGGTTTTACATTTGCCTCAGCCTATTACCTTTTCCCTTGGGAGTCGCGCATCCCGAGGGTCATCTTTATTTTAGCCCCCCGGGCCAATGCTTGTCTAAGTGTTGGTCCAAACTAGAACCACTTGCAGCGCCACCTCGGGAAACTTGAGGGCTGGTTCTAGTTGTGCGTAGTGCTCATCCGGTCGTGGCACGAGGCGAGATCTGTGCGGCTACTATCAGGGTGTCGGCACGCCGGGAGGTCTTGCTGGTCTTGTTTTACCATTGTCGAAATGTCTTGTAAACGGGATTCCAAGTCTGATCGGGTCTTCCCCGGAGAAGGAATATCCTTCGTTGATCGCGAGAGCTTATCATGGGCTAAGTTGGGACACCCCTGCAGGGTTTAAACTTTCGAGAGCCGTGCCCGCGGTTATATGGCAGATGGGAATTTGTTAATATCCGGTTGTAGCAAACTTGAAGTAAACTCTTCTAAAATACACCAACCGTGTGCGTAACCGTGAGTGTCTCTTTTCGGGGTTGATCGAGAGGAGAACACGGTTTTGGGTTATGTTTGACGTAAGTAGGAGTTCAGGATCACTTCTTGATCATTGCTATCTTCACGACCGTTCCGCTTGCTCTCTTCTCGCTCTTATTTGCGTATGTTATCCACCATATATGCTTAGTCGCTGCTGCAACCTCACCACTTTACCCCTTCCTTTCCCATTAAGCTTTGCTAGTCTTGATACCCATGGTAATGGGATTGCTGAGTCCTCGTGGCTCACAGATTACTACAACAACAGTTGCAGGTACAGGTTATGCGATGACCATGACGCGAGAGCGATGTTTGCTTGTTTTGGAGTGCTCTTACGCTTCTTCTTGATCGGGGATAGGTTCTAGGTCGGCAGCCTGGGCTAGCAGGGTGGATATTGTTTGAGTTTCTGTTTCTGTTTCATCCGTAGTCGGATGTTGATCTTATGTATGATGTATTGTTGTATTCATGTGCCTTTGTATGTCTTGGATGTATCCCCACTATTATGTAATGTTGATGTAATGATATCCACCTTGCAAAAGCGTCTTCAAGATGCACTTCTATCCTTGGTGGGACCTTGAGTTCCTTTAGGATAGGGCCGCATCTTGGGCGTGACAAGTTGGTATCATAGCCTCGACCGACCATAGGAGCCCCCTTGTTTGTTGGCCGTTGTTGAGTCTAGAAGAAAACTATTTTGAGTCTTAGGATTACATATATCGAGAGTAGGATTCTTTTACTCCTCGGTCCTTAAATCGCTCTGGAGAGGCCTCGTGGCGTAGATGTTTTGTCTTTCCTCTCCTCAAATTTCACGAAATTTTTTTAGGATCACGCTGGTATCTTGGTATCGTTCGATATTCTTGTGGCGAGAACATTGTTCTTGGTGCCTCGACATTTAGGGGTTGTGGCGGTGTCCCGGGAGTTGAGCTCCGAGGTGTTGTCGTCACAATTTTATCGTTGCAGATTCTGGAATACCGAGTTTTGCCGACATCGAAAATCTCTTTTATGCAGTTGTTGGTGAGATAACCTCGGCGCCACCCAGATCTTTGGGGAGTTCGGGAGTATTGCCATAGCTCGTATAACGGATGCTTTTGAAGGTTGAGGTACACGATTTCGGAGTTTTCTTGGTTATGTGTTGAAGGATGGATACAATTGGATCTAGGTATTGTTAGTTTGGGTGATATATTTTGTGTCCCTGTATCCCCAACACCAGATTGCATAACCAGAAAGTTTGGGAGTTTATAGGTGGGAATTCAAGTAGCTCCTAGAATATCTTCCCGACGGATGCATGATATGGGATTGGGTAAATCTCTATCATATGTATTTGTTCCGGCTTATTCTGCAAGCCAAATCCTTTGTTTTGTTTTATTTGTGGTATTCGAGTTGCTTCGATGTCAAGTGTTGATTCCATACCTTTCAAGCGGTGTTCTCATATTTCTATGAGAGTGCTAATCCTTCTTGTTTATCGAGATTGTGATGTCAATTCTTTCCAAACCGGCGTGCTTCTCTTTAAGTGGATCCGATCATTTCAACATTTGCGAGATCAATTCTTAGTTTTCTCGACGATGTTTGTTTCATCCGTCCCAAGTTGTCTTTGTTTTCCCGCCCTCCCACCCTTTTCTGCAAGGATTTATATATTTTAATCAAGTATCCATTTATTCATGTGAAGTTTCTTCACTCTTTTCAATCAATGTTCTTATCCGGTGATTTCCCAAGAAGATGCTCAACAGTTTCAAGTTCATCATCCTTCTTTGTTGTTTCTTCTCCGGTGGACCCAATTCAAGCTTTTGATATTCATCATATTCCTTTTCTTGTTTCTAATGCTTTCTCTTGCCGATGCACCTCTTAATCATTCACTTCTCGCTATTCATTTGTTCTGGAGTGTTGAAGATATCTCAGAAGGCTCGTCTTTTCATTCCAGATCCGTTCAAGTTATTTTGAGGTTGTTATCTCATTCAAGCCATTTAATTCTACCGGTGCAATCTTTATTTCAAGCAATCGTTCAACGATGTTTCTTTTGAGTGGGCCCTAACCCACAGGTCTTTTCCCAGGATCTTACCTAACTCTTCTAATTATCAGGAGCTATTCCCAAATTCTTTTCAAAGTTTGACGTAAGAATGAATTTTCTTCAGTCATATGTCTTTCTCCAAGATCTTTCAAATTCTTTTCATCGTTGGTCCAACCTCTCCAATTTTCATTCCGGAGTGCCTCAACAATTCATGGTGATGTTTCTCATCGTCATTCTCAACATTTGAAGACCGAGGAAGAGTTTCTCTTAAATCTTGCTCCATTCTCTTCAAGATTCATGGTTCTAGCTTGATGCCATTCTCTCATAATTGTTTTCGATTGTGGGAATTCTTTTCACCCATCCGGAGCATTTCATGAGTTGTTTCCATTTCTTTCCTCCGAAGGCCATCATGTAATAATTCTTCATTCTCAGCGTGTAGCTATCATTCTCCAAATCTTACCGGTGAATCGTTCAAATATCCTCTAATCAGTTCATGATCTCTTCATTCTCTTGTATCTAAATTCTCTCAAGCATCTTCATTCGTTTTCCAATTCTTCCCAGTGAATTGTGCCTTTTCTATGTTCATTTTCAATTCTTATGGTGGTTCGTTCAAGATTTCACTTCCTTTGTTATCATATTAATTCATTCGTTGTTTCCAAATTCCACCGGTGGTTCCATCAATACCTTCTCAAGTTTGCGCTATATCTCTCTTAATCCTTTCTACGGGAATAAGTAGTATGCCAAATCCATTGCTTGTAATCAATTTAATTTGATGAAGGATAAGCATACAATAAATCTTATTCTTATTTCCTCGAGTTGATTAATTCTTTTCTTCCGGAGATTGTTCATGATGAAATAATTCTAGCTAAGTGTTTTCGTCTTTTCTTTTCCGGAGTTCCAAGTCCTCTCGGTTATATAATCGCGAAGCTCCATCTAAATCATTGCAAGGTTTCACCTTGTGTCTTCAACTTCTCTTTCTTTTTATCATCCTTTTATTACCGGAGTTCTTCATGGAGGCTCTACATGATGGTTTGTCAAGGATTCTTTTCATTATTCAATTGTTCTTCAAGATTTCTCTTGAAGTTATGATCCATCAAGCCATACTTCAAAATAAACATGGTGCTCAACACATGTTTTGTTTTGAGGAGTTCAAGCATTCTTCATCTTGCATTCCGAAGTGCGATTCTTTCTACCTTATCTTTTGAGATGGTGTTATGTCATCCTTGGCAATTTCTCCTCGTGCTTCATGATTCACATGTTGTCAAGAATGAGGTATTTAAATCCATCAATCTCTTCATTGGAGTTATCTTGGGTTATATTTCACCTACAACCTTCCCTAAGGAATGTTGCTATTTGTGGTGCTTATCAGTGATCCAATTTTCTCCTTCTCATCTCGGTGAAGAAGTTTTTCATCTCTTTGGTGCTCTCAATCAAACCAATGGTTTCCATTAGTGGCCGGTTGTCACCTCATAGTCTTGAGATGTTTCCATAAGCCCACTACAAGCTTATTATTTTCATTGTTGGTTTTCCAACAACTCCGTTATAACCTTCTTGGAAGGGTGCTTTTCAAGCTCATTTGTGGCAGAAGTTGGCATTCTCTACTCCATTATGTTATTCCAATGATCTATCTTCTATTCTTTCTTCCGGAGGCATGGTGATGTTGCTCTCTTCACTCGTCATCTCGAATTGTGAGGACCGTGTTCTTTTCATGCTTATCCATTTAACCGGAGTGTTGTGTCATCTCTTCAAGTTCTTTTCATCTTATCAAGTTTTCCTTCTTCTTTCAGTCAGAGTGCTGCCCAAATTATATCAATCTTATTCCTTCTCTATCTAGTTTTAACCGGAGTGGTTTCAATATCTATCTTATCACTAAAACTCTTGGTTCTCGTCGTATCCCTTGTTCCTCTTTTCTAATGGAGTGTTTTCAACTTTGCTCATCTTCGTTGTTTTCTTTCTTTCATTTTGCTCAACATCTCAAGGTTCATGGTTTCACTCGTTTGTTGAAGAAGCAACTTAGTTTTACCTCTTATCTTCCTCTTCCGTTTTCTCTCCGGTGCCATCCTAGATCTCGGGACGAGATCCTCCCATAGTGGTGGAGTGTTGTAACGCCCCGGATACAACTTTCCATATTCGTAACACCAACTCTTGCCTTTTCCGGAGATGCGATATATTATTTCCTTCGTGGTTGGGTTTTTGTCTTTTGTTTTGCATTTTGTTCATGTCATGCATCTCATCTCATAGCATCATTCACATTGCATTTGCATATTTTCATAAAACTTCGTAGCCGTTCAGTAGTTGCCCTTCTCTCTTTGCCTCCGTTGTCATTTTGTCAAGCTCTTGTCCCCGTTGACCTCTCTCAGACCACTCGTGTGCGTGTTCGAAACTGCTCCGAACCCGACCAGCTCTGTCGTTACCGATGGATCCGAATCATCCCCAAACATCCTGAAAGTATCTTCGTTTCTTTGTTGAATTCTCCCTATCCTATTTTTCCGTCCGTCCAATTATGATCGGAGGGACGAGATAGCCCCTAGCCTAACCTACCCACTATATATACTAGTCTAAACCGAGACCAAATCCTTAATTTCTAGGAATCCTGCTAGCCGCCGCCGCCACTCTCTCCCAAATCCTCCCTCGGGATCCTTCCCCGACCAGCCTCCATCTTCCTAGGGATGCATCCCGATCCAAAAATCCAGCCAACCCAAATCCACCCCCTCCTCGATCCACCTCCCTGCGCCGGCGAGAGCCACCGCCGGAGCTACTCCGTTCCTCGCACGAACCAGCAGGCCGTCCTCACCGCCCTTCCCCTTTTCCCTCCTTCGCTGAAGCTCTCTGTCTCCCTGGACTCCCTCTCTTTTCTCTGTAACAGCGACGTCGCCATCTTCTTCGTGGAGGACCTCGACGAGAACGCCGCCCGCGGTACCCCTGATCTTCCCCGGCGCAACCCCATTCCGCTGACGCCCCTGCGCCATGCTGCCATGCCCCGCCGCTGCCGGCGGACGCGTCCCGCTCGTCCCGGACCTCCCCTGTTTCGCTGAGTCCTCGCCCCCGCGCTGGTTCTGCGCCTTGCCGTGGCGCCGCCGCCGGTGAGTCGATGCCCCTCTCGGCCTCTCCTTTCCCTTCCCCGACTTGTTTCTCTCTGAAATTGTCTCCTCGTTGAACAGAGGACAGGCGCCACCTTCTTCAGCTCCGCCCGAACGCCACCTCGCCGAAGAGCCCATGCCAGGGTCGTCCTCTTCTTCTGATCCGGCGCCGTCCCAGGAGCTTGCCGTCAGATCCGGCGATCTCCTCCCGTTCCCGTCGCTCCGTCCTCCCGCTGAGTTGCCCCCGCCGCCGCAGCTCTGCTTCCTGTCGAGCAGAGAACGCTCGCTCGTCCCGCGCCTCTGGTCGCTGCGTTGACCCGATCCGGCCTCCTCGTGCCCGCGGCTAGGCCGCGTCTCGCAGCCGCGCTGCGCCAAGGCCAGCCTGCGTCCAGCCTCCCCACCGAGCCGGCCCATGAGGCCTGGTGAGCAGCCCCGCCCCTGTGCACTGTTGGGCCAGCCTCTGATTCGGCCTGTTCATGTTTTTTTTCAGTTCTGCGAATTTACTAATTATCCCAGGATTTACAGTTTTACAGAAAACCCTCCATGTTCATTGCATTTAATAACTCAACAACCGTGCATCGGATTAAAATGATTTAAACATGTAAAATGCTTAGAATTTAATTTAGTTTCACTTTTTGCCACTTTCATCCATGTTAAAATGTTTAAAATGCTGTTTGTTTAAATTTTCTTAAATGCCATGCTAAAATGTTTTATTTCGTAACTAAATAACCATAGCTCCGAATTAAATAAACTTTATATGTAAATGGGGTGGAAAAATGCTTAGTTTAACATGGTGGACTTAATTTTCCTGTTTAACAATATTAAAATATTTTTTAGGGCTGAACAGTACCAAATTCTAAATATGCAAATGGGGATTTTCCGGAATTGTTGTTTGTTGTTCCGGCCTCATTTAAACTTGCCTAGATAGTTAGTTTACTTATGACTCACCTCTTGCCATGTTTAACAACATTTAATATTGTTGAGTACCTAAAGGGAGAGAACTAAATAAATAAATGTGGTGTTTCTTCAATATGCAACCCGTTGCATATTGAGCTCCACTTAACTTGTAGTATTGTTTGTTGCACTTTGCCATGCCATGAATCATTAAACCGGACATGCATCATACTTGTTTGTGCATCATGCCATGTTTATGCTTGTGCATTTACCATGTTGTTTGTTTCTTTCTGGTGTTGCTTCTTAGTTCCGGTAATGTTGCGATTGTGAGGATTCGTTCGACTACTTCCGTTCGTCTTCTTCATGGACTCGTTCTTCTTCCTAGCGGGATTTCAGGCAAGATGACCGTCACCTTGGATCTCATTACTATCATTGCTATGCTAGTTGCTTCATTCTATCGCTATTCTGCGTTACCTACCACTTGCTGCTCAAGCCTCCCAATTTGCCATGAACCTCTAACCTTTGTCACCCCTCCTAGCAAACCGTTGTTTGGCTATGTTACCGCTTTTGCTCAGCCCCTCTTATAGCGTTGCTAGCTGCAGGTGAAGATGAAGATTGCTCCATGTTGGATTATGTTCATGTTGGGATATCACAATATCTCTTATATATATTATTAATGCATCTATATACTTGGTAAAGGGTGGAAAGCTCGGCCTTATGCCTGGTGTTTTGTTCCACTCTTTCCGCCCTAGTTTCCGTCATATCGGTATTATGTTCCCGGATTTTGCGTCCCTAACGCGGTTGGGTGATTTATGGGACCCCCTTGACAGTTCGCTTTGAATAAAGCTCTTCCAGCAAGGCCCAACGTTGGTTTTACATTTGCCTCAGCCTATTACCTTTTCCCTTGGGAGTCGCGCATCCCGAGGGTCATCTTAATTTTAGCCCCCCGGGGCAATGCTTGTCTAAGTGTTGGTCCAAACTAGAGCCACTTGCAGCGCCACCTCGGGGAAACTTGAGGGCTGGTTCTAGTTGTACGTAGTGCTCATCCGGTCGTGGCCTGAGACGAGATACGCGCGGCTACTATCAGGGTGTCGGCACGCCGGGAGGTCTTGCTGGTCTTGTTTTACCATTGTCGAAATGTCTTATAAACGGGATTCCGAGTCTGATCGGGTCTTCCCGGGAGAAGGAATATCCTTCGTTGATCGCAAGAGCTTATCATGGGCTAAGTTGGGACACCCCTGCAGGGTTTAAACTTTCGAGAGCCGTGCCCGTGGTTATGTGGCAGATTGGAATTTGTTAATATCCGGTTGTGGCAAACTTGAAGTAAACTCTTCTAAAATACACCAACCGTGTGCGTAACCGTGAGTGTCTCTTTTCGGGGTTGATCAAGAGGAGAACACGGTTTTGGGTTATGTTTGACGTAAGTAGGAGTTCAGGATCACTTCTTGATCATTGCTAGCTTCACGACCGTTCCGCTTGCTCTCTTCTCGCTCTTATTTGCGTATGTTAGCCACCATATATGCTTAGTCGCTGCTGCAACCTCACCACTTTACCCCTTCCTTTCCCATTAAGCTTTGCTAGTCTTGATAGCCATGGTAATGGGATTGCTGAGTCCTCATGGCTCACAGATTACTACAACAACAGTTGCAGGTACAGGTTACGCGATGGCCATGACGCGAGAGCGATGTTTGCTTGTTTTGGAGTTCTCCTTCTACTTCTTCTTCGATCAGGGGATAGGTTCCAGGTCGGCAGCCTGGGCTAGCAGGGTGGATATTGTTTGAGTTTCTGTTTCTGTTTCATCCGTAGTCGGATGTTGATCTTATGTATGATGTATTGTTGCATTCATGTGCCTTTGTATATCTTGGCTGTATCCCCACTATTATGTAATGTTGATGTAATGATATCCACCTTGCAAAAGCGTCTTCAAGATGCGCTTCTATCCTTGGTGGGACCTTCGAGTTCCTTTAGGATAGGGCCGCATCTTGGGCGTGGCATGTTCTTATTGAAAAATCTTATCAAGCGTCTTGATCTATCTCTATAGATCTTGATGCCCAATATGTAAGCAGCTTCACCGAGGTCTTTCTTTGAAAACCTCCTTTCAAACACTCCTTTATCACTACAAAAAAATAAACTTCCGTGATGATACGTGTTTATCACCGTAGGTCACGTTTTCTGTCATGCATGTACATCCATGACAAATTTATGACAGAATCAAGATAGTCATACCAGTGTTGTCGTAGAAGTGTTCCATGACATTACCAAAATTATCATCACGGAAGTGTCCACTTCCATGACGATAAATGACGCGTCATGGAAGTGCTTTCGTCAAGGGTACCGACATGTGGCATCCACCGTAACGGGACGCCGTTAAGCTATCGGGTTCGGTTTTGGACTCGATAACCCGCTAACAGCCTGGACCAATAAGGACTCCTTGTTCGACGAGGTCCTCGTCGGTTTCCTCGACAAGTTCACTGTCGTCAAGAAGCTCGCGGACGACTTTGACGTACGCCTCCAGCCGACGCGCCCAGGCTCTGCGATGCTCACCACCCTCAACGGCCACTATGGTGACAACCTCTTCGACGCACTGGTGGCCTGCGACTGCCCGCCGTCGCGCCGGAGAATGTCCACCTCGAGGTCGCGCTTGCCGCGCAGCGCATGGCGTAGCAAGATACCATCGACATAATCACCCACGTCTACGCGCAAATCGTCCACAAGGACTACTACATGCAAGAGGAGGACGATAGGACGCTGGCCTTCTTGGATCGCAGGGCAACCTTGGACGGCATTGTTCAGAAGCACGTTGAGCTTCCCGCCAACGCCGCTGCTCCTCACACGTCGGTTGGTGACCCGGAGCACTAGGGCGTGAGGATGTCGTTGATGGATCTCTATGTATTTTTATCTTTCCGTCAAATCCATGTAGTAGTATATGATACTACTAGTAATTATCTTACCTTTCACATCAACTTCATAATTTTCGTAAGTACTCCATGCATGAACGGCGCCAGAATCAAACTTCTCATTACTCTAGGCAAAATCGTTATTTTCTATCTATCGGTCGCGCCATGGAGCAGAACAAAATTTTACAAGTTATGAGTTCAAAAGGAAAAGCCTGCCGTGTTCGCGTCGCACCCCCACACGGTTGGTCCGGCACGCCGCTCAAGGGGGAGTGCGTGTGGTGTTGCATTTTCACTTACAAGTGGGACCGCAGTTGAGGAAACCGACTATCGGCAAACCCCCACCTCGCCCGCCGCGTGATGGCTGAAGTTAGAGAAACGACGAGGTTGAAGAGATTGCTCTAGCACGGACTCCAAGAAATAATATGGTGTCAGATGGATGTCGTGGTGGTGGCGTGTGTCGTACTCCTGGACGTGAATGCTTGTTCTGGCCCATGCCACCCTACTACTCCCACTACTTACTATATAGTACTAGCATCGATGATTCGAGGTGCTGGTTACGTACAACGAACACATTAACATGTGACTACAGTAAAAACACCCGCCCGGCACGCGAAGCATGTGAAGCTAGTACAAATAGTGTACTACTATTGTTGATTGGCCTCATCCGATAACCTGTTGCAATGCCCGTACAATTATGTATTCAGAAAATATTTTTTTGCCTCGTCGCACCACTCACTCAGAGAAGCGACTCGAAAGCCATTCATAAGTTTAGTAAGTTTATCATAGGCATATCATTTTATTACATACAACAGGTCATCAACCCACATCGACAACAAGGATACATTCTAAATACTAAAGTTTTCATCACACAACAAATAACAAGCAATGAAATGAACTTCAACTCAACCATTCCTCGGCGTTGGAAACGCTTGCTTTGAACCACAAGTGATTCTCTGGGACGGGCCATCCATTGTCGATCTTGAGATCAACGCAGGACTGATCATCCAGGCTGAAGTGGCCTACTATATCAGTACCAGGGTAGGGAACCACCCAAATGTCCGAGGTATAGACACAATTGCTTCTCATAAATGGTAGTAACATTGTGTCAACAGCAGTTGGATCGTCTTTCACCTTCATTGGATAGTTTTGTCCAAGGAAGAGCGTGTTTTCTCCAAGACTATCAATTCTGTACCAGGGAGAAGGAGTTGGCGCTAGCACACTAGTATCCATCCCAAATACCATGCAACGGGTGTTGGAATAGGTACGGAGAGTGTGACCATGGGATACTACACCTTCTTCCTTAGTAGTAACGTCATCAGTGGGCTGTATACACACAAGAAGAGGTGATCCGTCGAAATTAGTTGCCAGGCGCCACAGAGTATATGGGCGCTGCTCGTCCTCATGCTCGTGATCATCACCATCGTCATCTCCCCCTTGGTTATAATTTTTTTCAAGTATAGGTGGTGGAATGTTCACAGGACCATGGAAACACAAGAAGAAGGTTAATTAGTAAAGGGAAAATTGCTAAGCCGCATGCATGTGGATGAAACAATTATAATTACGATGGAAGACAAACGTACCAAAAGCATAAGGATTCCATGAAAAAACAGTGCCACGAGTGGTGGCAGCAAACACAAGGCCCACGTATTGAATTGCATCACAATACTCATCCGTGTACAAAAACTAATTTTTGAGCAATATCCATCCAGTCGAACCACGAAGGACGGCAACAAGCTTGTCGAAGATAGCAACAACTTCATAGTTGTTTTTATTCCAAGAGCGGTTGGGAACTCGACAAATTGCTATCTTCCGTAAAAGACAGTCACCATGATCGTATTTGAACGTGCGTACAATACCGGTGTGCTCAACCTCTGGGCAGTCTGCTGAGATTTTTGGAAGTGGAACCCGGTCACGAGTGTACACATTCACAAGTTCCCACTCGCAGTTGGACCCAATGTAAACAACCCAATCTCCATTTGCGCCTGCCCAAGCCTTACCCTCAAGCGATGGCATCTTAACATCATATGTATCATTATCAAGCGGCATCAACTTGCACAAGGCGAGGCCTCCATCGTCCCCGCGCCAGTCATCAGGGTCACGGCGAAGAAGATAGGGGAGATCAAACCGCTCCCTGACTCTTGGGTTCCTTGTAATGATGTTATTAGTTGAGTCGAGAATGGTCTTGAACGAACCTGCCATGCTAGCCGAGGTGATGACGTCGCACCGATCAATGAGTTCCTCCACCACGTCATCTTTCAGACCGGGGCAAGAATAATGGGGTCGTTTCCGGCATGTTTCCTACATGGAGAAGATGATCGAACAATCGCAGAAGAAAGGGTGAAGGGCTGCAGGAAAATGGAGGAGGGAGAGGAAGAGCGTGCGACAGCAGATCCAAATCGAGAGGGAAAGGCGAAGAGTCGGTGGACGGTTGCCAGTTTGCCACGGTTCACGAAGAGGCGCCCCGGCCTACACGTCCATTCGGAAATACTAGTAGAAAAGGACCCGCCGTCGTCTCACTGATATGTTGGGACGGGACCACATGTCAACGAAACATGGTGTGTAATTTCTCGTGTAAAATGTGATCTGGCCGCGTTGGCCCGAGGTGCCGCATTAGTTATCGACCTTTATTTTTTTAATGGCGTGCCGTTCAGTTTTGAAGCACGACTAACTGGTACTGTACGCAGAGAAAATATAAACTACTCTACCACAACTCCACCTCCAGTACTAGTAGTATAAAAAAGATATATAGGTTGGAGCTTGAGCGCTTTCTTGCTAAGGGCTGCCCACTTGCTTCTCACACTATCACCCTCTCTCCAGATCTAAAAAAGACGGCCTATCTCTTCCTCCTCACGGTGGTCACAGATCCGCCGGGAAGAAAAGGACGATGCAGCGTTAACGCACTTCTAAATCGTCGGCGGCGAGTCACGCACTAACGACAAGGCCGTCCTCTCAGACCTAGCGCCCAGCAGGATGGCCTCCGTCCCCAAGCTTCGCTGCCGTAGTGTGTGCGGAGGGCGGCGACCACGAGCGAAGCCACTTCGCCGACCCTTAGGTATGCTACCTCTTTTGAACCATACCCTTGTTCTATTGCCCCTCTCGCCACGTCGTTGCATGTGGATCTTTTTCCACTCCACCATCTTCCCAATTTGCTATCTTACGCTCTGCTGGCCACGCAGATGAAGACCATAATTTGCACTATTAAAGGAAACCCTACTTCATGCAGACTAATCCATGTCTGGGTTGAATAAGGAAAGGAAGGGAGACTGTACTGTCCAAGAGAGTAGGCATCGAACCCACATCTAGGTTGAAAAGGGAAAAATCAGTAGGTAAGGAACGAGTCTCATGTCTCTTGGTTGAAGAAGGGTAGAAAGGCATGACAACGCAATAGAGAATGACCAGGTCGATCGGTTTGTTGTCCTCACATAGGAAAAAGGTGGCTAAAGAGAACAAAAATGGGACGTAATCCACATATGCTGCCTGGACATTTGTTGCTCTTGGCAACCATACCTCCCTCACCACTCTGCGTCCATGGAGGTACATCATACTGGTGCGCCCACTTTCCGAATGGGACTCCCATGCTCTTATTGCCACTTCTTTTGCTGTTAGTATAACGCCAGCAGTCAAGTCAAGCAATGCTACTGCTAAAGTGATGCCATATTTAACTAATGCCGCTCTCAGTCTAATGCCATCGATAAATTTAAGCAATGCCATTTGTCACTGGATTATTTCAGGGTTAGCTGTTGATTGTGGATGTATTAAAGATTTTTCAGCTAAGGCATTCTAAGGTTGTTGCACAGCCAGTATACCAACGATGAAACTTGTTACTACCTTTAGATTTTTGCACTGTTAATGCTTATAGATTACATACCTCACATTCATGAGATAAGTTAATTTTTTTGTACAATGTCACCAAAATGCCAAGGCGTTGATGTCATTTTATTTTGGTTAAACTGCACAAAAAATTATGAAGACAAGAGGAAAGGTCAAGAGTGGGCACCTCCTCCTCCGGTTGTTCTCTTGATTCGTTTGATCAAGTTTTTATGTTTGATCAATTATCAAGATTGGGATAGCAATTTTTAAGGTCCCCCCGAGTTCAAAATGATATTTACCTTGGAGGTACATGGTTTGCAATTTTTTTATACTGTCATTAGTTAGTAATGCTAGTTACCTTCAGAATTTTGTATTTGGTTTAATGCTCATGCACAACTAGTATACCAATGCTGAAACTTGTTACCTTTAAATTTTGTATTGTTAATTCCTATAGAAATCTTCCAGTGCTAGAGTTTATTGAAATCTGTTCAAGTAAAACCATTGTCTTGTACACGTAATAAACTAACTACTCTCTTGTTGCACTAGCCACTGGATTAGTGTATATTTGTAGTATTCGAATGGTGTTGCATTAGTATATGGACATAAATAAAGCGTGGCAAGCTTTCCCAGATATGTGCTCAAGAAAACTACTACCTATTTTTCTAAATACTAGACGTCTGGGTACTTTAAATTGAACCGCGAAAATGTCTTATATTAACGAACAGGGTGTAGAGTTCACTCAAATTATCCCGGTAAAGCTAGTCACACCTTTGTTAAAATTAATGTTCATTATGTTATCGGAGGAGGTCTGTATGTTTGTCTCTAATGCCTGTCGACTACATACCTGACATCAAGATGTAATGTTAAGTCATTTCCTTTTATGCAGTGTCCTTTGAATTGTCAAGGCGGTGATGGAATTTTATTTTAGTTGAACAGCAAAAAATATGCTTAAAAGAAGAGGAAAGGTCAGGAATGGCTCAATTTTTCAGAAAAAACTATGTATGCCTTCCTGACATCAGCCATTATTGCCTTATTTATTTATTCAAACAGGTGGTTAGAAACAGTCTTGCTACCTTTTCCCATTAAGAAATTGGAATGCTTATATTTGTGAGTCTATGCTTCAACTAGTGTCACTTTTATAGTAATCACACTTTCAATATCTATGCAAACAGGGATGCTCGATTTTAGTGGAACTGCACAAAAAGTCCAACTGGTTCAACATTAGGAGCATGTTTTTTCCAAACCTTTATGTCCAATTGGTGGCACTGTGAGCTGTTCATTACGAAGGTACATGGTTTGCTACTATCTTGCTACCCTTTTTGTACTGTCATTAGATAGTAATACTAGTGGTTTGCATGTAAATTTATTGGTAGGGTGGACCTACATTGGAGGTGCAGGACAGGATTCAATGATTGGATGCTCAATTTTGGTTGTATCAATTTCACATCTTCCATCACTGCGAACATGGATATCCTTGGTCTAATGAAGAATAGGCGCTATATTTCTGCTCTGAACCAGCAAATCAATTCAGTATGAAATTGCCCAGGGCAAAACATAACTGTATCAGATTGTCTAGTGCAGAACATGACAGATGCTAAGCGGAAGAGGCATGTTTAAACCGAAAATACATTGTGTGGTATATGTTTTCTAGCTGCTTGATATTTGTGCAGACAGAGATGTCTGCCCGTTGCTATTTGGCAAACAAACAAAGTGTCCACAATTTTGGTTGAACTATAGAAGAGAATAGTATAGTCACTGCATCCAGTGCCATTTGAAAATAGACACAGAAAGATTGGATAGTCACTTCATGGACTGCAGAAAAGTAGTACTGTACTATTTATTGGCCAACACTAGGTTCTTCATTGCTTTGGTCTGATTATACAATGGGCATCATTTTGCCTGAGTTAAAGTTTGTATTCTGAAAATAGTCTCGCGGTGTGATCGAGAGAAGACCAAATCATATTGCAGTGGATGTTCCTCCATCATGTGTGGTTCATTCTCATGGTTCCAGCTGTTGGTGAAACCACTTACGTTTGCAAGAGGAATTGTAGACTTCACAAACAAATTTGTCTTTCAGTCTATACTGAATGTTGGCCAAGAGAAGCATGCATGTTAGTAGGAAGAACAAATGTTTTTTCTAGATCTTTGCTTTTGGAGCAACATATTTGTATATGATCTGTGAATCATTGAGATGCATTAACATGTTGATCTTATGTATGCGAATCGTACTAGTTAGTTTTAGTTGCGACGCAAGATCCGAAGTGGCTGATCTTTGCTTTTGGAGCTACATATTTGTATATGATCCGTGAATCATTGAGATGCATTAACTGTTACTTATTTCTGTTCGCTTAGTATTTACAAGTTACGGATCGATCACTAGCTAGCCTACTAATGTGCTCCTGGCAATTTTATTTGCGACGCAAGATCCGAAGTGGCAGTTTTTTGAATAAAAATGCCTACCTCTGAAGAAACTGACAAGCTGCACTATCCTACCTACTCGATCCTACACGGATAAATAGTGGATCACACATGTACTACCTCCTTTCTGTCACGACCGGTTTTTCAATAAAATACTTATTGAGAAACCGATCCTTTTATTTCCAGTATAGGAGAGTCCTCCTTACTGGTAGACAAATTCTTGATACAGAAATCCAGAAGTACTAAATATATTACAGGGTTGAGCTGAGGTTGCTCAACAATTTATTACAAGCACGCCAATAATATACATAAAGGCGGATATGGCACAAGGGTGTGGTGGCATACTACTGACTCGTATTTAAAAGTGGTGGTGGATATGTCATAGTGAAGCGGGGGTGACATGACTCCTACTCTTGCAGCTCATCGGCGTCGAAGTGGTCGATGATTTATTCGGTAGCGAGCGGATATGGTACAAGTGACAAATTCCAGGATAGCACGGGACTGACCGGGACTCCTCTAGGCGTCAGACTCGCTATCGAACTCTTCATCCATAAGATCGCCTTCGTCAACATCTGGCAAAATCAACAAGCCAGGTGAGTACTTTGAATGTACTCGCAAGACAGTTCGGACATAAGATATAACAAATGTAAGCATGATGCATCATGAGCAATTGGCAATGCACACTCAAATGATAGACTTGCACGACATGTTAAATAAAAGGAAGTCAGGCGGTAGTCCTCCCGAAATCCCAACAAAAACAACCGAAAGCTGATTGAGTGTCTGAAGCGACGCCTCAAATGGTGGACAAATAAATTAACATGCCGCGGTCGGGCGTCTAAGCGACACCACATAAAGGGCTTATATTGGAAAATAAATGACAGTGCGTGCCACAGTCGGACGTCAAAGAGACATCACATAAAGGGCTCATATCGAAAGTAAATAACAAGAGTGCCACAGTCGGACGTCTGAGCGACATCGCATACAGGGCTTATATTGAAAGTAAATAACAAGAATGCCACAGTCGGACGTCTGAGCGACATCACATAAAGGGCTTATATTGAAAATAAATAACAAGAGTGCCACAGTCGGACATCTGAGCGACATCACATAAAGGGCTTATATTGAAAGTAAATACAAGAGTGCCACAGTCGGACGTCTGAGCGACATCACATAAAGGGCTTATATTGAAAGTAAATACAAGAGTGACACAGTCGGACGTCTGAGCGACATCGCATAAAGGGCTTATATTTCATTTTCACAATCAGGCAGTATAGACCATTCCAAGGAAAGATACTCAGCACATAATAATAAACAGGTCAACCCATCCACAGGATTAATCATATAGCCGAGTTTACCACTCATATGCATTCACCGGGGTTGTCGAGGAGACCGACATCGAGGCCCGACAAGGATAAGCTGGACACAGACTTTGACCATAGATACGGTTACTTGAATGAGTATGACTCTGCAGAGTTTATACTATTTAACCACGGCCAACGGATTTCAGTAGTCGCAAGGGACTAGTTCCGTTTACGGTTTTTTAGAAGAAACACATCTAACCAGTACACACCCAATTCCACATTCCACTGCCAGGAATCACCCTAGGCAACGTTCAAGAAAAACTCTAAGACGGGGAGGTCACAACCTCGAATAGCATGGGATCAAATTTATCTCGCGCGCTCTAAGGGGTGCCCCCTCTCGGTCCCAACCGGAAACACCCATGCTCCCTGACCGGATGACGGGCTTTAATCCAGGGCCATGGAACCCTCATCCCGGCCCCTCTGTTTGGTGTGTACCAGGAAAGAGGTTTGCAACTTACTAAACCATATTCCATAAAGAAAACATGTGGTAGTACAGGAAAAGGAACGGATGGTAACGTGACTTGACTCACGTTGACACTGGAGTTAAATAGTTTGGCATAAGACCGGCATGCTACAACAATACCATCTTACCACCCATCATGTCACCACATGATCATGTAAACTCACATCGAATCACACATCGAGTTTTCGAAGCTCACTCGCAATGGCTTTGCATGCAACATAACATTCACGGGTCTTCATGTAATCATGTCATGAAGTAACTACTTAAGCAAACACGCAAAACACTCGTCATATCAAAGGTTCAAACATGCTTGCCTGGTTCGGAGTAGTCGGAGTCTAGCTCGGTGAAGTTCGCGGTTCCGTCACCTCTTCCGGTATCTACGGTACAAAGAAAACGTGTACTAACGTGAATACCGTGGGTGCACAAAAAGTATTCCAAATATTTTTCAAATAAATATGATAAAAAACTAGACAGAAAATAAAGAGGACAAAAAAAGAATCAATCAAAAATCATTTTCTGTTTAAGAGTTATTAGAGTTCTAGCCCAGGGACTTGTCTGTAATGAAACAGAAAGTTTCCAGGGGGCTGAACAGAAAAGGACAGGAAAACGTTTCATATTGAAAGCGTATTTGCCCGAATGCGGTTTCCAGAAAAAAACGGTTCGAATAGAAAAGAGAGGCTGACGAGGGGGTCCCACTCGTCAGGTTTGAAAATTCGAGAGGGGAACAGAGCGCGCCGGCACCCGAAGCTTGCGGTGGTCGCCAGCGACGATCCATGGCGAGTTGGGAGGAGCGGGGGTTACCTACGGGCTCAGGGTGCTCTCCCGCGTCTGTGGGTGGTGGAGGTGGTCATCGGCGAGCACCACGTCGACGGCGGCCCTTACTCCGGTGGACGGCGGCTCGGGTGATGTTGGGTCTCGTCGGGGAAGGCTGCAAAGGCCAAATCGAGGCGCGGGTTAGGTGATTGGGTGCCCTAGGAGGCTACGGGCATGATTTGGGAGGAGGGGGTGCCCTCACCGGAGTGGATCGCGCCGGAGCCCGAAGCGGATCGGGGCGGCCGGAGACGGAGGAGAAGGCCTCCTCGGGGTCCTCCTAGGGGCCAGTCGCAGCTCTCGCGAGGTGAGGTGAGTGGTGCTGGTCGAAGTCGAGCTCGGCGTGGCTATTTATAGCCGGCCCGAGGCGGTTCCCGCGAACGGGATAACACCGCGGCGACACTGGCCAGGCGGTGGCGGACGGGTGGATTAGGTGGTTGGGCATCAGCGAGGGTGCACGGGTTACGCCAAACGCTAACATCGGCTGGGTTTGGCACTGCCGTGGTCTCGACGAACGACGCCTCGCGGGCCCGCCGACGGCAGAGAGCACGCCCTGTGCTTGCCAGGCCACGGCGACGGTGCCGTAGCGTGCACAGAGGAGGAGAGGGCCACGCGGAGGCCTGGGGTGGTTCGGGCGGCGCTGGTCGGCGCCAAAAGCCGGGTCGGCTGCTGTTGGTCGCCACGGGTGGCTCTGCCACCGCAGAAGCTGCTGGAGCTGGCGAGCCACGTCGCCACCGACGCCCGCGCCCGGCCAAGCAACCTTGCGGCGCTCTGGATAAAGAGGGGGAGCAGTGCGCAAGAGGCCAGCGCGAGCACTAGTGAGATGGACGCCGATCTCTGAAGAAAACGACACTGTCGTCTGAATCCAACTCTGAACCTGATTTTTTACGAAGCTGCAATAAATGCATGCCAGGTGCTCGATGAAATGTTTTTGGCATGTGAGGAATTTATCTGGAGCTGATCTTTGGTGAGGTGATCTCTTAATGCATCTGGGGGCTGCCTGATTTTTGCCAAATTTTTTGGAAAAGGAAAAATATGAATTTCACCAAATTTGACAAATATGGTCCAAACTTGCAGTGAGTAAAACTTGAAAATTTTGAACCATGGAGGAGTGGATCTTGATGGATCTAGGTTGGGGGTGCTAAGGACTAGTCAGAGGAGTTGATTTGGAATCAAAACTCAAAGTAAATTTGGTACTTCCTTTGTAAACCACCTAGGTCCAAAAATAATGGCAGAAATAGTTTTGGGGTTAAAATAAATGGAATAAAAGATCAGAAATGGGTTGAACTTGTTGGAATAGAATATTTGGCTTGACCCAAAGTGGAGGGAGGGGTTTTGGGAGAAATTTTTATATGAGGCATGGTAAAAATGGGTGGTTGCAATAAAAGGAATAATCCCCAAAACCCATAGGATTACTTTTTAATAAAAAAATAATCTCCAAAAAAAATTATTGTGATGAGTTAACATCAGAAGGAAAGTTTTTAAAACCAAACACCAAGGTTGAGGAAGACATAAAAATAAAATACTTGTCATAGGAGAATTTTTTTGAGAAGGAGGGGCTTCTGGAAAGGTTTGTTAAAAACCAAATAAATTTTTTTGAAGTGTCACAACACCTACCCCCTTAGGAAAAATCTCGTCCCCAAGATTTCAGCTAATCCTCAAATAGGTGTGGGTGTTCTGATCGAAGAAAATCCTCTCTTTCCCATGTTGCCTCGTCTTCGGTGTGATTGCTCCACTATACTTTGAAAAACTTAATTGCCTTCTGAAGGGTTCTCCTTTCAGACTCCTCTAATATTTTTATTGGGCGTTCCCTGCAGGTGAGGTCTGGCTGTACATCAATGTCCTCATGAGATACCAGGTTTTCTGGGTTGCTCACACATTTCCTCAACTATGAGATGTGGAACACGTCGTGGACGTCGGACAGCTCTTCGGGTAGGTCTAGCTGGTAGGCCACCGTGCCTCTTCGTGCAACTACACAGATAGGTCTGATAAATCTTGGTGCTAGCTTTCCTTTAACTTTGAATCACTACAGGCCTCTCATAGGAGATACTCGGAGGTATACATACTCACCGGGTTCAAAACTGACTCCCCGATGCTTTCGATCGTAATAACTCTTCTGTTGGCTTTGAGCTGTCTTGAGTCGGTCCCTGATTAGCTTAACTTTCTCCTTAGCTTCCTTGAGCATATCTGGGATGAAGATACGGCTGTCGCCTGTCTCTGACCAATTCAATGGAGTACGCCATCTCTGTCCATACAAGGCTTCGAAGGGTGCCATTTGCAGGCTGGCTTGGTAACTGTTGTTGTATGCAAACTCGGCATATGGCAAGCTTTCTTCCCAACTGGCCCCATAGGTGAGGACACACGCTCTCAGCATGTCCTCTAGTATTTGGTTTACGCGTTCAGTTTGTCCATCGATGCAGGGGTGGTATCTGTGATGAATGCCGCTTGAGTTCCCGTGAGCTTGCTGTAATTGATCCCAAAATCTAGAGACGAATTGAGTGCCTCGGTCAGATATTATAGTCTTTGGGACTCCATGCAGGCAAACTATGCAAGAGAGATAAAGCTCAGCAAGCTTCTGAGTGGTGTAGGTTGTCTTTACGGGAATGAAATGTGCCACCTTGGTTAATCTGTCTGTGATGACCCATATGGCATCATTTTCGTGTTGTGACCGAGGTAGTCCAACAATAAAGTCCATCCCAATCTCATCCCATTTCCACTCAGGTATCCTGTTTTTGGCTGTAATAACCCTGCTGGTTTTTGATGCTCGGCCTTAATCCATTGACACGAATCACAACATGCAATGAAGGTGGCTATATCCCTCTTCATACCGTGCCACCAACACTTTTCCTGAATGTCTTTGTACATTTTGGTTCCTCCCGGGTGGATTGAATACGGGCGGTGTGGCCTTGGCTAGGATTTGCTGTTTGAGGTCTTCTATATTCGCACGCATAAAGTCATCTCCGTACCATAGTATTCCCTTATCGTCTATGATAAATTAAGAGGCCTTGCCCAAACTCACTTTCCTTTCTATGCCTTCGATGCTGGGGTGTCCATGCTGAGCCTCCTTAATTTTCCCCATTAACGTAGGCTGTAATTCCAAATTTGACACATCACCCTCAGCGACCATTATCATGTTGAGTTTGGCGAACTCTTGCTGAAATTCAGGTCTCAAGTTTGGCAGACTGTCATTGCCCGAACTGGGGTTTCGACTAAGAGCATCGGCCACTACATTCGCCTTTCCTGGATGGTAGTGAATACCGACATCATAATCTTTTACTAATTCCAACCAGCGTCGTTGTTGTAAGTTGAGTTCTGGTTGCGTGAAAATATACTTGAGGCTTTTATGGTCCGTGTATATTTCACAACGGTTTCCGAGTAAAAAGTTCCTCCACTCCTTGAGTGCATGAATGACTGCTGCCAGTTCCAAGTCATGCGTAGGATAATTTTCTTCATGCTTCCGTAGTTTCCTGGAGGCATACGCAACTACCTTGCCTTCTTGCATTAATACGCATCCGAGGCCCTTCCTGGATGCATCACAATACACCTCAAAACTTTTGTGTATGTCTGGCACAACCAATACTGGTGTTGTTGTTAATTTTCTTTTGAGATCTTGGAAACTTTTCTCGCAAGCTTCCGTCCAAACAAATTTCTTGTCCTTCTTGAGCAACTGCTTCATTGGTTTTGCTATGGTGGAGGACCCTTCAATGAACCTTCGGTAATACCCTGCCATTCCCAAGAAACTTCTTACATCCGTTACGCTGGCTGGTGGTTTCCAACCAAGTACGACCTTGACCTTTTTCGGGTCTACGGCAACACCCTCTTGGGTTAGCACATGGCCTAGGAAACCAACTTGTCTTAACCAAAATTCACATTTGCTGAACTTGGCGTATAGTTGATGTTTCCTTAATTCTCCCAGTACAATTCTGAGATGTTCGGCATGCTCTTCTGGTGTCTTGGAGTATACCAGAATATCATCGATGAACACCACAACAAATTTGTCCATAAATTTCATAAACACTTTGTTCATGAGGTGGACAAAATATGCGGGGGCGTTGGTCAGTCCAAACGGCATTACTGTAAACTCATACAACCCGTATCTGGAGGTGAAGGTTGTCTTGGGGATATCTTCTGTCCGTACTTTTAATTAATGGTATCCCGACCTTAAGTCAATCTTTGAGAAAACCTTGGCTTGGGCGAGCTGGTCAAATAAATCATTTATCCGTGGCATCGGATATTTGTTCTTGATTGTGACCATGTTGAGTGCCCGATAGTCTATACACAATCTCAGTGTCCCATCCTTTTTCTTGGCAAATAAAACTGGTGAGCCCCAAGGTGAAGAGCTGGCTCGAATAAATCCTTTGTCTAGTAATTCTTTTATTTGCTTCTTTAATTCCACCAACTCTGAGGGTGCCATTCTGTATGGTTTCTTGTAAATGGGGGTGGTTCCAGGTGCTAGCTCCATGCTGAATTCTATCTCCTGGTCTGGTGGCATGCCTGGTAGTTCTTCGGGAAATACGTCGGGGAACTCACACACTACTGGGACTGTGCTTAACTTTGAAACGTCCACCTTGTTCAACCTTGGTTGTCGTGATATTTGTCTTTCTTGAGCTGAAACTTTTATTGTCTTCCCGTGATGGTGGGTAAGAATTACTGTCCGGTTGAAGCAGTCAATAAATCCTTTGTTGGTGGTTAACCAATCCATTCCTAGGATGACATCTAGTCCCTTATTTTTCAATACAATAAGGTTGGCGTGAAACTTTAATCCCTCAAACTCAATAACCACACCTAGGCGGTAACTCGAGTAACTTGCTTAATCCGGGGACTTGATGATCATGGACTTTTCAGGGAAGCATCGAAAATCATTTTGCAAAGCAAATTTCTTTGAAATGAACGAGTGAGAAGCTCCAGAATCAAACAAAACCGTGGCAGGTATTGTGTTGACAGGGAACGTACCGAGTACGATATCCGGGGCATTTTGTGCTTCCTCCTTGGTCACATGGTTCAAGTGACCCTTCTTGTCATTATTATTGGGGTTGAAGTTGTTACTCTTGGGTGCTGAATTATCCCTACGGTTGTTTGGCTTGGGAGCCGAGTTTCTTGGCTTTGGGCACTGTTTAGCAAAGTGCCCTTCTTCTCCACAAGCGTATCAAGTAACACCTGGGCGGTAGGTAAAATCCTTGTCCCTTGCATGGAAATTCTTGATCGAACGTGGGATATTGGTTGTGGACTTGTTTGCTCCACTTTTCTGAAAGTCAGTCTTGCTTCGGTTGTTGTGAGCTTGAGTAGTTTGGTCCCTCTTGCACTTGCGAAAATCTTCCAAACTGCGACGCTAATTTTCTAGGGTAATGGCCTTGTCCACAAGTGTTTTGAAATCTGGAAAGGTGTGTACAACCAGCTGGCATTTAAGTGCTGGTGCAAGACCGTCCAGAAACTTTTCCATCTTCTTACTTTCCGTCATGTCCTCTTCGTTGGCGTAACGAGATAACTGAGTAAACTGGTTGTTGTACTCAGTCACCGTCATGCCTCTTTGCTTGAGGTCATCAAACTCCCTCTTCTTGATCTTCATAACGCTTCTGGGGATATGCGCCCCACGAAAACCTTCTTTAAATTCTTCCCAGGTGATGTTATTCTCATTGGGGTGCATGTGTAGGAAATTTTCCCACCATGATGCAGCTGCTCCTGTGAGGTAGTGAGGTGCATATAGTACCTTCTCATGGTCTGAACATTGCACAATGATCAATTTCCTTTCAATGTCTCGAAGCCAGTCATCGGCCTCAAGAGTTTTGTCAGTGTGCGAGAAAGTTGGGGGACGCGTCTTTTGTAGTTCTGACAATTTGGATTGCTGCTGATACGGTCCACGGTGATTTCCCATATTGATGACATGGTTCATCATTTCCTGGTGCTGTTGCTGGCTTTGCTCATAAAGGCGGCACACTTGAGAAAAAGCTGTCTCACTGCCCTGTTGACTTGATTGTCCCTGCGTGAAATTGTTGCTTGTTTGGGTGCCATAATTCTCTTCTGGCGGGTTTGGCATGGAACGAGTCCAGGGACGAGACATTTTCCACTCTGGGGATATATTTTGTAAAATCCATAAGAAAAGGAATTGGGCCGCAAAAATACTCAAAGGCGAAAAATTTTAAACACTCCAAGATTTTTCAAGAAAATATTTGATTGAGCATGGAGAAGGACCGCTTAGTACATATCTTACACGCAAGAAGTAATTATACAATACATCACTCAGGATGTGCGTACACATTCCTGACATGTTATTTAGGCTAGTGCACTTCTCCCAGTTCCTACATGATGTGCATACAAACTACTTCTCACAACCTATATACATATAAACATATCATACAAGCTGATACATCGCAGGGCTGCTAGGCGCACTCAGTCGGAGATGGTAAGGATTTCCCTTGGCCTGCCAAGGGTGAGGCCCAGTGATGCTGGGCACTCAACCTCCTCCTCACTAATAGGCTCCAGGCATGAAGTGCTGCACTGAGAAGCTGGAGCGGGCGCGATAGGTGGTGCAACACGGACTGGAGTGGGCGCAATAGGTGGTGCAACACGGACTGGAGTGGGCGCCATAGGTGGTGCAACACGGACTGGAGTGAGCGCGATGACTTGGTCGAACTCCTCAGTGGTAGGCAGGCGACGAGCGGTGGCGAGGATGGTAGGTGAATACGAGGCTGAGGACGAGATGAAGGTCAGTGGTGGTGCTGTGTGGAGGAGCTCCCTCCTGTTGGCGGCACGGCCATGGACTGAGTCCATACGAGCAGCCACAAGGTCGTCCACAAGGTTATCGAAAGCTGCCTCAAGTGCCTGGAGGTATTGAACAAGCATCTCAATAGCCTCATCTCGCTCTCCCCTAGGGCAAGCGAATGCATAGTGACAAGTGTATGGCACGTGGCATGGGAGGTAGCAGTAGCGACGAGTCTTCATCGAAGGAAGAACATCCCGAGACGAGCTATCGCCTCCGGGCAGCCATCTGCATGGCATGCCTCTCCGTAGGCATGGCCCTGCCAACAAATCGGAATTGGCGTGACTCAACGACCTCCTTGAACTGCACCGCTGCCTGGTGCATAGACAGGTGTCGCTGATCTTGTCTGGTAGAGTGTGAACACTGGGCTAACTGATGGCCCAATCGCGATCTTGACGATGTAGGTGAGGAGCTTGATAAACCCTCGGTACATTGGCGAACACTGTGACTCACGATCGCTGCTAGCCATCTACAAAAGTAGACAAAATTCAATAGTCAGATCATAAATTTATAATGACTAACAGAAAATTGCTACATTTTGCAAAAATGCTAAAATCACACTAAGACGCTAATTACCGATTAGCGATCACACCTAGTGGTTTCCTACAGTCAGCCTGGCTCTGATACCAAGTTTGTCACGACCGGTTTTTCAATAAAATACTTATTGAGAAACCGATCCTTTTATTTCAAGTATAGGAGAGTCCTCCTTACTGGTAGACAAATTCTTGATACAGAAATCCAGAAGTACTAAATATATTACAGGGTTGAGCTGAGGTTGCTCAACAATTTATTACAAGCACGCCAATAATATACATAAAGGTGGATATGGCACAAGGGTGTGGTGGCATACTACTGACTCGTATTTAAAAGTGGTGGTGGATATGTCATAGTGAAGTGGGGGTGACATGACTCCTACTCTTGCAGCTCATCGAGCGTCGAAGTGAGGGTCGATGATTTATTCGGGTAGCGGAAGCGGATATGGTACAAGTGACAAATTCCAGGATCGCACGGGACTGACCGGGACTCCTCTAGGCGTCAGACTCGCTATTGAACTCTTCATCCATAAGGTCGCCTTCGTCAACATCTGGCCAAATCAACAAGCCAGGTGACTACTTTGAATGTACTCGCAAGACAGTTCGGACATAAGATATAACAAATGTAAGCATGATGCATCATGAGCAATTGGCAATGCACACTCAAATGATAAACTTGCACGACATGTTAAATAAAAGTAAGTCAGGTGGTAGTCCTCCCAAAATCCCAACAAAAACAACCGAAAGCCGATCAAGTGTCTAAAGCGACGCCTCGAATGGTGGACAAATAAATTAACATGCCGCAGTCGGGCGTCTAAGCGACACCACGTAAAGGGCTTATATTGGAAAATAAATGACGGTCGTGCCACGATCGACGCCAAAGCGACATCACATAAAGGGCTTATATCGAAGTAAATAACAAGAGTGCCACGATCGGACGTCTGAGCGACATCGCATACAGGCTTATATTGAAAGTAAATAACAAGAGTGCTACGATCGGACGTCGGCGACATCACATAAAGGGCTTATATTGAAAATAAATAACAAGAGTGCCACAGTCGAACGTCTGAGCGACATCACATAAAGTGCTTATATTGAAAGTAAATACAAGAGTGCCACAGTCGGACGTCTGAGCGACATCACATAAAGGGCTTATATTGAAAGTAAATACAAGAGTGCCACGGTCAGACGTCTGAGCGACATCACATAAAGGGCTTATATTTCATTTTCACATTCAGGCAGTATAGACCATTCCAAGGAAAGATACTCAGCACATAATAATAAACGGGTCAACCCATCCACAGGATTAATCATATAGCCGAGTTTACCACTCATGTATGTTCACCGGGGGTTGTCAGGGAGACTGACACTGAGGCTGACAAGGATAAGTTGGACACAGACTTTGACCATAGATACAGTTACTTGAATGAGTATGACTCTACAGAGTTTATACTATTTAACCACAGCCAACGGATTTCAGTAGTCGCAAGGGACTAGTTCCGTTTACGGTTTTTTAGAAGAAACACATCTAACCAGTACACACCCAATTCCACATTCCGCTGCCAGGAATCACCCTAGGCAACGTTCAAGAAAAACTCTAAGACGGGGAGGTCACAACCTCGAATAGCATGGGATCAAATTTATGTCGCGCGCTCTAAGGGGTGCCCCCCTCTCGGTCCCAACCGGAAACACCCATGCTCCCTGACCGGATGACGGGTTTTAATCCAGGGCCATGGAACCCTCATCCCGGCCCCTCTGTTTGGTGTGTACCAGGAAAGAGGTGTGCAACTTACTAAACCGTATTCCACAAAGAAAACATGTGGTAGTACAGGAAAAGGAACGGATGGTAACGTGACTTGACTCACGTTGACACTGGAGTTAAATAGTTTGGCATAAGACCCGCATGCTACAACAATACCATCTTACCACCCATCATGTCACCACATGATCATGTAAACTCACATCGAATCACACATCGAGTTTTCGAAGCTCACTCGCGATGGCTTTGCATGCAACATAACATTCACGGGTGTTCATGTAATCATGTCATGAAGTAACTACTTAAGAAAACACGCAAAACACTCGTCATATCAAAGGATCAAACATGCTTGCCTGGTTCGGAGTAGTCGGAGTCTAGCTCGGTGAAGTTCGCGGTTCCGTCACCTCTTCCGGTATCTACGGTACAAAGAAAACGTGTACTAACGTGAATACCGTGGGTGCACAAAAAGTATTCCAAAAAAATTTCAAATAAATATGATAAAAAACTAGACAGAAAAATAAATAGGATAGAAAAAGAATCAATCAAAAATCATTTTCGGTTTAAGAGTTATTAGAGTTTTAGTCCAGGGACTTGTCTGTAATGAAACAGAAAGTTTCCAGGGGGCCGAACAGAAAAGGACAGGAAAACGTTTCAGATTGAAAGCGTATTTGCCCGAATGCGCTTTCCAGAAAAAATGGTTCGAATAGAAAAGAGAGGCTGACGAGGGGGTCCCACTCGTCAGGTTTGAAAATTCGAGAGGGGAACAGAGCGCGCCGGCGCCCGAAGCTTGCGGTGGTCGCCGGCGACGATCCACGGCGAGTTGGGAGGAGCGGGGGTTACCTACGGGCTCAGGTGCTCTCCCGTGTCTATGGGTGGTGGAGGTGGTCGTCGGCGAGCACCACGTCGACGGCGGCCCTTACTCCGGCGGACGGCGGCTCGGGTGATGTTGGGTCTCGTCGGGGAAGGCTGCAAAGGCCAAATCGAGGCGCGGGTTAGGTGATTGGGTGCCCTAGGAGGCTATGGGCATGATTTGGGACGAGGGGGTGCCCTCACCGGAGTGGATCGTGCCGGAGCCCGAAGCGGATCGGGGCGGCCGGAGACGGAGGAGAAGGCCTCCTCGGGGTCCTCCTAGGGGTCGGTCGCAGCTCTGGCGAGGTGAGGTAAGTGGTGCTGGTCGAAGGCGAGCTTGGGGTGGCTATTTATAGTCGGCCCGAGGCGGTTCCCGCGAACGGGATAACTCCGGCGGCGATTACGGCGAGGCGGTGGCCGGACGGGGGGATTAGGTGGTTGGGCATCAACGCGAGGGTGCACGGGTTACGCTCAAACGCTAACATCGGCTGGGTTTGGCCTGTGCCGTGGTCTCGACGGAGCGGCGCCTCGCTGGCCCGCCGCCGGCAGAGAGCATGCCCTGTGCTTGCCAGGCCACGGCGACGGTGCCGCAGTGTGCACAGAGGAGGAGAGGGCCAAGCGGTGGCCTGGGGTGGTTCGGGAGGCGCTGGTCGGCGCTGAAAGCCGGGGCGGCCGTTGTTGGTCGCCACGGGTGGCTCTGCCAAGCGACCTTGCGGCGCTCTGGATAAGGAGGGGGAGCAGTGCGCAAGAGGCCAGCGCGAGCACTGGTGAGATGGACGCCGATCTCTGAAGAAAACGACACTGTCGTCTGAATCCAACTCTGAACCTGAATTTTTCTGTAACTGTGACAGCAACAGTGCACGCCAGGTGCTTGGTGAAATGTTTTTGGCATGTGAGGAATTTATCTGGAGCTGATCTTTGGTGAGGTGATCTCTCAATGCATCTGGGGGCTGCCTGATTTTTGCCAGAATTTTTGGAAAAGGAAAAATATGAATTTCACCAAATTTGACAAATCTGGTCCAAACTTGCAGTGAATAAAACTTGAAAATTTTGAACTGTGGAGGAGTGGATCTTGATGGATCTAGGTTGGGGGTGCTAAGGACTAGTTAGAGGAGTTGATTTGGAATAAAAACTCAAAGTAAATTTGGTACTTCCTTTGTAAACCACCTAGGTCCAAAAATAATGGCAGAAATAGTTTTGGGGTTAAAACAAATGGAATAAAAGATCAGAAATGGGTTGAACTTGTTGGAATAGAATATTTGGCTTGACCCAAAGTGGAGGGAGGGGTTTTGGGAGAAATTTTGATATGAGGCATGGTAAAAATGGGTGGTTGCAATAAAGGGAATAATCCCCAAAACCCGTAGGATTACTTTTTAATAAAAAAAATAATCTCCAAAAAAAATTTATTGTGATGATTTAACATTAGAAGGAAAGTTTCTAAAACCAAACACCAAGGCTGAGGAAGACATAAAAATAAAATACTTGTCATAGGAGAATTTTTTTTGAGAAGGAGGGGCTTTTGGAAAGGTTTTAAATAGCCTCCTTCAAATCAAACAAAGAGTTTGCTAAAAACCAAATAAATTTTTTTGGAGTGTCACACTTTCCAGTTTGGAGGGCTCAATTCAAGAAACGACCTACTCGATCCTACATGAATAAATAGCAGATCACGCACGTACTAGTACCTCCTTTCTGGTTTGCAGGACTTAATTCAAGCCTCTCACCAACCAAGGTACTCCCTTCGTCCGGGTTTATTAGTCCCGTGAGCAAAGCAGCAAGAGCAAGGCATGGCAATAATTAACGGCATGCAGAAGTTTAAGCCTAATTAATTCTGATGATTTAAGTGGCTGCATGCGTGCCCACGGCTGCGACTCGTTGCATGCTACTCCGCGTACTGGCTGCGAGCGATTCTGAGTGCCTGCATGCAGCCGGCCATAATTAAGGCAGCTAACTCATGCGAAAAAGCTGTGCTTTAATTATTGCAGGCTTTTTAAATCCGTGGAATCATTATTGACAAGGAGGGAGTTGATTCGAGTGCACTCGTTTTACCGCCATGCCGGTGTGCGACCCAGACGGGACGGGACGGCACAGTCATAATTTCAGTTTCTCTAGTTTTCCATGGCAAGATGGCGCGCTAAGCCATTATGCATTGAATTCTGATGACCGCCGCGCTACCTTCCGCCTATAAGTATTGTTTCCCGGCGTTCTCCGTTGGCACCGTGACCCAACTCGCCATATCCTCATAAGCCCCCACCGGCCCGACGTCACTCGCCACGTCCGCCATGCGCCCGCCCGTCCGCGGTAGGCGACGCCGGGGGCGGTCACCGCCGGAACTAGTGTTCTGTTTTTCACCGGAAGGCAGATAGAGGGAGGAGGCATTCTATCTGTCTTTAGATGGCAATGCGGAGATCGAGGAATTGTTGGAGCGCGACTGCCTGGCGGAGGAGAAGGAGTTGTTGGAGCGCGACCGCCTGGCGGAGGAGCAGCGTATCGCCGATTTGCGCCGCCAGCGGGACATGGAGCAGCAGCGCACCTACGCTCTGAGTCGCTAGCAGAGCGCCCGCAACTGGGCCGACTACATGGAGGCCGGCGCCCGGCAAGTAGCCCTGGAGGATGTCGGGCACGCACGCGTTCGCGACGCCGATTTTCACTACCAGCTCGTCAAGTGGGTTTCCTGCTTGGAAGCCGAAGCTTCGGTGGACCACACCGGCATGGAAAGGGCCAATGTGCGCGAGCAACACACCCTATCGCACCTCTTGCAAGCCCGTGGCGAGGCGCAGGACACCGGTGCCGGCGTTTAGCATGTACCACAGTTGGCGGCCGGCATCGTCTAGTTAGCTAAGAGTAAGTTAGTACTTGTACGCTACTAGAGTATTAGTGGGAGTAGATAGTTAACTTAGCTATGATGGTTGTCAACGTGGAAGTTCAGTACTCTATATGTGGATCAGACCTGTTACGTTGCTCTGAATGTTGAACTTTCCGTTTGAACGTATGGAATGGCCTGTTATTTTTTTGAAATGGGTTGTATTTGTCCTCCACAGGTTTAGAGGCTGGCTTGTGGGCCTACCAAGTTGACGCATACACAATCAAGAGATGATTGTACGTGGAGAGGATGACAGCAGGGACCCGCCAAGGTCATGGCAGTACGCAAGCAAGTGCCTCCTTATTTCAAGCCAATGAAAAAATGGCTCCTCCTAGTGGATTTCTGACATCTGGGTCCCATGCCATTGTCAACGTAGTCAATAAACGAGAGAAATGCACAATGAGCGGCTGACACCAGGGACCCAGCAGCTCACCCAGTTATTTTTGTTTTGGGTTAATTTGATAAATGCCACTCCAAATAAGGTGTTTCTGAGAAATGCCACTGCAATTTCCAAACTTTGCAAAATGCCATTTCATGCCATTTCTAGTGGCATTTTTCGAAGTCTGGCGTGGCGTTTTCAAAGTTTGCAAACTGCAGTATGGCGTTTTCAAAGATTGCAAAAATGATGGCATTTTTCAAAGTTTGCAAATTGCAAAGGCATTTTATGAATCGCCATAATTGGAGTGGCATTTATCTAATTTGTTTTTGAGGCGGAAGCAGGGTGTCAACTGGCTGTGCAGACACTCTGGCCTGTCTAGACAGCCTTTTCTTTTATGTTTACCACAGACCAGCCCAGAGTTTTTTTTCTTTCTGAAAATGGCTACCCCAGTTTTTTCGTGATTTGTCAAGTAAGTCGCTTTATCAGGCATGTTGGGCTGCAAATCTTTCAAGACGAGGAGAGCTTCATTCGGCTGACCGAGAAAATGGCCTATCAGTAATGAGAAATGGGTTGTACATTTTTAAAACACATCAAACCGACAATTAGTTTCAAATATCTTTTTTTCATTTCGAGATTTTAAATTGCATTGATTTTTATGCGTGGACAATTTTATTGGATTTTATATTGATATACATTTATTTTTAAAATCAGTCTGAATGTGACTCGAAATTTCGGGATTAAAACAGTTCGACCGCACCGACATATGCAAAATTTCATATAATTTTTTAACCGTGGCCACAATATGGGCTGTAATGCTAACAAAAAGAATATGGGCTCCAAAAAAACCCGTAAGAATTAGCAAATGGGCTGTAAATTATTTGAAATAATGGCAGATGGCCTGTATGTTGTTTTCCACATATTTGAGGCTTTCCTAAAAAAAGGTTGACGCACAAGCAGTGACTGTTGGATGTCTATCCAACGGCCGCCGTGCTTCTTCAATCTCTGCTCTTCCTGCTCCAGCCGCTCAGACAAGCGCCGACGGGACTGCCTGCTCCCTCCTCCCCATGGCCGGCTGTGCTGCCGCGCAGGCCTCACCGCCCCACCGTACTCCCATCGCTGGCCTACCCATCCCTCTACTCACCCACAGTCCCACACCTGCTGTTATTTTCCGGCGACGGCAGATGAACGAGTAAACCCTCGTACAATCGTACTCCCCTCCATGTGGGAAACAACTGCCGAGTCTTCCCTGGCTCCGTGTTGTTCCCTTCCTAGGCCTCGCCGTCATCCACCGCCCTGGTGCTCTCGGCGTGGCGTGGTCAACGTGGTCAATGACCGACATGCATCTGAAGTGGACTGTACGTGGAGAGGCTGACAGCTGGGTCCACGGCCGCACGCAAGGAAATGCCTCCTTATTACGCGTAAAATAATGATTCCTCCACCTGACATCTGGGACCCACCGAAAGGGCCTCTATATTTCGTGAAAAAGACGTTACCGCCGCTGACAGCTCAGACCCACCAGCTATATCTTCACACGCAAGGAAGTGCCTCCTTATTACGCATAAAAAATGAATACTCCCCTACTAGCTGGGACCCACCATGGTGGGAGGCTGACTCAATGGGCCTACTAAGTTGACGGGGATGAGGGCTTTGTCAACTTAGTCAATATGCATGATTCTAGCTCGACCGGAGGTGACCGCACGATGTCCATCCAATGGCTGTAGTGCTTCTTCAACATCTAGTCTTCTTGCTCTAGCCGCCCAAAGCAGCGTCGGTCATGCCTTGCTCCTCCGCCTCCCGTGGTCGGATCATGTGGTGATGCGCGGAGGCCTCACCGCCTCCATACTACTCCCACTTCGCTGGCAGGCCATCCCTCCACTCACCCACACCCCCGTTATTCTGCGGTGATGGCAGCCTCACGTATGATGTCCATCCAACTAGTGGACCCTCGTACTCCTCTCCGCATGGGCATCCACCGCCGCTCTTCCCGGCTCCGCCGCCCCTTCCTAGGCCTCACCGTCGCCCACCGCCGTGGTGCTCTCGGGTGGCTTGGTCGCGTGGCGTGGTCAACAACCTACTTCCATCGGACGTGGATTGTATGTGGAGAGGCTGACAGCTGGGTCCACGCCCGCCGCAAGGAAGTGCCTCCTTATTACACGGAAAATAATGATACCTCCACCTGACAGCAGGGACCCACCGGACGGGCCACTGTATTTCGCGAAAAAATGTTTCCTCCCTGACTGCTGGGACCCACCAGCTACATCTTCGCATGCAAGGAAGTGCGTTTGGAAAAAAACGATTCGCCCCCCTGACTGCTGGGACCCACTAGCTACATCTTCGCACGCAAGGAAGTGCCTGACAGTCGGGACCCACTTGGTCGAAGCGTACGTAGCGTTGTCATTCTGGTCGCGAACGTGTACGTACATACTGGTGGATGTAGAGGCACGCACGTGTCGTAGTAGAGGTGCGCACGTGGCGTAGTAGAGGTGCGTACTTGTCGTAGTAGAGGCGCGCACGTAACATGTACACATATGTACAACGGCCAGTGTGCAAGAAAGAAAATACGGCCACGTATGTGTACATACGGGCGGGGTCTTGAACGCCTACTCGCGCAAACGTACGGCCAGGGCTCGTGTATATGGCTGGGTCGGAACGGAGAAACAACGTCGTCGTCGTGTTCATGGGGGCCCAACCGGCTGGGTCGTAACGGAATGCGTCACCGTGTTCATCAGGAGGGCTTGGACGGAACATGCAATGGAAACAAGGCCTGGCGTACCGCAGAACGGAGGAAACGGCCTTGTGTTCGACCGGCCACGTTCGAAACGGGATCCTGTTCATCGGGAGGGGTCTGGCGTACCGCAAAATGGAGGAAACGGGCCTCCTATGGTCGTAAGCGGGGTCTGTTGATCGAGATGGGTGTGGCGTGCCGCAAAAGCAGACGAAACAAACTTGTGTTGGGCGCTTCTGATCGAAGCGGGGTCCTATTCATCGGGAGGGGTGTGGCGTACCACAAAACGGGACTCCATGGGATATTGTTCATCTCCACCGTCGACCTCCTCCAGCCTCCACGGGCTACCGTCGACCTCCTCCAGCCTCCACGGGCTCCTGTTCATCCAGCCTCGACCGCGCGCTACTCCACCGGCTACTGTTCAACCACCCCTCCACCGGCACCCCTCCACCGTCTACTGTTCATCCAGCCCTCCACGGGGTCGTCCTATTCATTCAGCCCTCCACAGGGTCCTGTTCATCCAGCCCCAACCGGCTCGATCCATAGGGGTCCTGTTCATCCAGAGGCAACGCCACCGCTCACTGTCCATCCAAACACCCCCCCCCCCGCGCAACGCTTACTGTTCATCCCAGAGAGGCAGCATCGATCGGCTTCAGTTAGCAGCACTAGCGAAGGAATCGCTCGATCGGGTTCATTAACAGCCATCAATTGATCGCTCGGCTTTGAACGCGTAGCTGCAGTCTGTCGCTTCGGGTTCGATTAGAGCCCAACGCCTCGCTCGGGTTCGATTAGAGCCAACACCTACACACGCTGCAGACGCGTACTGCGAGAAGCGCGCATCGCTTGGCCCCCGACTACCCACCGTAACCGGGAACTCCCCGAAATTTCCCTCGCCCTCGCTTCTACCACGGTTTTTTCCGTCATGGACGGCCCAAAGAATGTCATGCAGCTGCGTCTCCGGCCCGCCCAGGACGAAAAGCCCATTTTCTGTCATGATTTTTTGTCATAGAAGTAGGAGCCCACCACATCTATGATGATACCGGGTTTTGTCACAATTATCGTCATAGAAGTGTCATAAGTATGACAGGAAAAAAGTTTGTTCGGCCCAAAATGTCACGGATGTGTCTTTTTTTTGTAGTGTTGCTTGCTCACGAAGACCTAGGGCAATTTGAAGAAGCCCATCATTGGAATATACAAGCCAAGTTCTATAATGAAAAAATCCCACTAGTATATGAAAGTGACAAAATAGGTCTATCATGAAGATCATGGTGCTACTTTGAAGAACAAGTGTGGAAAAGGGATAGTAACATTGCCCCTTCTCTCTTTTTCTCTCATTTTTTTCTTCTTGCTTTTTTCTTTTTCTCTTTCTCTTTTTTTATCCTTTTTTTCTTCTTTATTTTTTGTCTAGAGTCCCATCCCGACTTGTGGGGGAATCATAGCCTCCATCATCCTTTCTTCACATGGGACAATGCTCTAATAATGAAGATCATCACACTTTTATTTACTTACAACTCAAGAATTACAACTCAATGCTTAGAACAAAATATGACTATGTGAATGACTCCGGCAGTGTACCAGGATGTGCAATGAATCAAGAGTGACACGTATGAAAGAATTATGAAAGGTGGCTTTGCCACAAATACGATGCCAACTACATGATCATGCAAAGCAATATGACAATAATGAAGCGTGTCATAATAAATGGAATGGTGGAAAGTTGCATGGCAATATATCTCGGAATGGCTATGGAAATGCCATAATAGGTAGGTATGGTGGCTGTTTTGAGGAAGGTATATGGTGGGTGTATGGTACCGGAGAAAGTTGCGCGGTACTAGAGAGGCTAGCAATGGTGGAAGGGTGAGAGTGTGTATAATCCATGGACTCAACATTAGTCATAAAGAACTCACATACTTATTGCAAAAATCTATTAGTTATCGAAACGAAGTACTACGCGCATGCTCCTAGGGGGATAGATTGGAAGGAAAAGACCATCGCTCGTCCCCGACCGCCACTCATAAGGAAGAAAATCAAAAAATAAATCATGCTCCAACTTCATCACATAACGGTTCACCATACGTGCATGCTACGGAAATCACAAACTTTAACACAAGTATCTCTCAAATTCACAACTACTCCACTAGCAAGACTCTAATATCACCATTTTCATATCTCAAAACAATCATAAAGAATCAAGTTTCTCATAGTATTCAATGCACTTTATATGAATTTTTTATTATATCCCTCTTGGATGCCCATCATATTAGGACTAAATTTATAATCAAATCAATTACCATGCTGTTCTAAAAGACTCTCAAAATAATATAAGTGAAGCATGAGATTTTAACAATTTCTATAAAATAAATCCACCGCCTTGCTCTAAAAAGATATAAGTGAAGTACTAGAGCAATATTGTCTAGCTCAAAAGATATAAGTGAAGCACATAGAGTATTCCAATAAATCACGATTCATGCGTGTCTCTCCTAAAAGGTGTGTACATCAAGGATGATTGTGGTAAACTAAAAATCAAAGACTCAAATCATACAAGACGCTCCAAGCGAAACACATATCATGTTGTGAATAAAAATATAGCCTCAAGTAAAGTTACCAATAGATGAAGACGAAAGAGGGGATGCCTTCCGGGGAATCCCCAAGCTTTGGCTTTTGGTTGTCCTTGAATATTAACTTGCGGCGCCTTGGGCATCCCCAAGCTTAGGCTCTTGCCACTCCTTATTCCATAGTCCATCAAATCCTTACCCAAAACTTGAAAACTTCACAACACAAAACTCAACAGAAAATCTCATGAGCTCCGTTAGTATAAGAAAATAAACCACCACTTTAAGGTACTGTTGCAAACTCATTCCTTATTTATATTGCTGTAATATGTACTGTTTTCCAACTTTTCCATGGTTCAAACCCCCCGATACTACCCATAGATTTAATCAAAATAAGAAAACAACACGCAAAAAACAGAATGTGTGAAAAACAGAACAGTTTGTAGCAATCTGTAACTCTCGAATACTTCTGTAACTCCGAAAATTATGAAAAATTAGGAAACCCTGACCAATTTGTGTACCAATCCAGAGAAAGAACAATCAGATCAAAATCACATTTCTGTGAATTATGAAAATTATTTTCCTGGGTGCAAAAGTTCCTGATTTTCAGCAGGATCAACACAACTAGCACCGTAAGGTATCCTAAAGGTTTAACTTGGCACAAACACTAACTAAAACATAAAACCACATCTAACCAGAGGCTAGATGAATTATTTATTACTAAACAGCAAGGAAAATATTGGGTTGTCTCCCAACAAGCACTTTTCTTTAAAGCCTTTTAGCTAGGCATTGATAATTTTAATGATGCTCACATGAAAGACAATAATTGAAGCTCAAAGAGAGCATAATACGACACATGACAAACACATCTAACTCTAACATACTTCAAGGCAAGCAAAAACTAGCATATGCAAGGAAGAAGAAATAAACGATAGCAATCTCAATATGAAGAGAGGTAATTTAGTAACACGAAAATTTCTACAACCATATTTTCCTTTCTCGTAATAATTACATGTAGGATCATAAGCAAATTCAACAAAATAGCTATCACATAACATATTCTCAACACAATCCACATGCATGAGAAGTTGACACTCTTTCAAAATAGTGGGATTAACATTAACTAAAGTCATGATCTCTCCAAACCCACTTTTTCAAAAATTTCATAAGATTGAACATTCTCCAAATATGTGGGATCTAAAGTTGACACTCTTCCAAAACCCACTTCCAATATGTGGGGAACGTAGTAATAATTCAAAAAAATTCCTACGTGTTACCAAGATCAATCTTGGAGATGCTAGCAACGAGAGAGAGGGGGTGCATCTTCATACCCTTGAAGATTGCTAAGCGGAAGCGTTACAAGAACGCGGTTGATGGAGTCGTACTCGCGGCGATTAAAATCGCGGAAGATCCAATCCAAGCGCTGATACGTCTCCAACGTATCTATAATTTTTTATTGTTCCATGCTATTATATTATCCATCTTGGATGTTTTATATGCTACTTTATATGATTTTTGGGACTAAGCTATTAACCTAGAGCCCAGTGCCAGTTTCTGTTTTTTATTTGTTTTTGAGTTTTACAGAAAAGGAATACCAAACAAAGTCCAATTGACCTGCCAATTTTTGTGGATTTTTATGGACCAAAAGAAGCCCCCGAAGTAAAAGAGTTGGGCCAGAAGAGTCCCAAGCTATGCACGAGAGTGGAGGGCGCGCCCTACACCCTGGGCGCGCCTCCTGTCTTGTGGATGATTCGGAGACCCCCCTGACGTGAGTCTGATGCCAAAAATACTATAAATACAGAACCCCCTAAAAGAAACCTAGATCGGGAGTTCCGCCGCCACAAGCCTCTGTAGCCACCAAAAACCAATCGGGGCCCTGTTCCGGAACCCTGCCGGAGGGGGGATCCATCACCGGTGGCCATCTTCATCATCCCGGCGCTCTCCATGACGAGGAGGGAGTAGTTCTCCCTCGGGGCTGAGGGTATGTACCAGTAGCTACGTGTTTGATCTCTCTCTCCCTCCCTCTCTCTCTCTCTCTCTCTCTCTCTCTCTCTCGTGTTCTTGATATGGCACGATCTTGATGTACCGCGAGCTTTGCTATTATAGTTGGATCTTATGATGTTTCTCCCCATCTACCTTCTTGTAATGGATTGAGTTTTCCCTTTGAAGTTATCTTATCGGATTGAGTCTTTAAGGATTTGAGAACACTTGATGTATGTCTTGCGTGGGATACCCGTGGTGACAATGCGGTATTCTATTGATTCACTTGATGTATGTTTCGGTGATCAACTTGCGGGTCCCGTGACCTTGGGAATCTATGCATAGGGGTTGGCGCATGTTTTTGTCTTGATTCTCCGGTAGAAACTTTGGGGCACTCTATGAAGTACTTTGTGTTAGTTGAATAGATGAATATGAGATTGTGTGATGCATATCGTATAATCATACCCATGGATACTTGTGGTGACATTGGAGTATCTAGGTGACATTAGGGTTTTGGTTGATTTATGTCTTAAGGTGTTATTTTACTACGAACTCTAGGGTTGTTTGTGACACTTATAGGAATAGCCCAATGGATTGATCGGAAAGAATATCTTTGAAGGAAATGTGCCCTAGAGGCAATAATAAATTTGTTATTTATATTTCCATATATCATGATGAATGTTTATTATTCATGCTAGAATTGTATTAACCAGAAACTTAGTACATGTGTGAATACATAGACAAACTAAGTTTCACTAGTATGCCTCTCCTGGACTAGCTCATTGAATCAAAGATGATTAAGTTTCGTAGCCATAGACATGAGTTGTCATTTGATTAATGGGATCACATCATTAGAGAATGATGTGATTGACTTGACCCATTCCGTTAGCTTAGCATTTGATAGTTTAGTATATTGCTATTACTTTCTTCATGACTTATACATGTTCCTATGACTATGAGATTATGAAACTCCCGAATACCGGAGGAACACTTTGTGTGTTACCAAATGCCGCAACGTAACTGGGTGATTATAAAGGTGCTCTACAGGTGTCTCCGATGATACTTGTTTGGCATAGATCGAGATTAGGATTTGTCACTCCGATTGTCTGAGAGGTATCTCTAGGCCCTCTCGGTAATGCACATCACTATAAGCCTTGCAAGCAATGTGACTAATGAGTTAGTTGCGAGATGATGTATTATGGAACGAGTTAAGAGACTTGCCGGTAACGAGATTGAGCTAGGTATTGAGATACCGACGATCGAATCTCGGGCAAGTAACATACCGATGACAAAGGGAATAACGTATGTTGTTATGCGGTTTGACCGATAAAGATCTTCGTAGAATATGTAGGAGCCAATATGAGCATCCAGGTTCCGCTATTGGTTATTAACCAGAAATGAGACTCGGTCATGTCTACATAGTTCTCGAACCCGTAGGGTCCGCACGCTTAACGTTCGGTGACGATCCGTATTACGAGTTTATATGTTTTGATGTACCTAAGGTAGTTCGGAGTCCCGTATGAGATCGGGGACATGACGAGGAGTCTCGAAATGGTCGAGACGTAAAGATCGATATATTGGACGACTATATTCGGACATCGGAATGGTTCCTAGTGATTCGGGTATTTATCGGAGTACCAGAGAGTTACGGGAATTCGCCGGGGAGTATATGGGCCTTATTGGGCTTTAGGGGAGAGAGAGAGAGGGGCTGCCTAGGGGAGGTCACGCGCCCCCCAAAGGCCTAGTCTGAATTGGACTAGGGGGAGGCGCGGCGCCCCCTCCTTCCTTCTCTTCTCTCTTCCTCTTCCTTCTCTCCTGCTCCTACTACTTGGAAGGGGGGAATCCTACTCCCGGTGGGAGTAGGACTCCCCAGGGCGTGCCATAGAGAGGGCCGGCCCCTCCCCTCCTCCACTCCTTTATATACGGGGAGGGGGCACCCCATGGACACACAAGTTCATCATTGATCTTTAGACATGTGCGGTGCCCCCCTCCACCATAACCACCTCGGTCATATCATAGCGGTGCTTAGGAGAAGCCCTGCGTCGATAGCTTCATCAACACCATCATCATGCCATCGTGCTGACAGAACTCTCCCTCCAAGATCTACTGGATCGTGAGTTCGTGGGACGTCACCGAGCTAAACGTGTGCAGATCGCGGAGGTGCCGCACATTCGGTACTTGGATCGGTCGATCGTGAAGACGTACGACTACATCAACCGCGTTGTCATAACACTTCCGCTTACGGTCTACAAGGGTACGTGGACGACACTCTCCCCTCTCGTTGATATGCATCACCATGATCTTGCGTGTGCGTAGGAATTTTTTTGAAATTACTACGTTCCCCAACAGTGGCATCCGAGCCAGGTTTATGCGTAGATGTTTTATGCACGAGTAGAACACAAGTGAGTTGTGGGCGATACTAGTCAAACTGCTTACCAGCATGTCATACTTTGATTCGGCAGTATTGTTGGATGAAGCGGCTCGGATCGACATTACGCGTACGCTTACGCGAGACTGGTTCTACCGACGTGCTTCGCACACAGGTGGCTGGCGGGTGTCAGTTTCTCCAACTTTAGTTGAATCGAGTGTGGCTACGCCCGTTCCTTGTTGAAGGTTAAAACGGCACTAACATGACGAAATATCGTTGTGGTTTTGATGCGTAGGTAAGAACGGTTCTTGCTCAGCCCGTAGCAGCCATGTAAAACTTGCAACAACAAAGTAGAGGACGTCTAACTTGTTTTTGGAGGGCTTGTTGTGATGTGATATGGTCAAGACGTGATGAGATATAAGTTGTTGTAAGAGATGATCATGTTTTGTTGAAGTTATCGGCAACTGGCAGAAGCCTTATGGTTGTATTTTTATTGCATAAGATGCAAGCGCAAAATAATTGCTTTACTTTATCGTTATGTGATAGCAATAGTTGCAATAGCAATAGTTGGCGAGACGACCATGTGACGACACATTGATATAGATCAAGATGATGGAGATCATGGTGTCATGCCGGTGACGATGGAGATCATAGCGATGCTTTGGAGATGGAGATCAAAGGCACAAGAAGATGATGGCCATATCATGTCACATATTTTGATTGCATGTGATGTTTATTTTTATACATCTTATTCTGCTTTGATTGACAGTAGCATTATAAGATGATCTCTCACTAAATTTCAAGGTAAAAGTGTTCTCCCTGAGTATGCACCATTGCCAAAGTTCGTTGTGCTGAGACACCACGTGATGATCGGGTGTGATAAGCTCAACGTTCACCTACAACGGGTGCAAGCCAGTTTTGCACACGCAGAAATACTCGGGTTAAACTTGATGAGCCTAGCATATGCAGGTATGGCCTCGAAACACTGGAGACTGAAAGGTCGAGCGTGAATCATATTGTAGATATGATCAACATAGTGATGTTCACCATTGAAAACTACTCCATCTCACGTGATGATCGGACATGGTTTAGTTAATTTGGTGTCGGTGTACTAGAGTAGGGGTACCCTAGTACCCCGAACTCGTGCACGGGCAGTTGCAGCACCCCGCGGCAAGGCTTGCCTAGTGACCGCCAAGGTCCTCCGTGGTTCCTTTGAAGCCATTCAAGAACAAAGTATTTAAGCCAAGGAGACAAGGCCCCGGCAAGAGGAGCTTGCCGGGAAGGCCACTCAAGGCACGTAGAAGACAAGACCCCGGCAAGAGGAGCTTGCCGGGAAGGCTTGGTGAGCGGCAAGCTTCCGGGCGCGACAAGGATTCAGCCGCGGCAAGGCGCTTGCCGCGACATGCAACCACTCTTCATCTCCGCTCCAGCTTATCCACCAACGTGTCGCCATGGGACCATTCCAGGCGTGCGTGTCAAGAGGCTGTGCGGCCAGCGTGAAGCAGCGATGGCGGCAGCGACAAGATTGCCATCGTGGCGAGCGGTGGCGCTCCCGACGGTCCCTGTTGCCTGTTTAGGCGACATGGACGGGCATTTAATGCGTTGTCCTTGCCGTCGAGTTAGGTAGAATACACTGTACAAAGTAGCTGTACCAACCGCAACTCATTTTCCCGTTTTTGCCCTTGTCTACGTTGCCACCTGTTGGTGACCCCTTGAGCATATAAAAGGAGGCCCATGCGCAATGTAGAAGGGGTTCGACTCATTCGAAACTAGAGACACTCACGCTAGGTTTTGTAGCTCTCTGTGCTCCCTAGCAAGAACACAATACAATCGGACAAGCAGCAGTAGGAGTATTATCTCTCCGGAGAGCTCCAAAGCTGGGTAAACTGCTCGTCTGTTTCGCCTCGATCTGCTCTTCGTGCAATCTCCACCCCCCCACCGAACCAAAAGGGACTCGGTCCGCCGGTCCCATAGGTGTCCGTGGGTTACGGTCAGCTTCCCCGACATCTTTGGCGCGCCAGGTAGGGGGCGTCGAGGCTGTGTGAACCTGATCCGGCGTTCACACGAGCAACATCTTCATCAACATGCCACCGAAGAAGAAGGCTTCGGCGGCAGCGGAGCCGTCCACGTCGATCCCGCCACCACCGGAGCAAACGGATGGTGGGGTGGACGCCGGCGGAAGAACGGGCGTCGACGAGGGAGCTCACGACGCTGCCAAGTCCAAGGACAAGGCCGTGCAGACCTCGGCGTCCGTACACGCCCCGCGCCCATCACAGGAGGCGCGGGACCGACAGCGTCATGGTATTCATAGTACCATACGCTCGTTGGATCAAGACCGAGCTGGAGGATCGCGAGGCCCTCAAGACCAGCGTGCACACCAGCATCTTTGGCGCGAAGCGAATACGGTCGCTGGGCGGATCTGCTCCTTCTAACATAGTTAGAAGTCCGAGCATATCCCGCTCCTCGCACCGTTCGTCGTTGCCACCCACTACTCCAGCGGAAGCCTTGGCGAGAGCTCAGTTGCTCCTAGACTACCCTCCAACGGCCGACAAGGTCGACGAGTGGAGGGCCACCATCCAAAGTCTCATCGGCTTTGCCAACGGTGACGCTCCGCGGCAACCAACTGCATCGCTGCCGCGGCAAGACGACAAAGCATGAGCCGGTGGCGACGAAACCTGTGGGGGTGCAACCACCATGCACTCTCCACCCCGAAGGCCAAGATCACCAACTCGTCGGATCCACCTCGACAGCGACTCCACCGCGTCATCGGATCCACGAGCTCGCCGTGATCAGCGCCAAGTTCTTCAAGAACGGCAACAAGAAGACGCTCGAACTTCGCATCGGCGCCAAGAGAAGCGCGGCGTCAATCCGACCAGCGCGGCTGGGCCCTCTGTCGATATGCATGCGCCCGAAGAACCAGCGACTTGTCCGTCTGTGATAGGTTGCCCTGCGTTCACTCGTGAGCTGCGGCAAGTCAATGGCCCAGCAAGAAGAATGTCAAGCCGGCGTGCGAGAGAAATACGATGGCAGGGCGCATCCGTCGGAGTTCCTCAAAGCATCTACACCATCGCGTGCAGGCTGCGGGGCGAGCGACAAGATCTCGCCAACTACTTCCCGCCGGTACTCAAGCCCAATGTCGATCTTGGCTCATGCACTTGCGGACAGCTCCATATCCTCTTGGGCACATCTATGCCATCAGTTTGTTGGCGCCTTCACAGGCGGCCACAAGCCTCATGGCCAAGAGAGTGACCTTCACCTGCTCGCCCAGAAGGAAGGAGAGTCCCTGCGCAAGTTCATTTAGAGATTCAACCGTGTGCACTACAACATCCCAGATGTCCACCCTGCCGCGGTGATCAGTGCGTTCATCGAGCGTGCGGAACCGCAGGATGAGGAGGAGATGGCGATGTGCAAAGTCAGGGCGTCGGTGAGCTGTATGCCTTGGCCGACAAGTGTGCACGTGCTGAGGAAGGGAGGAGACTCCCAGGAGAGAATACAGAAGCAGGATCTGATAATGAGGAGACCGCCCCGGCGAAGAAGAGCCGGCGACGGAACAACAGAAGGAAGAAGGGCAAAGAGGTGTTAGTTGTCGAGCAGTCCGACAACGGTGGTGCCGCCAAGAAAGCCAAAGTTGGTGGCTCCGGCAAGGAGGTTGCCGCTGGCACCGACTGCCAGCCCGTGGCGGCCACCGACAAGCAGGACAGCTCCAACAAACAGTACTGCAAGATCCACCGCACCAAGGGCCATGACCTCCAGAGCTGCAAGAAGGTCGAGCAGCTTGTTGAACAACAGAAGGCTGAGTACGAGCGGCGCGACAAGGAGAAGGCCCAGGAAGGTGCTGGGGGAGCTAGCAAGAAGCGACCCGGCCGGGGAGGACGCCGCGGCAAGGCTAAGCAGCGGCAAGGAGATAGACCTCCGCGCGGTCGTGACAAGGATGAAGACGACGATGACGATAAAGATATGGAAGACGACGAGACCGATGAGCAGGAGTTTCAGAAGGCCACAGAGGTCCTCTGCGTTGACGGCGGTGCTTCTCTGCATACTTCACACCGCCAACTCAAGCAATGGATGCGGGAAGTTAATGCAGCAGAACCATCCGTAGAGTCACGCAAACCTCTGAAATGGTCCAGCACGCCTATCATCTTTGATATTGAGGACCAACCTGATCGCATAACTGCGGTCGGGTGCTTGCCGATGTTGGTCTCACCAACTATGCACAACCTCAAGGTCACCAAGATGCTAGTTGACGGCGGGGCCGGCTTAAATCTGATCTCCTCTGCGGTGCTTCAGAAGCTTCAGATCCCTGACAGCGAGCTCAAGAGCGGCACATTCAAGGAATCAACCCAGGAAGGAGCAAGCCGAAAGGGAAGATCACGTTGCCGGTAACATTTGGCAGCGAGCTAAACTTCAGGACTGAGAGGGTCACGTTCGACGTTGCTGATTTTACATTACCTTACAATGGGATACTCGGCTGTCCAGCACTCGCCAATTTCATGGCAGCCTCTCATTATGCATATAACTTGCTCAAGATGCCAGGACCGATAAGTGTCATTTCTGTCCATGGCGACAAGAAGGATGCTCTTATCTGCGCCGACAAGATTTACCGGGAGGCAGCAGCCGCAACAGATAACAAGTCACTTGCCGCTGAAGCTCCCGGGGGGAAGAAGAAGACCAAGTCCGGAAAGAGCTCTGATGCCCACTCCGGCAAGCGCACCTCTTCGGAGTGCTGCGCTACCGTCGAGGACGCACCATCGAGCTCCACCGGCAAGTGCAAGAAGACGATGGCAGCTCCGCCAAAGACCAAGAAGGTGCCCGCCAAGGAGGACGGCACTGGTGGTACCTTCACCATCGGTGCCACTCTCGACCCTAAATTGGAAGGCGCACTCGTTGCTTTCCTGCGGGCGAATGTCGACGTGTTTGCATGGCAACCGTCTGACATCCCCGGTGTTCCCAGGAAAGTAATTGAGCATCACCTAGCTGCCTGTCCTCATGCGCGGCCCGTCAAGCAGAAAGTCAGGAAACAGGCAGTGGAGCGCCAAGAATTCATTGCAGAAGAGATCAAGAAGTTGGAAGCAGCAGGCCTTGTTAGAGGAGTGCTCCATCCCACGTGGTTGGCCAATCCGGTAGTTGTACGAAAGGCAAATGGGAAATGGAGACTTTGTATCGACTTCACAGATGTTAATAAAGCTTGTCCCAAAGACCCATTTCCCTTGCCGCGCATCGACCAGATTGTTGACTCCACGGCTGGATGTGATTTGCTTTCATTTCTTGATGCATACTCAGGATATCATCAGATCTTCATGGCAGAAGAGGATGAGGAGAAAACCGCATTCATCACCCCATGTGGCACATACTGTTTTGTACGGATGCCTTTTGGGCTAAAGAATGCTGGTTCAACATTTGCAAGAGTAGTCCATGACGCTTTTGAGACGCAAATGCACAGAAATGTAGAAGCTTACATGGATGACATAGTGGTCAAGAGCAAGGACAAAGCAACTCTGGTTCAAGATTTAGATGAGACCTTTGCAAATCTGTGTAAGATCAACCTCAAGCTCAACCCCGAGAAGTGCGTGTTTGGAGCCCCTTCCGGCAAGCTTCTCGGGTTCTTCGTGTCTCAGCGGGGAATTGAAGCCAATCCCGACAAGATTAAGGCCATTGAGCAGATTGAAGCACCAAAGCGCGTCAAGGATGTACGAAGACTTGCGGTTGCGTGGCTGCTCTCGGCAGGTTTATCTCTAGGTCTGCTGAGCGCTACCGCCATTTTTCAAGATTTTGAAAAGGCAGGTCAATGAAATGTACTCCGAAGCGGAGGCTGCGCTGCAGGACTTAAAGAGGTACCTGTCCTCCACTCCAATACTTGTCGCACCTAGGCCACAAGAGAAGTTGCTGCTATATATAGCGGCAACCAATCAACTGGTTAGTGCTGCGTTAGTAGCGGAAAGGGAGGCAGATGATGAGCTGGCAACCAAGGCAGATGCATCCAACGACAAGCAGGGGGCTTCACCGACAAGCTCTGGTCCCGACAAGGACGGATCTGCGCAGGATTGCGAGAAGATGCAGAAAAGGATGGTGCGGCGCCCAGTTTACTTTGTCAGTTCCCTTCTGCAGGGGGCTAGGCCAAGGTACTCTGGCGTGCAGAAATTGCTTTTCGGCCTCCTCATGGCCTCGAGAAAGCTGCGCCATTACTTCCAAGCACATGAGATAACAGTCGTCACTCGCTTTCCCCTGAAGAGGATATTGCAAAATCCAAAAGCAACAGGCAGGATTGTCGAGTGGGCACTGGAACTGTCAAGCTTTGGCCTCAAGTTTGAAAGCACTTCAACTATCCAAAGCAGGGCACTGGCAGAGTTCATAGCAGAATGGACGCCAACGCAAGACGAAGAAATTCCAGAGACGAGCATCCCCGTCAAAGAAGCAAGCAAAGAATGGCTGATGTACTTTGATGGTGCCTTCTCGCTGCAAGGCGCCGGTGCCGGCATGCTGCTAGTCGCGCCCACCGGAGAGCACCTCAAGTACATAGTCCAGATGCACTTTCCCAAGGAGCAAGCAACAAATAATACAGCAGAGTATGAAGGTTTGCTTGCCGGTCTCAGGATTGCGGTAGACCTTGGGATCAAGAAGCTCATTGTCAGGGGTGACTCGCAACTTGTCGTCCGCCAAGTAAACAAAGATTACCAGAGTCCGTTGATGGAAGCATACGTTGATGAAGTGAGAAAGCTAGAAGAGCACTTTGACGGCCTACAAATGGAACATGTTCCAAGAGCTCAGAATGATATCGCTGATGGCCTGTCGAAGTGCGCCGCACTCAAGTTACCTGTGGAGCCAGGGATTTTTGTGCTCAAGCTGACTCAACCAACTGTAACACCGTCAACTGGACAGAACAAGAAGAGGAAGTTGATTTCTGGTGACTACTTCCCGACCGAGCTCCCCGAAGCCGCCGCAGCGAAGGTCCCCAGGATCAACACCAAAAATGCTGAGGAGTAGTCTGCTCTGACAAACCCTAGGGTTTGTCTCGTTTATGCAGACGTTCCCGACAAGTTTTGCTCCGGCAAGCTTGCCGGGGGACGTCAAGCTCCGGCAGAACCGCAGGTTCTTGCCGTAGAAGCTGATGTTCCCACAGCAGCAGATGTGCCTTTAATCCTTGTTGTCGAGCCGCAAACTCTAGCATGGGCTCAGCAGATTGTCCATTTCCTTCAGACAGGAGAACTTCCCGAAGAGCAAGAAGAAGCGGAGAGAGTAGCCCAGCAGTCAAGTATGTACCAGTTTGTCGACAGCACGCTGTACAGAAGAAGACTCAACGGTGTGAAATTGAAGTGTATTCACCGGGAAGATGGACTGAAGCTGTTGGCAGAGATACACGGAGGCATATGTGGTCACCACATTGGCGCAAGAGCACTTGCCGGCAAAGCTTTCCGGCAAGGTTTCTTTTGGCCGACAGCCCTCCAGGATGCAACTGCACGAGTAACCAAGTGTGAAGCGTGCGGTTCCATTCAAGAAGATACACCAGCCAGCTCAAGCTCTCGGGCGATCCCTTTATCACGGCCATTTTCGGTCGGGGATCGACGTTCTCGCCCCTTTCCCGAGCTGTCGGGGCTTTGAGTACTTATGCGTTGCAATCGACAAGTTCACAAAGTGGCGGAAGTGGAAGTAGTGAGGAAGGTGACAGCACAGTCAGCAGTCAAGTTCTTCAGGTCAATTGTTTGCCGTTTTGGGATTGCTAACAGGATCATCACTGACAACGACACACAATTCACGAGCCGCACCTTCATGCAGTACGTCCAAGATCTTGGCGCCAAGGTGCTTTTGCTTCATTGCTCATCCGAGAAGCAACGGTCAAGCAGAGAGGGCAAATGCTGAAGTGCTGCGTGGGCTCAAGACCAGAACTTTCGACAGGCTGCACAAGTGCGGAAGAAACTGGATTGAGGAGCTGCCAGTAGTTCTTTGGTCGATCAGGATGACGCCGAATCGAGCCACTGGCCAGACACCTTTCGCTCTAGTCTATGGAGCAGAGGCAGTTCTCCCCACGGAACTCGTATACGGGTCACCTCGAGTACTCGCTTATGATGAGCTTGAGCAAGAGCAGCTGCGACAAGATGACGCGCTACTCCTTGAGGAGGAACGTCTTCAGGCTACTGTACGAGCTGCTCGTTACCAGCAAGCTTTGCGCCGCTATCATAGCCGCCGAGTTAACGCCAGAAGTTTCGAGGAAGGCGACCTTGTTCTTCGGCGCGTTCAGTCCGCCAAGAATTCCAACAAGTTGACGCCGAAGTGGGAAGGCCCTTATCGGGTGAAACGAGTCACTAGGCCTGGCGCTATCCGCCTTGAGACCGAAGATGGCATTCTGGTGAGCAACTCCTGGAATATTGAGCATCTTCGTAAGTTTTACCCATAGAGGCGCGGTTGCGGAACCTGTTCCGCAACCACCTTTGTACAAGTCTTGCCCATGTTGCATGTAATCCTTTGTACAAAGCGGGCGCAGACCCGTGCATCAGTAAAGCTCATGTGTTGCGCACAATTTGTCAAATACATGCTTTCATTATCATTTTTGCATGTGTTATCTAACATTTTGTGGAGCATCCACACCCGGTAAGCAAAAACGAGCCACAAGGCTCCATAACTTTATTTTCTCTTCTTTCTCTTTCTCAAAGAAAGGAAGGTTCCTTCGCCCACAACTTAGCCGGGGGGGGGGGGGAGGAGAAGATAATGGCGCGGGCCGCCAAGCGTCGCTCGAGGAAGTGTCGCTTTACCGGGAAGCAGACGACAGAAAAGCTAAGTTGCCAAAGTTTGAGCAATCAATTTTTAAAATTTTAAGTTATTTTCCTCGAACGATAGTACTTTGTATGGAAAACCTGTGCGCGGAGGAACCAACTCGTAGCTAGTTTGCGCCCTTACTTTGTTTCGAGTCCGCTCAGCAACTTAAGTGAGCTACAACTAGTTGCGACAAGGTTGCTTGTCGGAGGCAGCACCGCCAGCAGGCTGCTGACGTTCCGCACTCAGCGCTCGCGACAAAGGTGCCTGCGCCGACAAGTTCCCTAAAAGCGTAAGGCACAAACATACAAAGGAAGGAATCAAGTAAAGGAAATAACATTGCAATCATTGCCTAAGATAGAGTTATATTACAAAAATAGCTTGTCGCCGATCTAATAAATTGTTCTCCTAAACATGATCAGCAGCGACAAGGGAAAGATAAAGTTGGCGGCCTAGTCTACGCGGTCGCCATGAACCCGCTTGATCTTGCCCACCTTGTGCACAATGGGTGCGACAAGGGCTTTGAGCGCCTCCACATCGGCATCTGGTGGCAAGGATCTGAGGACACCGTTGAGGTTGAGGCCTGGATTGCGGAAGGCCACCTTCATCAACACCTTCTGGAGAGCTCCCGCGCAGATCTGGCGCGATTACTCGGCCAGTTGCTTTGGGATCTCTTCCCGGAGCCGTTGGAGAGCCGTCACCACGCCCTTGAAGAACCAGCTGAGCTTGGCGCTGGGTTGGAGGCGCTCGTCGGAGGAGTACCCGAGATCCACCATCCCCAGCTCCGTCAACTCCTTGTCGATGGCGGCGGCAGTATCTACAAGACCCTTCGTCCAGTGCATCACGTTCTCTCTGAAGGTGTTCTGGGCGGTTGTGGCACTCGTCAGCAGCTCCTCGTCGTTCTTGATCTTCTCCAACAAGGCCACCTCCCGCTCCTTGGCCCCGTCCAGCGTCTGCATCAAGGTGGTTAGCTTCAGCTCAAGATCTGCCTTGGAATCCTTGGCAGCGTCGAGCTCTTTGATCCTCTCAGCGAGACGGCCTTGCAACTCGCCAAGAGTGTAGGCGTCCTTCTCGCGCTCGTGCTTCAGCACGGCAAGCTCCTCGCCGCTCTTCTGGAGGTTGGCCTCTAGCTGCGTCACCTTTGTCTCCAATTCTTTCTTGGCGGCCTCGGCAGCTGCGGCAGTGTCCTTTGCTTCCTTGAGAGCTCCGCCAATTGATTGCTCGCGCGCGGCAAGCTCTTCCTCGTAGCTGTCAAGGTTGATCTTCCGCTGCGCCAACTCGCCTTCTTGCGCAGATAGCTTCTCGGCGGCGAGCCGTTGCTGCTCCTCGACCTCAGCCTTCTCAAGGATGAAGGTTGTGCGCTCTTCAGCGAGTCGCTCCCGTTCTTCTGCTACGCTCGGAGAGCTTCTTGGTTGGCGCCCCGGAGCTCTTCTGCGCGCTTCTCCATGTCTGCTCCCGCCCTCGCGACAAGTGCTTCCCGGGACTCCAACTTGGCTTGTCGGGCGCGGTAGAGCGACAACAGCTTCTTCAGTAGCTGCTCCTCCTCAGACTCGCCCCTGCTGCTGCTTGGCGCATCAACCAGCGACAGCCCAGCGGAGGTGAGCAGCTCTTCGTCAAAGGTCTCTCCTTCGACCGGCGCCCTGGAGCTCGACGCCCAGGGGAGCTTGATGAAGACGCTGTCGCCGGCCTTCAGGTAGGTGCCGGGCTGGGGCTCTTCGGAGCCTGACGCTGCATCGGTGGCGGAGGGATTGGCGGTTGGCGTAGCGCCTGGCGCTCCTGCGGCCTCAGGGTCGTCAGTACGATCGCCAGACCCCTCGCTAGCCTTTGCGGCGACAGCCTTGGCGGCCTCCTCGCCGGCAGACCCATCGGCGCCAGCCTCTTCCTCCATGGTGCCGACGTCGTCAGTGTTGCCGCGCGCGTCCTCCTCGCCGGCGACCTCAGTCTCCATCGGCTCTTCGGAAGATGGATCTGACGATCAGAAAAAGAAAGAACAGTCAAGCAAATGTTCGAAAAAAAGAACAGAAGAAAAAGAACCCAAGGGAAATTTTCACGCAAGAAGATTACCTGCGATGGGATCTGCAGGCATGGTCTGGACCACCGGAGGATCACTGGTGCTGCCCCTCGCCGGAGAAGTCTCCCTTGCCGGAGAACGCTCCCTTGCCGGAGAATTCTCCCTTGGCGGCGTAGTCGAAGCAGATGGAATTTTGGGAGCGACTTCCGGGCACTCCTGATGAGGCTGCTCTACTCCTACACAAATCAACAAGTCAGGTATCAGCAAAGAAGGAGCACCCATGCACACCTGACAGTAAGAAATAAACCATATACTTACGCTGGGGGCTGTGCTGGGGGCTGCTTTGAGGAAGGGTTGCCGGGTCCGGCAAGGGGGTCTCAGACGCACCTCCTGTTGCCACGGGGGGATCGTCTTCGATGACAACCACCGGGGTCTTGGCTCTCTTCGACGCCCTCTGGACCAGCGTCCTGAAAAGGAAAGAGTTCAGAATGAAGCAAATCAGATACAAGACAAAGCAACCAAATTGAAGAAATACAAGCACAGCATAGAAGCTTACTCTTCTTCTTCTTCCTCGTCGGAGCTGAGCGCGGAGAGATCAAATTCCGGCTCGCCTCCAGTGCGAAGAGGCGGAGGAGTGGGTTCTCTTGACCGCTTGGCGGGGGTGGCAGCGGTGGCCTGAGAAGATCCCGCCTCAGTTGTTGCGGCAGTGTGGGGCGCTCCCGCGGCAACAGTGCTTGCCACGGTGGAGCGCGTCGCACGGCGCTGCGGCTGTTGGCCCGTCTGCCGCCCCGTCACTTCCCCGGCCTTGCGGAGACGCCTTCTTGGTGGAGCTGTGGGCTCCACTCGCGGCAAGCTACTTGAAGGTGTGGAGGAGGCGCCCTCGGCAGACTTGATCAGCTCAACTTCGGGCTCGGCCTGCTCCTCCTCGCCGGCAAGCTCCTCTCGATCGGCAAGGCTTGCCGCCTCTGCTGCCTCTGCCTCCTCCACGGTGAACCCGAATTCACCAGTGGCAGCAGCTGCTGCCGCCTCCTCCATCCTGGTGGCGATGCGCTGCATCTCGGCGTCGGTGGTGTCGCGGGTGAGCCACTTCTGCTCGTCGGAGCGGATCGGCACTTCTTCCAAGCTATCGAAGAACTGCCGCACGATGTCGTCCGCAGGCTCTTGCCAGGTTGGAACGATCCCATGTGAATCGCATAACGGCATCATTGCACGGATGCGGTCGGCGAAGAGTTGTTGCATAAAGGCGACTCCCTTGGCAACATGAACCATTCGGGTGATCAGGGTCATGCTTGAACAGCTCCAAGAGCATCGCGTCAAGCTCCAAGACGGTGAAATTCCAGTTGAGGCCCGGGCGCAGCCTCATGATGTCCGCCGCATTTTGGAACTCCCAAGCAGGTCTCCTCCTCTCCTGCAAGGGAGCGATGCGGTGACGAAGGAAATCTGCGCCAACGGCGCCTACAGTGAGTCTGGCAAGCCTGAGGCGCAAGATCCGGGTCACGGCAATCTTCAACCTAGCATCCTCCGGTGCCAAGTTACTCCAATCGTTGCCGCGCACTATGGGAGTTTGGCGCTGGGCAGTGAAGGGCTGCGGGTTCTCCTCAACAATCCAACACCAATCGGCTCTCCACTCCTCCCACTTGCTGCGAAGCTCTCCTTCCAAATACGCTTCTTTCTTGCCGATCCTCGAGATCCAAGCAATCCCTCCGGCAAGTGGCTCTCCTCCGGCAAGAAGTGGCGGAAGAGGGCTACGTTTGGGTGGACTCCGACAAAGTTTTCGCAAAGGTGTGCGAAAACTGCCATGGTCAGGACAGCATTGGGAGTGAAATCAAGGAGGCGAAGCCCGTAGGTGTTCATGATATCGCAGAAGAACTCAGAGAAGGGCGGGCAGAGCCCACAATAGAAGAAGAGCGCAAAGAAGGGGTACCCGCCCGGAACCAACTCTGATGCGGCGGAGAGTACATTCGTGCGCGGATGCGCCCGCGTCTCCGTCGACCAGAAGAGGTAGTAGCCCTCTCTCAGCTCCTTAGCGTCGAGCTGGGGGGGGGGAGACGGCCCGCTCCTTTCGCAGCACCGCGAGCCGCTGCGCCTCGGCCGACTTCACGCCCTTCCCCTTGTCGGCTTTCGGAGCCATGGCGGAGGTGGTGGAGGGGACCGACGGCGTTGATGGCGCTGGTGGCGAAGGGCGGGCGTTGCTCTCTCGGACTAGAGAAGAAGGGGAGCAGCGGTGGTTTCGAGATGGGACAACAAATGGCGAGGTGGGCGACCTGCCCTGTTTCCCCTGTTTATAAGGAGGAGAGGGGCGGACGCCCGCTTTTCCAATAAAGAAAGCCCCCACGATCTCTCCCACGACGCCACGTTCGACGCGTGCCGTTCGTGGGGGACGTGGTGGGTCCGAAGCAAGTTACGGCATGATCTAGGCCGCGCGTGCCCGATGCACTGTTTTGGGCCTGGCCCAACAGCGCTCGGCACCGTGTGTGGCCCAGCCCGGGGCTCTGCCGGTGTACTAGAGTAGGGTACCCTAGTACCCCGAACTTCGTCTGCACGGCAGTTGCAGACACCAGCGACAAGGCTTGCCTAGTGACCACCAAGGTCCTCCGTGGTTCCTTTGAAGCCATTCAAGAACAAAGTATTTAAGCCAAGGAGACAAGGCCCCGGCAAGAGGAGCTTGCCGGGAAGGCCACTCAAGGCACGTAGAAGACAAGACCCCGGCAAGAGGAGCTTGCCGGGAAGGCTTGGTGAGCGACAAGCTTCCGGGCGCAACAAGGATTCAGCCGCGGCAAGGCGCTTGCCGCGGCAGGCAACCACTCTTCATCTCCGCTCCAGCTCATCCACCAACGTGTCGCCATGGGACCATTCCAGGCGTGCGTGTCAAGAGGCTGTGCGGCCAGCGGAGAGCAGCGGTAAGCGGCGCTGACAAGATTGCCATCGTGGCGAACGGTGGCGCTCCTGACGGTCCCTGTTGCACTGTTTAGGCGACATGGACGGGCATTTAATGCTTTTGTCCCTTGCCGTCAGAGTTAGGTAGAATACACTGTACAAAGTAGCTGTACCAACCGCAACTCATTTTCCATTTTGCCCTTGTCTACGTTGCCACCTGTTGGTGACCCCTTGAGCATATAAAAGGAGGCCCATGCGCAACGTAGAGGGGGTTCGACTCATTCAAAACTAGAGACACTCACGCTAGGTTTTGTAGCTCTCTGTGCTCCCTAGCAAGAACACAATACAATCAGACAAGCAGCAGTAGGAGTATTATCTCTCCGGAGAGCTCCGAAGCTGGGTAAACTGCTCGTGTGTTTCGCCTCGATCTGCTCTTCGTGCAATCTCCGCCCCCACCGAACCAAAAGGGACTCGGTCCGCCGGTCCCATGGGTGTCCGTGGGTTACGATCAGCTTCCCCGACATCTGGATCACGTGATCATTTAGATGACTAGAGGGATGTCTATCTAAGTGGGAGTTCTTAAGTAATATGATTAATTGAACTTTAATTTATCATGAACTTAGTCCTGATAGTATTTTGCAAATCTATGTTGTAGATCAATATAATAGCTCGTGTTTAGCTCCCTTGTTTTATTTTTGATATGTTCCTAGAGAAAACTAAGTTGAAACATGTTAGTAGCAATGATGCGGATTGGATCCATGATCTGAGGATTATCCTCATTGCTGCACAGAAGAATTATGTCCTTGATACACCACTAGGTGATGGACCTATTGCAGGAGCAGATACAAACGTTATGAACGTTTGGCAAAGCTCGGTGTGATGACTACTTGATAGTTTTTTTGCACCATGCTTTACGGCTTAGAACCGGGACTTCAAAAATGTTTTGAACTCCACGGAGCATATAAGATGTTCCAAGAGTTGAAATTGGTATTTCATACTCATGCCCGTGTTGAGAGGTATGAGACCTCTGACAATACTTTGCCTACAAGATGGAGGAGAATAGCTCAACCAGTGAGCATATACTCATATTGTGTGGGTACTAAAATCGCTTGAATCAAGTGGGAGTTAATCTTCCAGATAAGATAGTGATTGACAGAATTCTCTAGTCACTATCACCAAGTTACTAGAACTTCGTGATGAACTAAATATGCAAGGGATAACGAAAAAATTCCCAAGCTCTTCGCGATGCTGAAATCGGCGAAGGTAGAAATCAAGAAAAGCATCGGGTGTTGATGGTTGACAAGACCACTAGTTTCAAGTAAAAGGGCAAAGGGAAAGAAAGGGAACTTCAAGAAGAATAGCAAGAAAGTTTTTGCTCCAATGAAGAAACCCAAAGCTAGACCCAAGCCTGCAACTAAGTGCTTCTACTACAAAGGGAATGGTCACTGTAAGCGGAACTACCCCAAACATTTGGTGGGTAAGAAGGATGGCAAAGTAAACAAAGGTATATTTGATATACAGATTTTTGATGTGTACTTTACTAGTGTTCATAGTAACCCCTCGGTATTTGATACTAGTTCAGTTGCTAAGAATAGTAACTTGAAACGGGAGTTGCAGAATGAACATAGACTAGTTAAGGGTGAAGTGACGATGTGTGTTGGAAGTGGTTCCAAGATTGATATGATCATCATCATCGCACACTCCCTATACTTCCGGGATTAGGTTGAACCTAAATAAGTGTTATTTGGTGTTTGCGTTGAGCATGAATATGATTTGATCATGTTTATTGCAATACGGCTATTCATTTAAGTTAGAGAATAATTGTTGTTCTGTTTACATGAATAAAATCTTCTATGGTCATACACCCAATGAAAATGGTTTGTTGGATCTCGATCGTAGTGATACACATATTCATAATATTGAAGTCAAAAGATGCAAAGTTAATAATGATAGTGCAACTTATTTGTGGCACTACCGTTTAGGTCATATTGGTGTAAAGCGCATGAAGAAACTCCATGCTGATGGAATTTTGGAATCACTTGATGCTTGCGAACCATGCCTTATGGGCAAGATGACTAAGACTCCGTTCTCCGGAACAATGGAGCAAGCAACAGACTTATTGGAAATAATACATACTAATGTATGCGATCCGATGAGTGTTGAGGCTGGCGGCGGGTATCGTTATTTTCTAACCTTCACAGATGATTTGAGCAGATATGGGTATATCTACTTGATGAAACATAAGTCTGAAACGTTTGAAAAGTTCAAAGAATTTCAGAGTGAAGTGGAAAATCATCGTAACAAGAAAATAAAGTTTCTACGATCTGATCATGGAGGAGAATATTTGAGCTACGAGTTTGGACTTCATTTGAAACAATGCGGAATAGTTTCACAACTCATGCCACCTGGAACACCACAGTGTAATGGTGTGTCCGAACGTCGTAACCGCACTTTATTAGATATGGTGCGATCTATGATGTCTCTTACCGATTTACCACTATCATTTTGGGGTTATGCATTAGAGACGGCTGCATTCACATTAAAAAGGGCACCATATAAATCCGTTGAGACGACACCATATGAATTATGGTTTAGCAAGAAACCTAAGCTGTAGTTTCTTAAAGTTTGGGGTTGTGATGCTTATGTGAAAAGGTTTGAACCTGATAAGCTCAAACCCAAATCGGAGAAATACGCCTTCATAGAATACCCAAAGGAAACTGTTGGGTACACATTCTATCATAGATCCGGAGGCAAGATATTCGTTGCTAAGAATGGATCCTTTCTGGAGAAGGAGTTTCTCTCAAAGAAGTGAGTGGGAGAAAAGTGGAACTTGATGAGGTAACTGTACCTACTCCCTTATTGGAAAGTAGTTCATCACAAAAATTTGTTCCTATGACTCCTACACCAATTAGTGAGGAAGATAATGATGATGATCATGTAACTTCAGATCAAGTTACTACCGAACCTCGTAGGTCAACCAGAGTGAGATCCGCACCAGAGTGGTACGGTAATCCTGTTCTGGAGGTCATGTTACTTGACCATGACGAACCTAAGAACTATGAGGAAGCGATGATGAGCCCAGATTCCGTGAAATGGCTTGAGGCCATGAAATCTGAGATGGGATCCATGTATGAGAACAAAGTGTGGACTTTGGTTGACATGCCCGATGATCGGCAAGCCATAGAAAATAAATAGATCTTCAAGAGGAAGACGGACGCTGATAGTAGTATTACTATCTACTCGAATTGTCACAAAATGTTTTTGACAAGTTCAAGGTGTTGACTACAATGAGATTTTCTCACTTGTATTGATGCTTAAAAGTCTGTCCGAATCATGTTAGCAATTGCCGCATTTTATGAAATTTGGCAAATGGATGTCAAAACTGCATTTCTTAATGGATATCTCAAAGAAGAGTTGTATATGATGTAACCAGAAGGTTTTGTCGATCCTAAAGATGCTAACAAAGTGTGCAAGCTCCAGCAATACATCTGTGGACTGGTGAAAGCATCTTGGAGTTGGAGTATACGCTTTCATAAGTTGATCAAAGCATATAGTTTTATATGGACATGTGGTGAAGCATGTATTTACAAGAAAGTGAGTGGGAGCACTATAGCCTTTCTGATAAGTATATGTGAGTGACATATTGTTGATCAGAAATGATGTAGAATTTTCTGGAAAGCATAAAGGAGTGTTTGAAAGGAGTTCTTCAAAGAAAGACCTCAGTAAAGCTACTTACATATTGAGCATCAAGATCTATTGAGATAGATCAAGAAGCTTCATAAGTTTTTTTAATGAGTACATACCTTGACAAGATTTTGAAGTAGTTCAAAATGGAACAGTCAAAGTAAGAGTTCTTGCCTGTGTTACAAGGTGTGAAATTGAGTAAGACTCAAAGCCCGACCACAGCAGAAGATAGAAAGAGAATGAAAGTCATTCCCTATGCCTCAGCCATAGGTTCTATAAAGTAAGCCATGTTGTGTACCAGATCTATTGTATACCCAACACTGAGTTTGGCAAGGGAGTACAATAGTGATCTAGGAGTAGATCACTGGACAGCGGTCAAAATTATCCTTAGTGGAATAAGGAAATATTTCTCGGTTATGGAGGTGATAAAGAGTTCGTCGTAAAGAGTTACGTCGATGCAAGCTTTGACATCGATCTGGATGACTCTAAGTCTCGATATAGATACATATTGCAAGTGGGAGCTATTAGCTAGAGTAGCTCCGTGCAGAGCATTGTAGATATAGAAATTTGCAAAATACTTACGGATCTGAATATGGCAGACCCGTTGACTATACTTCTCTCACAAGCAAAACATGATCACACCTAAGTACCCTTTGGGTGTTAATCACATAGCGATGTGAACTAGATTATTGGCTCTAGTGAACCCTTTGGGTATTGGTCACATGGCGATGTGAACTTTGGGTGTTAATCACATGGTGATGCACTAGTAGAAAACAAGGCTTTCGTCCAGGCCAGTTTAGCCCATTAGTCCCGGTTCAATCCAGAACCGGGACTAATGTGAGCATTTATCCCGGTTCGTGCGGCTAAGGCATTAGTCCCGGTTCACATGTGCCCTTTAGTCCCGGTTTGTACCTCAAACCGGGACTAAAATCGATACCATTAGTCGGTTCATGCCTCAAACCGGGACTAAAGAGTAGACCTTTAGTCGGTTTGAGGCACGAACCAGGACTAATGGGGTTGAGACCTTTAGTCCCGGTTCGTGCCACGAACCGGTACTAAAGGTCCCATTTTCAAACTCTACCCCGGTGGATCGCCTTTTCAATTTTTAAAAAAATAAAAGAAAATGATGGCAATGTCAAAAAAATAAAAGAAAATAAGTTTCCCATGTGATATGTGGTCTAGTTGTTGGGAAAATTTGCAAATGTGAATTTCGACTTTATTTGCAAAATCTCTCTGGAATTTGTAAATATGGGCATAACTTTTGCATACTAACTCGGATGAAAAACTTTTTTATATGAAAAATCATCTACTCGAAAAATTACATCCAGGGGGAACCCCGTTAAACATTTTCAAAATCCTCAAAAACCTAACAGAAAAAAAGTTACGGGGCTTTTAATATCTAGAGTGGAAAAAAAGTTACGGGGCTTTTAATATCTAGAGTGGAAAATATCGTATTTGTGGCAAAGCCACCGTTCATAATTCTTTCATACATGTCACTCTTGATTCATTGCACATCCCGGTACACCACCGGAGGCATTCATATAGAGTCATATTTTGTTCTAAGTATTGAGTTGTAATTCTTGAGTTGTAAGTAAATAAAAGTGTGATGATCTTCATTATTAGACCATTGTCCCAGTGAGGAAAGGATGATGGAGACTATGATTCCCCCACAAGTCGGGATGAGACTCCGGACGAAAAAAATAAAAATAAAAATAAAGAGGCAAAAAAAGAGAAGGCCCAAAAAAATAAATAAATAAATGAGAGAAAAAGAGAGAAGGGACAATGGTACTATCCTTTTTCCACACTTGTTCTTCAAATTAGCACCATGATCTTCATGATAGAGAGTCTCCTATGTTGTCACTTTCATATACTAGTGGGAACCCCGTTAAACATTTTCAAAATCCTCAAAAACCTAACAGAAAAAAAAGTTACGGGGCTTTTAATATCTAGAGTGGAAAAATCGAAAAAAATTTCAAACTGTGGTCAAACAATGGTCAAACCATGGTCAAACTAATTATTCTAGAATATTAGTGTTACTAACTAATTTGTTCAGTTATTTTGAATTTTGGTCAAATCTGGTCAAACTGTGGTCAAACTAATTATTCAAAATAACTATTGTTTTCTAAATAATTATTGTTTTTGAAAACAATAGTTTGAAACTCAAACAGTGAAATGTGTCAATTCATGCTCAAGCAAAATTCCTGAGGGTTAATAGGATTGACATCTTACTATTGTCAGGAAAACAACAAGTGCAGACTTGGAAACGAGGGAGAATAGAACCCGGAAGATAAGCGTGCTCAGGCTGGGTGAGTGGGAGGATGGGTGACCGTTCGGGAAGTTAGGTGACTAAAGGTGGAGCTCCACGTGGCCGCGGCCTTTAGTCCCGGTTCTGGATTGAACCGGGACAAAAGGGGGGAGGCATTAGTACCGACCCTTTAGTTCCGGTTCACCAACCGGGACTAAAGGCCCTTACCAACCGGGACAATAGGCCCTTTTTCTACTAGTGATGTGAACTATTGGTGTTAATCACATGGTGATGCGATCTAGATTATTGACTCTAGTGCAAGTGGGAGACTGAAGGAAATGTGCCCGAGAGGCAATAATAAAGTTGTTATTTATATTTCCTTATATCATGATGATTGTTTATTATTCATGCTAGAAATGTACTAACCGGAAACTTAGTGCATGTTTTATAGCTTTTGTTTCAATAACGTGCTAAGTAAGACCTTTGGGAAGACTTGGGTGAAAGTTAATGCGATCTTGCTGTAAAAACATAAACTTTGTGCTCACGAGAATAATTTTAGTTTTTAACAGAAGAGTGATTTTAAGTTGACTTTTTTAGCAGAAGATTAATGGATAAATTCCTCACGTCCACCAATTTATTTCAGAATTTTTGGAGTTACAGAAGTATTTGAAAGTTACAGATTACTACAGACTGTTCTGTTTTTGACATATTCTGTTTTCATTGTGTTGTTTGCTTATTTTGATGAATCTATGAGTAGTATCGGAGGGTATGAACTATATAGAAGTTGGAATACAGTAGATATGACACAAATATGAATTTATAATGAGTTCACAACAGTACCAAAGTGGTGATTTTATTTTCTTATACTAACGGAGCTTACAAGTTTTCTGTTGAGTTTTGTGTTGTGAAGTTTTCAAGTTTTGGGTAAAATTTGATGGACTACGGAATAAGGAGTGGCAAGAGCCTAATCTTGGGGATTCCCAAGGCACCCCAAGGTAATATTCAAGGACAACCAAGAGCCTAAGCTTGGGGATGCCCCGGATGGCATCCCCTCTTTCGTCTTCGTTCATTGGTAACTTTACTTGGAGCTATATTTTTATTCACCACATGATATGTGTTTTGCTTGAAGAGTCATTTTTTTTTTTGCTTGCTGTCTGAATAATATCCAAAGATCTGAAATTCTTAAATGTTATAGAGTCTTCACATAGTTATATAATTATTCAACTACTCATTGATCTTCACTTATATCTTTTGGAGTAGTTTGTCATTTGCTCTAGTGCTTCACTTATATCTTTTTAGAGCACGATGGTGGTTTTATGTTGAAGAAATAGATGAACTATCATGCTTCACTTATATTGTTTTGAGAGTCTTTTAGAACAACATGGTAATTTGCTTTGGTCCTAATATGATTGGCATCCAAGAGGGATACAATAAAAACTTTCATATAAAGTGCATTGAATACTATGAGAAGTTTGATTCTTTATGATTGTTTTGAGATATGAAGATGGTGATATTAGAGTCATGATAGTAGAGTAGTTGTGAATTTTAGAGATACTTGTGTTAAAGTTTGTGATTCCCGTAGCATGCACGTATGGTGAACCGTTATGTGATGAAGTTGGAGCATGATTTATATATTGATTGTCTTCCTTATGAGTGGCGGTCGGGGACGAGCGATGGTCTTTTCCTACCAATCTATCCCCCTAGGAGCATGCTTGTAGTACTTCGTTTCGATAACTAATAGATTTTTGCAATAAGTATGTGAGTTCTTTATGAATAATGTTGAGTCCATGGATTATACGCACTCTCGCCCTTCCACCATTGCTAGCCTCTCTTGTGTTGCGCAAATTTCGCCGATACCATACACCCACCATATACCTTCCACAAAACAGCCACAATACCTACCTATTATGGCATTTCCATAACCATTCCGAGATATATTGCCATACAACTTTCCACCGTTCCATCTACTATGATACGCTTCATCATTGTCATATTGCTTTGCATGATCATGTAGTTGACATCGTATTTGTGGCAAAGCCACCGTTCACAATTCTTTCATACATGTCACTCTTGATTCATTGCACATCCCGGTACACCACGGGAGGCATTCATATACAGTCATATTTTGTTCTAAGTATTGAGTTGTAATTCTTGAGTTGTAAGTAAATAAAAGCGTGATGATCTTCATTATTAGACCATTGTCCCAGTGAGGAAAGGATGATGGAGACTATGATTCCCCCACAAGTCGGAATGAGACTCCAGACGAAAAAAATAAAAATAAAAATAAAGAGGCAAAAAAAGAGAAGGCCCAAAAAAAAATGAGAGAAAAAGAGAGAAGGGACAATGGTACTATCCTTTTTCCACACTTGTTCTTCAAATTAGCACCATGATCTTCATGATAGAGTCTCCTATGTTGTCACTTTCATATACTAGTGGGAACCCCGTTAAACATTTTCAAAATCCTCAAAAACCTAACAGAAAAAAGTTACATGGCTTTTAATATCTAGAGTGAAAAAAATCGAAAAAATTTCAAACTGTGGTCAAACAATGGTCAAACTAATTATTCTAGAATATTAGTGTTACTAACTAATTTGTTCAGCTATTTTGAATTTTGGTCAAATCTGGTCAAACTATAGTCAAACGGTGGTCAAACTATGGTCAAACCATGGTCAAACTAATTATTCAAAATAACTATTGTTTTCTAAATAATTATTGTTTTTGAAAACAATAGTTTGAAACTCAAACATTGCAATGTGTCAATTCATGCTCAAGCAAAATTCCTGAGGGTTAATAGGATTGACATCTTACTATTGTCAGGAAAACAACAAGTGCAGACTTGGAAACGAGGGAGAATAGAACCCGGAAGTTAAGCGTGCTCAGGCTGGGTGAGTGGGAGGATGGGTGACCGTTCGGGAAGTTCGGTGACTAAAGGTGGAGCTCCAAGTGGCCGCGGCCTTTAGTCCCGGTTCTGGATTGAACCGGGACTAAAGGGGGGAGGCATTAGTACCGACCCTTTAGTCCCGGTTCACCAACCGGGACTAAAGGCCCTTACCAACCGGGACAATAGGCCCTTTTTCTACTAGTGATGTGAACTATTGGTGTTAATCACATGGTGATGCGATCTAGATTATTGACTCTAGTGCAAGTGGGAGACTGAAGGAAATGTGCCCGAGAGGCAATAATAAAGTTGTTATTTATATTTCCTTATATCATGATGATTGTTTATTATTCATGCTAGAAATGTACTAACCGGAAACTTAGTGCATGTTTTATAGCTTTTGTTTCAATAACGTGCTAAGTAAGACCTTTGGGAAGACTTGGGTGAAAGTTAATGCGATCTTGCTGTAAAAAACATAAACTTTATGCTCACGAGAATAATTTTCGTTTTTAACAGAAGAGTGATTTTAAGTTGATTTTTTGTGCAGAAGATTAATGGACAAATTCCTCACGTCCACCAATTTATTTCACAATTTTTGGAGTTACACAAGTATTTGAAAGTTACAGATTACTACAGACTGTTCTGTTTTTGACATATTCTGTTTTCATTGTGTTGTTTGCTTATTTTGATGAATCTATGAGTAGTATCGGAGGGTATGAACTATAGAGAAGTTGGAATACAGTAGATGTTACACAAATATGAATTTATAATGAGTTCACAACAGTACCAAAGTGGTGATTTTATTTTCTTATACTAACGGAGCTTACAAGTTTTCTGTTGAGTTTTGTGTTGTGAAGTTTTCAAGTTTTGGGTAAAGATTCGATGGACTACGGAATAAGGAGTGGCAAGAGCCTAATCTTGGGGATTCCCAAGGCACCCCAAGGTAATATTCAAGGACAACCAAGAGCCTAAGCTTGGGGATGCCCCGGATGGCATCCCCTCTTTCGTCTTCGTTCATTGGTAACTTTACTTGGAGCTATATTTTTATTCACCACATGATATGTGTTTTGCTTGAAGAGTCATTTTATTTTATTTTGTTTTGCTTGCTGTCTGAATAATATCCAAAGATCTAAAATTCTTAAATGTTATAGAGTCTTCACATAGTTACATAATTATTCAACTACTCATTGATCTTCACTTATATATTTTGGAGTAGTTTGTCATTTGCTCTAGTGCTTCACTTATATCTATTTAGAGCACGATGGTGGTTTTATGTTGAAGAAATAGATGAACTCTCATGCTTCACTTATATTGTTTTGAGAGTCTTTTAGAACAGCATGGTAATTTGCTTTGGTCCTAATATGATGGGCATCCAAGAGGGATACAATAAAAACTTTCATATAAAGTGCATTGAATACTATGAGAAGTTTGATTCTTTATGATTGTTTTGAGATATGAAGATGGTGATATTAGAGTCATGATAGTAGAGTAGTTGTGAATTTTAGAGATACTTGTGTTAAAGTTTGTGATTCCGTAGCATGCACGTATGGTGAACCGTTATGTGATGAAGTTGGAGCATGATTTATTTATTGATTGTCTTCCTTATGAGTGGCGGTCGGGGACGAGCGATGGTCTTTTCCTACCAATCTATCCCCCTAGGAGCATGCTTGTAGTACTTCGTTTCGATAACTAATAGATTTTTGCAATAAGTATGTGAGTTCTTTATGAATAATGTTGAGTCCATGGATTATCGCACTCTCACCCTTCCACCATTGCTAGCCTCTCTTGTGTTGCTTGTGAATTTCGCGATACCATACACCCACCATATACCTTCCACAAAACAGCCACAATACCTACCTATTATGGCATTTCCATAGCCATTCGAGATATATGGCCATGCAACTTTCCACCGTTCCATCTACTATGATACGCTTCATCATTGTCATATTGCTTTGCATGATCATGTAGTTGACATCGTATTTGTGGCAAAGCCACCGTTCATAATTCTTTCATACATGTCACTCTTGATTCATTGCACATCCCGTACACCACGGAGGCATTCATATAGAGTCATATTTTGTTCTAAGTATTGAGTTGTAATTCTTGAGTTGTAAGTAAATAAAAGTGTGATGATCTTCATTATTAGACCATTGTCCCAGTGAGGAAAGGATGATGGAGACTATGATTCCCCCACAAGTCGAGATGAGACTCCGGACTAAAAAAATAAAAATAAAAATAAAGAGGCAAAAAAAGAGAAGGCCCAAAATAATAAATAAATAAATGAGAGAAAAAGAAAGAAGGGACAATGGTACTATCCTTTTTCCACACTTGTTCTTCAAATTAGCACCATGATCTTCATGATAGAGAGTCTCCTATGTTGTCACTTTCATATACTAGTGGGAACCCCGTTAAACATTTTCAAAATCCTCAAAAACCTAACAGAAAAAAAGTTACGGGGCTTTTAATATCTAGTGGAAAAAATCGAAAAAATTTCAAACTGTGGTCAAACAATGGTCAAACCATGGTCAAACTAATTATTCTAGAATATTAGTGTTACTAACTAATTTGTTCAGTTATTTTGAATTTTGGTCAAATCTGGTCAAACTGTAGTCAAACTGTGGTCAAACTATGGTCAAACCATGGTCAAACTAATTATTCAAAATAATTATAGTTTTCTAAATAATTATTGTTTTTGAAAACAATAGTTTGAAACTCAAACAGTGAAATGTGTCAATTCATGCTCAAGCAAAATTCCTGAGGGTTAATAGGATTGACATCTTACTATTGTCAAGAAAACAACAAGTGCAGACTTGGAAACGAGGGAGAATAGAACCCGGAAGTTAAGCGTGCTCAGGCTGGGTGAGTGGGAGGATGGGTGACCGTTCGGGAAGTTAGGTGACTAAAGGTGGAGCTCACGTGGCGCATGCCTTTAGTCCCGGTTTGGATTGAACCGGGACTAAAGGGGAGGCATTAATACCGACCCTTTAGTCCCGGTTCACCAACCGGGACTAAAGGCCCTTACCAACCGGGACAATAGGCCCTTTTTCTACTAGTGATGTGAACTATTGGTGTTAATCACATGGTGATGCAATCTAGATTATTGACTCTAGTGCAAGTGGGAGACTGAAGGAAATGTGCCCGAGATGCAATAATAAAGTTGTTATTTATATTTCCTTATATCATGATAATTGTTTATTATTCATGCTAGAATTGTATTAAACGGAAACTTAGTGCATGTTTTATAGCTTTTGTTTCAATAACGTGCTAAGTAAGACCTTTGGGAAGACTTGGGTGAAAGTTAATGCGATCTTGCTGTAAAAAACAGAAACTTTGTGCTCACGAGAATAATTTTCGTCTTTAACAGAAGAGTGATTTTAAGTTGATTTTTTGTTTAGAAGATTAATGGACAAATTCCTCACGTCCACCAATTTATTTCAGAATTTTTGGAGTTACAGAAGTATTTGAAAGTTGCAGATTACTACAGACTGTTCTGTTTTTGACATATTCTGTTTTCATTGTGTTGTTTGCTTATTTTGATGAATCCATGAGTAGTATCGGAGGGTATGAACTATATAGAAGTTGGAATACAGTAGATATTACACAAATATGAATTTATAATGAGTTCACAACAGTACCAAAGTGGTGATTTTATTTTCTTATACTAACCGAGCTTACAAGTTTTCTGTTGAGTTTTGTGTTTTGAAGTTCTCAAGTTTTGGGTAAAGATTCGATGGACTACGGAATAAGGAGCGGCAAGAGCCTAATCTTGGGGATTCCCAAGGCACCCCAAGGTAATATTCAAGGACAACCAAGAGCCTAAGCTTGGGGATGCCCCGGATGGTATCCCCTCTTTCGTTTTCGTTCATTGGTAACTTTACTTGGAGCTATATTTTTATTCACCACATGATATGTGTTTTGCTTGAAGAGTCATTTTATTTTATTTTGTTTTGCTTGCTGTCTGAATAATATCCAAAGATCTGAAATTCTTAAATGTTATAGAGTCTTCACATAGTTACATAATTATTCAACTACTCATTGATCTTCACTTATATCTTTTTGAGTAATTTGTCATTTGCTCTAGTGCTTCACTTATATCTTTTTAGAGCACGATGGTGGTTTTATGTTGAAGAAATAGATGAACTCTCATGCTTCACTTATATTGTTTTGAGAGTCTTTTAGAACAGCATGGTAATTTGCTTTGGTCCTAATATGATGGGCATCCAAGAGGGATACAATAAAAACTTTCATATAAAGTGCATTGAATACTATGAGAAGTTTGATTCTTTATGATTGTTTTGAGATGTGAAGATGGTGATATTAGAGTCATGATAGTAGAGTAGTTATGAATTTTAGAGATGCTTGTGTTAAAGTTTGTGATTCCCGTAGCATGCACGTATGGTGAACCGTTATGTGATGAAGTTGGAGCATGATTTATTTATTGATTGTCTTCCTTATGAGTGGCGGTTGGGGACGAGCGATGGTCTTTTCCTACCAATCTATCCCCCTAGGAGCATGCTTGTAGTACTTCGTTTCGATAACTAATAGATTTTTGCAATAAGTATGTGAGTTCTTTATGAATAATGTTGAGTCCATGGATTATACGCACTCTCACCCTTCCACCATTGCTAGCCTCTCTTGTGTTGCGCAAATTTCGCCGATACCATACACCCACCATATACCTTCCACAAAACAGCCACAATACCTACCTATTATGGCAATTCCATAGCCATTCCGAGATATATTGCCATGCAACTTTCTACCGTTCCATCTACTATGATACGCTTCATCATTGTCATATTGCTTTGCATGATCATGTAGTTGACATCGTATTTGTGGCAAAGCCACCATTCATAATTCTTTCATACATGTCACTCTTGATTCATTGCACATCCCGGTACACCACCGGAGGCATTCATATAGAGTCATATTTTGTTCTAATTATTGAGTTGTAATTCTTGAGTTGTAAGTAAATAAAAGTGTGATGATCTCCATTATTAGACCATTGTCCCAGTGAGGAAAGGATGATGGAGACTATGATTCCCCCACAAGTCGGGATGAGACTCCGGACGAAAAAAATAAAAATAAAAATAAAGAGGAAAAAAAAAGAGAAGTCCCAAAAAAATAAATAAATAAATGAGAGAAAAAGAGAGAAGGGACAATGGTACTATCCTTTTTCCACACTTGTTCTTCAAATTAGCACCATGATCTTCATGATAGAGAGTCTCCTATGTTGTCACTTTCATATACTAGTGGGAACCCCGTTAAACATTTTCAAAATCCTCAAAAACCTAACAGAAAAAAAGTTACGGGGCTTTTAATATCTAGAGTGGAAAAAATCGAAAAAATTTCAAACTGTGGTCAAACAATGGTCAAACCATGGTCAAACTAATTATTCTAGAATATTAGTGTTACTAACTAATTTGTTCAGTTATTTTGAATTTTGGTCAAATCTGGTCAAACTATAGTCAAACTATGGTCAAACTAATTATTCAAAATAACTATTGTTTTCTAAATGATTATTGTTTTTGAAAACAATAGTTTGAAACTCAAACAGTGAAATGTGTCAATTCATGCTCAAGCAAAATTCCTGAGGGTTAATAGGATTGACATCTTACTATTGTCAGGAAAACAACAAGTGCAGACTTGGAAACGAGGGAGAATAGAACCCGGAAGTTAAGCGTGCTCAGGCTGGGTGAGTGGGAGGATGGGTGACCGTTCGGGAAGTTAGGTGACTAAAGGTGGAGCTCACGTGGCATGGCCTTTAGTACCCCGTTCTGGATTGAACCGGGACTAAAGGGGGGAGGCATTAGTACCGACCCTTTAGTCCCGGTTCACCAACCGGGACTAAAGGCCCTTACCAACCGGGACAATAGGCCCTTTTTCTACTAGTGATGTGAACTATTGGTGTTAATCACATGGTGATGCGATCTAGATTATTGACTCTAGTGCAAGTGGGAGACTGAAGGAAATGTGCCCGAGAGGCAATAATAAAGTTGTTATTTATATTTCCTTATATCATGATGATTGTTTATTATTCATGCTATAATTGTATTAACCGGAAACTTAGTGCATGTTTTATAGCTTTTGTTTCAAAAACGTGCTAAGTAAGACCTTTGGGAAGACTTGGGTGAAAGCTAATGCGATCTTGCTGTAAAAAACAGAAACTTTGTGCTCACGAGAATAATTTTCATTTTTAACAGAAGAGTGATTTTAAGTTGATTTTTTGTGCAGAAGATTAATGGACAAATTCCTCATGCCCACCAATTTATTTCAGAATTTTTGGAGTTACAGAAGTATTTGGAAGTTACAGATTACTACATACTGTTCTGTTTTTGACATATTCTGTTTTCATTATGTTGTTTGCTTATTTTGATGAATCTATGAGAAGTATCGGAGGGTATGAACTATATAGAAGTTGGAATACAGTAGATATTACACAAATATGAATTTATAATGAGTTCGCAACAGTACCAAAGTGGTGATTTTATTTTCTTATACTAACGGAGCTTACAAGTTTTCTGTTGAGTTTTGTGTTGTGAAGTTTTCATGTTTTGGGTAAAGATTCGATGGACTACCGAATAAGGAGCGGCAAGAGCCTAATCTTGGGGATTCCCAAGGCACCCCAAGGTAATATTCAAGGACAACCAAGAGCCTAAGCTTGAGTATGCCCCGGATGGCATCCCCTCTTTCGTCTTCGTTCAATGGTAACTTTACTTGGAGCTATATTTTTATTCACCACATGATATGTGTTTTGCTTGAAGAGTCATTTTATTTTACTTTGTTTTGCTTGCTATCAGAATAATATCCAAAGATCTGAAATTCTTAAATGTTATAGAGTCTTCACATAGTTACATAATTATTCAACTACTCATTGATCTTCACTTATATCTTTTGGAGTAGTTTGTCATTTGCTCTAGTGCTTCACTTATATCTTTTTAGAGCACGATGGTGGTTTTATGTTGAAGAAATAGATGAACTCTCATGCTTCACTTATATTGTTTTGAGAGTCTTTTAGAACAGCATGGTAATTTGCTTTGGTCCTAATATGATGGGCATCCAAGAGGGATACAATAAAAACTTTCATATAAAGTGCATTGAATACTATGAGAAGTTTGATTCTTTATGATTGTTTTGAGATATGAAGATGGTGATATTAGAGTCATGGTAGTAGAGTAGTTGTGAATTTTAGAGATACTTGTGTTAAAGTTTTTGATTCCCGTAGCATGCACGTATGGTGAACCGTTATGTGATGAAGTTGGAGCATCATTTATTTATTGATTGTCTTCCTTATGAGTGGCGGTCGGGGACGAGCGATGGTCTTTTCCTACCAATCTATCACCCTAGGAGCATGGTTGTAGTACTTCATTTTGATAACTAATAGATTTTTGCAATAAGTATGTGAGTTCTTTATGAATAATGTTGAGTCCATGGATTATACGCACTCTCACCCTTCCACCATTGCTAGCCTCTCTTGTGTTGCGCAAATTTCGCCGATACCATACACCCACCATATACCTTCCACAAAACAGCCACAATACCTACCTATTATGGCATTTCCATAGCCATTCCGAGATATATTGCCATGCAACTTTCCATCGTTCCATCTACTATGATACGCTTCATCATTGTCATATTGCTTTGCATGATCATGTAGTTGACATCGTATTTGTGGCAAAGCCACCGTTCATAATTCTTTCATACATGTCACTCTTGATTCATTGCACATCCCGGTACACCACCGGAGGCATTCATATAGAGTCATATTTTGTTCTAAGTATTGAGTTGTAATTCTTGAGTTGTAAGTAAATAAAAGTGTGATGATCTTCATTATTAGACCATTGTCCCAATGAGGAAAGGATGATGGAGACTATGATTCCCCCACAAGTCGGGATGAGACTCCGGACGAAAAAAATAAAAATAAAAATAAAGAGGCAAAAAAAGAGAAGGCCCAAATAAATAAATAAATAAATGAGAGAAAAAGAGAGAAGGGACAATGGTACTATCCTTTTTCCACACTTGTTCTTCAAATTAGCACCATGATCTTCATGATAGAGAGTCTCCTATGTTGTCACTTTCATATACTAGTGGGAACCCCGTTAAACATTTTCAAAATCCTCAAAAACCTAACAGAAAAAAAGTTACGGGGCTTTTAATATCTAGAGTGGAAAAAATCGAAAAAATTTCAAACTGTGGTCAAACAATGGTCAAACCATGGTCAAATTAATTATTCTAGAATATTAGTGTTACTAACTAATTTGTTCAGTTATTTTGAATTTTGGTCAAATCTGGTCAAACTGTAGTCAAACTGTGGTCAAACCATGGTCAAACTAATTATTCAAAATAACTATTGTTTTCTAAATAATTATTGTTTTTGAAAACAATAGTTTGAAACTCAAACAGTGAAATGTGTCAATTCATGCTCAAGCAAAATTCCTGAGGGTTAATAGGATTGACATCTTACTATTGTCAGGAAAACAACAAGTGCAGACTTGGAAACGAGGGAGAATAGAACCCGGAAGTTAAGCGAGCTCAGGCTGTGTGAGTGGGAGGATGGGTGACCGTTCGGGAAGTTAGGTGACTAAAGGTGGAGCTCCACGTGGCCGCGACCTTTAGTCCCGGTTCTGGATTGAACCGGGACTAAAGGGGGGAGGAATTAGTACCGACCCTTTAGTCCCGGTTCACCAACCGGGACTAAAGGCCCTTACCAACCGGGACAATAGGCCCTTTTTCTACTAGTGATGTGAACTATTGGTGTTAATCACATGGTGATGCGATCTAGATTATTGACTCTAGTGCAAGTGGGAGACTGAAGGAAATGTGCCCGAGATGCAATAATAAAGTTGTTATTTATATTTCCTTATATCATGATGATTGTTTATTATTCATGCTAGAATTGTATTAACCGGAAACTTAGTGCATGTTTTATAGCTTTTGTTTCAATAACGTGCTAAGTAAGACCTTTGGGAAGACTTGGGTGAAAGTTAATGCGATCTTGCTGTAAAAAACAGAAACTTTGTGCTCACGAGAATAATTTTCGTTTTTAACAGATGAGTGATTTTAAGTTGATTTTTTGTGCATAAGATTAATGGACAAATTCCTCACGTCCACCAATTTATTTCAGAATTTTTTTTGTTACAGAAGTATTTGAAAGTTACAGATTACTACAGACTGTTCTGTTTTTTACATATTCTGTTTTCATTGTGTTGTTTGCTTATTTTGATGAATCTATGAGTAGTATCGGAGGGTATGAACTATATAGAAGTTGGAATATAGTAGATATTACACAAATATGAATTTATAATGAGTTCACAACAGTACCAAAGTGGTGATTTTATTTTCTTATACTATCGGAGCTTACAAGTTTTCTGTTGAGTTTTGTGTTGTGAAGTTTTCAAGTTTTGGGTAAAGATTCGATGGACTACGGAATAAGGAGTGGCAAGAGCCTAATCTTGGGGATTCCCAAGGCACCCCAAGGTAATATTCAAGGACAACCAAGAGCCTAAGCTTGGGGATGCCCCGGATGGCATCCCCTCTTTCGTCTTCGTTCATTGGTAACTTTACTTGGAGCTATATTTTTATTCACCACATGATATGTGTTTTGCTTGAAGAGTCATTTTATTTTATTTTGTTTTGCTTGTTGTCTGAATAATATCCAAAGATCTGAAATTCTTAAATGTTATAGAGTCTTCACATAGTTACATAATTATTCAACTACTCATTGATCTTCACTTATATGTTTTGGAGTAGTTTGTCATTTGCTCTAGTGCTTCACTTATATCTTTTTAGAGCACGATGGTGGTTTTATGTTGAAGAAATAGATGAACTCTCATGCTTCACTTATATTGTTTTGAGAGTCTTTTAGAACAGCATGGTAATTTGCTTTGGTCCTAATATGATGGGCATCCAAGAGGGATACAATAAACACTTTCATATAAAGTGCATTGAATGCTATGAGAAGTTTGATTCTTTATGATTGTTTTGAGATATGAATATGGTGATATTAGAGTCATGATAGTAGAGTAGTTGTGAATTTTAGAGATACTTGTGTTAAAGTTTGTGATTCCCGTAGCATGCACGTATGGTGAACCGTTATGTGATGAAGTTGGAACAGGATTTATTTACTGATTGTCTTCCTTATGAGTGGCGGTCGGGGACGAGCGATGGTCTTTTCCTACCAATCTATCCCCCTAGTTGCATGCTTGTAGTACTTCATTAAGATAACTAATAGATTTTTGCAATAAGTATGTGAGTTCTTTATGAATAATGTTGAGTCCATGGATTATACGCACTCTCACCCTTCCACCATTGCTAGCCTCTCTTGTGTTGCGCAAATTTCGCCGATACCATACACCCACCATATACCTTCCACAAAACAGCCACCATACCTACCTATTATGGCATTTCCATAGCCATTCTGAGATATATTGCCATGCAACTTTCCACCGTTCCATCTACTATGATACGCTTCATCATTGTCATATTGCTTTGCATGATCATGTAGTTGACATCGTATTTGTGGCAAAGCCACCGTTCATAATTCTTTCATACATGTCACTCTTGATTCATTGCACATCCCGGTACACCACCGGAGGCATTCATATAGAATCATATTTTGTTCTAAGTATTGAGTTGTAATTCTTGAGTTGTAAGTAAATAAAAGTGTGATGATCTTCATTATTAGACCATTGTCCCAGTGAGGAAAGGATGATGGAGATTATGATTCCCCCACAAGTCGGGATGAGACTCCGGACGAAAAAAATAAAAATAAAAATAAAGAGGCAAAAAAAGAGAAGGCCCAAAAAAATAAATAAATAAATGAGAAAAAAAGAGAGAAGGGACAATGGTACTATCCTTTTTCCACACTTGTTCTTCAAATTAGCACCATGATCTTCATGATAGAGAGTCTCCTATGTTGTCACTTTCATATACTAGTGGGAACCCCGTTAAACATTTTCAAAATCCTCAAAAACCTAACAGAAAAAAAAGTTACGGGGCTTTTAATATCTAGAGTGGAAAAAATCGAAAAAATTTCAAACTGTGGTCAAACAATGGTCAAACCATGGTCAAACTAATTATTCTAGAATATTAGTGTTACTAACTAATTTGTTCAGTTATTTTGAATTTTGGTCAAATCTGGTCAAACTGTAGTCAAACTGTGGTCAAACTATGGTCAAACCATGGTCAAACTAATTATTCAAAATAACTATTGTTTTCTAAATAATTATTGTTTTTGAAAACAATAGTTTGAAACTCAAACAGTGAAATGTGTCAAAACATGCTCAAGCAAAATTCCTGAGGGTTAATAGGATTGACATCTTACTATTGTCAGGAAAACAACAAGTGCAGACTTGGAAACGAGGGAGAATAGAACCCGGAAGTTAAGCTAGCTCAGGCTGGGTGAGTGGGAGGATGGGTGACCGTTCGGGAAGTTAGGTGATTTGGAATGATGAGGGTGATTAGAGAAGAGGATAAATTGAGCAGTGATGAGGGGTGATGATTAGAGATTAGGGGTTGAAATAATTCAGAAATTTGAAAATAAAAAATTATTCAAATAAAATTTCAAAAAAAAATTCAAAAAAAAATTTCAAAATTCCCAATAGTCCCGGTTGGTGTTACCAACCGGGACTAAAGGTGGAGCTCCACGTGGCCGCTGCCTTTAGTCCCGGTTCTGGATTGAACCGGGACTAAAGGGGGGAGGCATTAGTACCGACCCTTTAGTCCCGGTTCACCAAACGGGACTAAAGGCCGTTACCAACCGGGACAATAGGCCCTTTTTCTACTAGTGATGTGAACTATTGGTGTTAATCACATGGTGATGCGATCTAGATTATTGACTCTAGTGCAAGTGGGAGACTGAAGGAAATGTGCCCGAGAGGCAATAATAAAGTTGTTATTTATATTTCCTTATATCATGATGATTGTTTATTATTCATGCTAGAATTGTATTAACCGGAAACTTAGTGCATGTTTTATAGCTTTTGTTTCAATAACGTGCTAAGTAAGACCTTTGGGAAGACTTGGGTGAAAGTTAATGCGATCTTGCTGTAAAAAACAGAAACTTTGTGCTCACGAGAATAATTTTCGTTTTTAACAGATGAGTGATTTTAAGTTGATTTTTTGTGCAGAAGATTAATGGACAAATTCCTCACGTCCACCAATTTATTTCAGAATTTTTTGAGTTACAGAAGTATTTGAAAGTTACAGATTACTACAGACTGTTCTGTTTTTTACATATTCTGTTTTCATTGTGTTGTTTGCTTATTTTGATGAATCTATGAGTAGTATCGGAGGGTATGAACTATATAGAAGTTGGAATACAGTAGATATTACACAAATATGAATTTATAATGAGTTCACAACAGTACCAAAGTGGTGATGTTATTTTCTTATACTAACGAAGCTTACAAGTTTTCTGTTGAGTTTTGTGTTGTGAAGTTTTCAAGTTTTGGGTAAAGATTCGATGGACTACGGAATAAGGAGTGGCAAGAGCCTAATCTTGGGGATTCCCAAGGCACCCCAAGGTAATATTCAAGGACAACCAAGAGCCTAAGCTTGGGGATGCCCCGGATGGCATCCCCTCTTTCGTCTTCGTTCATTGGTAACTTTACTTGGAGCTATATTTTTATTCACCACATGATATGTGTTTTGCTTGAAGAGTCATTTTATTTTATTTTGTTTTGCTTGCTGTCTGAATAATATCCAAAGATCTGAAATTCTTAAATGTTATAGAGTCTTCACATAGTTACATAATTATTCAACTAGTCATTGATCTTCACTTATATGTTTTGGAGTAGTTTGTCATTTGCTCTAGTGCTTCACTTATATCTTTTTAGAGCACGATGGTGGTTTTATGTTGAAGAAATAGATGAACTCTCATGCTTCACTTATATTGTTTTCAGAGTCTTTTAGAACAGCATGGTAATTTCAAAATTAAGGAAATCAACGAAATTTCATCTTGTCAAAAATCCAGATTAAAGAACATTACATTAAATAAGTGAACGGAAGTGAGCCGAGAAGGAAGTAGGGTGATGGGAAAGTGAATGGGACCGTCTAGGTGACACAAAGGGGAGTCTGGTCACTTTAGTTCCGGTTCAAACCGGACTAAAGGTTAAGGCAATGCCTTCTACAGTATTGACAACGGGTAACCTTTGCGTAATATTACTTGTGAAATGGTGAAAAATGAGCAATAAAAGTTATTTATTTTTGTCATGAGATTTAAATTTTCAGTAGAAATTTCTTAACCAATTATCATGTTTTGTTTTTTTCAAAAGTCTAAGAACATATGGTTAAGCTTTGGAAAAGCTGTAAGACTTTGGGAAACTATTGTGAAATAATTTGTTTACGAAGATAATTTGTTTACAGAATATTTATAGCAGAAGATTAGGATAAATTCACGTCACTTTTAGGAAGATTAAGTATATTAACGTATTTACACGATTTTGTTTTAATATTTGTTGTTCATTGATTATTATAGAATTATGATAGTATGGACTATGATTATATAGTTGAATATGTATGATGAACTAATATGGAATTATATGAGTTAATAAGTGTACAAATTGATTAAATTTCGGTTTGATTTCTATGAAAGTTTTGGAAGTTTCAAGTGCAATGGAGTATAGGAATTCCAAGGATAGTAAATTCGGATACAATTTTATCATGTATTTGATATTTCTGATGGTGATATTCTGTTACTGTTACAAGAGCTGATTCTTATTACACTATATTGTTCTTAAGATCATTTTCTTTACTTTTGATATATCAAAATCTATTCTTAATTTAAGAGTCATTATGTTTATATAATTATCAAATATGATACTTACTTAATTTTTGAGTTTTTCATTTGTACATATGCTTACTATATATTCTCAGGGTTAGTTTTTAGTAAATTTGCATTACTATGATTTTTTTTTATAATGTTTTGATTTAGAGTATAAATAATGAATTTGGCTTCAATATGTGTCAAGAGTTTAATAAACCATTAAGTTGTATGAATTGATTATGATTTTTATATGTTAATTTATAGGTTGATAGAAGTTTATTTAATTTTGGAATGTAAAGATTAGCTAAGTTAGGATTTGATAATGTGAATTTTGAAAGTTGGTTTTATATGGTGTCCGATGGTCTCGTCTAATGTATCTAAATTATTCCTCCTGAAGTTATCTGCTGTTATTCATTTTATAAGTATGAGTTGATAATGCATCTAACTTCTTCCCATTGCTTAGCTTCTTGTGTTAAGATTTACAACCATACACATCTTACCTTCCACAATCAGCACATCCTACCTTATGGCATTTTCCATAATTTCTAATATTCACTTTACTGTAAAATAACATATGTCTTCATTTTGACATATCATTAGAAGATTGATTGCTTCCAGTCATATTCAGTCACAATCATATACTTATACATGAACATGAGACATAAAGTGGATACTTTCAATTTTTTAATTGATGTATGTAATCATAGTGTATGTATTAATTTAGATTCCCAGTTAAAAGTTGTATCGGAAAGATAAGTAATAATGAGTTAAATAATAAAATTTAAATGAGAAAAAGTAGATGTCAAAAGACGAATGGCCGAAATGGAAATCCAAAAACAGGTTAACTGCAAATGATAATTACAAAATATGTATATTTTAATATTTGACCAATGATTTCAATTCATCTCATAAAAGTTCAGCTTTAATATCTAAGTACAACATAATTCAAAACGAAACAATTAAAAATTTACTAATTAGAGTGAATCAAAATTTTTTAATGTCAACTTAATATAGTAACTGTCAATTGTAAGACATGTGTCTAATTGTGTCAACGTCAACTAATTAAATAGTTGTTTACTAAAGTAATATTTGTAAAATCAATTATTCACTAACATATTGGTCATATGATTGAATCTTATTGGAAAATTAACAAGCATTGATAGGAATTATGACACTGAATCGAGGGGAAATAGATGTAATTAATGTGAGCACGGAGAATGAAGTGGAGATAAGTGAGCCAGTGTAAAGTGGCCATGGAGAACGACTAGACGTTATGTCGACCTTTGCTAAGAGTGATAAGTTTTTATCCACGTACAACTAAGGTCCCCTATTGACCATTTTCTAGGTACAAATTTAAGACTTTCAAGACTAGAATGTTACATTCTTTAATAAGGTGGATTATATTTATAATGGTAGTATATTCTTAGAATAAGTTGATATAATTTCATGTATATGAATTTTATTTCAAATGTCAAGTATATTTTTAATACGGGTAAATTACTTTGGTCTGTGAAATAATTTGAAACTTGTGTGAATAATTAAATTTTATCAAGGCAAATTGTTTTTAACAGAAAGATTAAGTTAATTTTGTGCAGAAGATTATCACAATCTACGTTCCCAATTGTAATTACATTGGAGTTACACAGTTTTTAGTTCGCATGATTACTTGATTTCTTTTGATGATTGTTGCATTTTGATGTTAGTATTGTATTGACTTGAATTGATAAGTAGTGTACAAATAAATTTATAAGTTACAACGACAATAGTGATTTTATTTTTATACTAAGTTCAGTTAATTTCAGTGGTATTTATTGATAGTATGGTTAGTGAAGTTCAATTGATTGATCCATGAATATAAGTTTGAGGAAATTGTGCTGGAGCATAATTGCAGTTTGATGGAATCTTCGGTTCAGACAATTTAAAATATGTGTTTGAAATATTATTTATTTTGTTTGTTTTGAATAAATCAAATTAAGTTCTATGTAAGTTTATATTAGAATTTTTATTCAATGATAGTGTCCTTAATTATGATATTTGACATGTTGTTTATGCTGTATTAACTAATTTAAGTTGGTCACATGTTAAATCTTAACCAGACTCTTATATTTGTTTTTGCTAGTTTTAATAAGAGTGGTTTATTGAAAACTTTACTATATTAAGTACGAACACTTTCATTACTAGTGAGTTAGTATTTAAGTTATTTAGATATAGTTGAGAATTAATATTGTGATTATTGTGAATTTAAGAATTTGAGTAAGTTGTGATTCAGATCATAGTGAACGTTATTTGAATTGAGCATGATTTATTATTGATTTATTCAAGTGGCTGATCTATATGATTGTCTTCCTACCGAATCACGTTCCCTAGGATGTTTTGTTTATTCAGTTGATCTAAAGTTTTGAAATAAGTGAGTTTCTTATAACTTAATCATGGATTAGAATGGACCTTAACATCAGGACCACATTTGTTGGATCCACGCCTCACCAATACCTTAATGGAAATACGATACTATCATTCATTATCTTCCATAGCAATTCGGATAGATCCATTTCCTTTTCTTTACCTTACATTGTCAGATTATATGCAAAATTAGCTTTATCATTGAACGTTCAAATTTTTCAATGCACCATTGATCTTATTAATGATTATTTGACATTGCATTTCTTTAATGTCATCTTATTATTGAAGTCAATGGTTAGTTATAATAAATAATTATGTTTCTAATAATATTGTGAGAGTTTGAACTAAATAAGTGAGTCGAAGATGAGGATCTGAGAAATATCAGATAAAATCACATAAAGGGAAAAATAGAAATAAAATAAAGAATAGAAGGCAAGAATAAAAAAGAAGAAAGAAAGAGGATAGTTCTAATTGTTCTCAATTACCCATGTCTTCTTAAAGTCCCTAGTTGACTTTCAATAGTGGGAACCCTAGTTAATTCAAACTAATGTCTCAACTTAAAGTCTCGACAATGAAAATGCTTTTAAATATAACTATGGTCAATACTTGGTATTAAATGTTCAAACAATGGTCAATAATATGTCAATATATATTTATAATATTTGTAGTATTTAATTTGTGAACTTATTCAAATTGTCATCTGTGTAACTTATGTTCAAACATGTGACATATATGTCAACATTCAAAAATTTAAATAATTATGTTTATAAAAAAATTGCAGAACTAATGTGTAATTACATCAAATGAGTGTTATGTTAGAATTACGATGGAATACAAATTGACTCTGGCATCGAGTACAAAGTTTGATTGAACTAGAGTGATCATTGCCTTCAGTTGAATTAACGGGGAGTAGGCGTTGCTTATGATTGAGTTGTTAACAAGGTATGAAGTTATGATGTAGTCATAGAAACGATTAAGTGAATAACGGACTATCCTTTATGATTAAAGTTGTTTTATCACAGGAAGATTAAAGAATAGTGTTATACATGGCCAATAAATCAGTGAAAGACCTAGCGGAAGCTGGTATTATCCTTTTCCAAATTTTTGCATATTAGAAATTGTTTTAACTTAATGATAATTGTTTTTGTCTTATCTTAATGATAATTAACTAAACTTTGAATTTATACTTTGTTCAAATAATCGATTTAAGACTTGTTGCAAATTAACATTTTGTTAAGAATGATGATCTCATGATTGTAATTATTGAATCTGTTAAAGCTTAATTTGTTGTTTAAATATTGGATTAATGGAACGTAAAATTCTATTCAACTATGAAAATTTTTGATTTTTAGTTGTTAGTTTTGATAAATTGTTTAGAATAGGTATGATTAATTTGATGGATTTAGATTAGAATATTAATAAAGAGGAAGATTAATGACCATGGATATCTTATCGACTTGTAATTTCTAGCAATTATCCAGGTGAGTTTAGTTTTTAAAGATGTATAGAGGTTCATCGGAATTTAGTGTTATCTAATAGTTACATCACAATAGGACTTGTAGCCTATTGGATTCTCAGCCAGGAATCTTCAAACAACTTACACACTGATGTGGTTCGATAGATTGCAAACTTACGCTTTTTATTGTGACTTTACTGTATATATCTACATGTATGATGAGATCATATTATATTATTGGTCAACTATAAATTCATCTCATATAATATTTAATTAATGAGTCATTATATAGGTTATATTTTATGTAGTTTGATTTATAATGTTTGAAGTAAGTATTGATGTGTTATATATCTTTAGACCTTTGTGGGTTTGATGAATTAACCCACATGGTATCTCGATCTAATAATTTTAAGAGAAATTAGACCTTATATAGTAGAATCATGGGATTATGATGATTCCTAATTATTGAGTTAATTAGACATGATCTTAGAAATCTTATGTTATTTGATTATCATGGAAGTTATTAATCATTGATACGATATTATAATAGCTTCAGGTTGCATTTGTTTCAATTGTATTGGCATTATTTGTAGTACTTGATAATTTCAATATTTGATTTTGCAATGTAATATAGATACATGAGTACATTGTTTAATACTTCTTCAATTACTGTTGTATAATGTTGATATCAAAATAGACATTTACCACAATTTGTAGGAAGTAATACATTGATCCCTTTCGTGAAAATTCGAGAACTAACAGAATAAACCAAAAAGCTCAATCTACTATGATGGAGTATAGCAATTGGCATAATGCTACACTTTTCAGTGCCAACCATGAACCTATCTGTATAGATGCCCTTGTTCACTTCTCCAGGACTTATTGCAATTCCACAAATTATTTTACATGATTTGTTATTGAAATACATGATGGATTCATGATTTTGTTGTCCTAAGTTGAATATATTCCAAATCTGAATTATAATTGTTAGATTCAATTATATACATAAGTAAAATGTATAAAATAATTTATAATCGGAATTATGACAATAGTGAACTATGAAAAATGTCAAATTAGCATATTAATGGATAGAATTACTATTGTGACTTGCTGTAAATCGTAATTTCAACGTAGATGTTAGTTTAAAAGAGTGAATTATTTCATACTGAAAATGGAAATTCAACCATTACTAGATTTCGAAAGTTACTTATGATTTAATAATGTTCAAGATATGTGCTATGTCAACATGTAAATAAGGCTACTATGAGTTATAATTGGTAATACTGTATTGTCATATAAGATTATTGATTTCGTAATCAAAGTTTGTGAACTAGTATGAAATCAAGGTTATTTATTGATTTTTTAACATATGATTGGGTGATTAGGATGACATTATAGCGGAAGCTAGGTCATGACTAAGGAATAGAACCTGGAAGAGCTGCTAAGATCGGTGATCTTGCGAGCTGTGGTCCTTGAATTATTAAGAGAGTATTTAGTTCACTTTTATTTATCCCTTGCCAATTTACCGATACAAGGAAATTAGTTTCACATTACGTTACAACTTATCTAACCTTATTGAGATTATAGATTCTTGACTCTAAGTGATGGAATTTTAATAAATTAGAGTGAATTAAGTTATTATTGTTCTAAGTACTTAGCTTGAATGTGCTATTTGTTAGATTGGGCAATTTAAATGCTTATTTAATACAGTACTATGGATCTGAATGATTTGGAATCAGATAATGATAAGATGAGTTGCATTGATGTACTTTATTTAAACGTATGTATTACTTGAATATTTAAGCAGATTGATAAATAATGGATTGGAAGATTATTTTTACAAATTAGCATTATGCGAAATAGTTGAAATTTACAAATAATATAGATTTGATTACAATTTTGAGTTATGATTTCTAGATGTCATGAATATGACTATTTCATATGGTTTAATGATGAAACAAAATGATCAGCTATATTATTGCAATTAATTAATATAGATATTAGACTTAATGATCGTTATATTGTTCATTTATGAACAGTGATACTTCTATAAGGAACAGAATCTAATTCAGTTATATGATTTAGGAAGCTTATTATATTGGTAAGTAGAGGATATTGTGTCTAAAGTAATTGGTTCATACCATTATGATCAAGGACACCAGTGTAGATTCGAAGATATTATATTTTGTTTGTTCTTAATTTTGAATGTATTCTTCCAAATTATGCATTTAATATTCATATTATTAATTTTTTCAATAATTATATTCTTTTAAATGATATTTTTGTGCATATTATAAACCTTTGGAATTGTCTTTTTTATACAAACCTACTCACTATATTTTAGAGCACATGGAATTATTTAAATGAGAATCCAGATTAAATAAATTTAAAATCGTTAACTCATGGTATTGATTGTTTATGATTGGAAGGAAAATAATAAAGATATCTATGGATTTTATTTTATGAATTTGGATTAATTTGATGTCTTAGATTTGGATATGGTAATTTTGGGTTACATCATAAATGGTTCTTTTATAAGGGGGAACATCTTTTCTCATGAGGTTTTTGGTGTTTCAAGGGATTTTTAAAATTTTAAATTAGTTTTAAATTTGATTTAAAAATTTCTAATTTTTTTTTTTTTTTTACCCCCAATTTTTTTTAAAAACATCCTAAAATTAAACCCCCAAACCTTATCCTTTTTTGCCCTTTTTTGTTTCAATTCTTTAATTTAGATTTTGAACGGGTTTGGGCAAAGAGTTAAAAAACCCAAAAATTTTGCCCCCACCCGGGGTTTAAAATTTTTTTTTG
>CM038680.1:12123085-12420463 GCA_021605205.1 Aegilops longissima
CGGATGGCTGTGGTGCTTGGCGTGAGGAAAATCGACTTCCTTCCTCTTCTCGGATTGAAACGCCGCCAGCTCCGTGTTGGGACCATCGAGAAAATTATGTGCGACGGTTCAAATGGAAAAATCCCGAACAACTCCACGATGGTTCTTCTTGAAGATAGACTTCACGAAGACTTGAAAGTTGCATATGTTCGATACTGAACTGGGCCGATATCCCGCGGATGGAGCTGCAACCGGCAAGGACGCCCCGAAAATTTTGAACTGTGGGCAGAACCCCGTCTAGGTGCTGCATAAACACAATTACTTCTCCCTTTCGCTGCTCGGAGGAAACTCGCCCGAACACGCCAATGGAGGACATTTTTGGAGCCAAACCGCCAGTGGTGACATAGCCGCTGAGCTGCGTTTGAGTGATTTTGGACCGACCCGGTTGCAAGCGGAAAATTGAGGAGCCATTCCGGAAGACTAAGGCTGCGAAAGAAAGGAAGAAAACAGTTCACCATTGAACGGGTCAGGCATTGCAGATATTGTTAAACCGGCAATTCAGCAGCCGGCTTCCCATTCCGGTTTAACTGAGGACTAATGGAGTGACGGATTAGCTATCAAAAGTTAAACCGCCAAAGAAGGCAGAGCTGAAAAAGTTACTAAGTGTAGACAGAAACAGGTTTCCCACGCGTTTGAAAGTAATCTAGATCTACCGGAGTTCAGTAAGAAAAATTTCTACGACCTATGCAAACCTCAGACACAGCAGCAGGAAGGTTCAGGCATGTTAAAATAAAGGATCTGAACAGAAAAGGAAGATGCATAGAGTCGGATGGATGGCGAAAGCAGCGATTTGCACAGATGAGCGGTACGGCTGAGCCGTCTGGCCATGGCGAGCAAGTATGAAGAACTGGTATGAACGCTTACGAGCTATGAGACGAACAGAGTTTTCGATGAGATCTAGGGTTTGAAGGAAACTCTTACGACTAGCGGAAACCGCGGAGAAGCACTCAAACTCTGGTAGGATCAGGTTGATGCAGCGGCCCGGCGTGAAGCGTCGGTCGAAGGTTGAGGGCGACGGCAAGAGCTTCAGGGTCGGAGCATCGCGAGGAAGGAGAAGAGAGGAAGAAGAAGAAGAGAAGGGCCCGACCGGTCTATTTATAAGGGACCGGAGCAATCAACGGGCGCGAGAATCGAGGAGTCAAAAGCGGCGGAAGGTGCAGCGGCCGCCTCGATTTCCGGGATAGCCTTAATGAAGGGAATCTTACTGTTTGGATCTTTTTGTTTAAAATGACGTCAGGGTGCCCTGACACGAAGATCAGAGGATGATGTCACGGCGGTTCAAGCGGGTGGCGGTTTACAAAATGTGAAAGGAGATCAAGAGTTTCCTGAAGATGTTGAAGATTAACCTGAACCGGTTCAAGTCAATCTGGGGCCTAATGTTGGGGATACAACTGCGGAGTGTGAACCGCCCGGAAGGCCGGTTTACCCTCGCTCATGATCCAGGCCCATGATGGAGGCCCGGAGCCCAGAGGCTAATTAAGGTCCATATATGTAAACCGCTTTATTATTGTAGCTTGTATTGTAAGACAAGAAAGAAGAGACCAAGCCGGACTCTTGTATGAGCCGGATTAGGACTCAGGACCGGCCAAGGCCAACCCGTGTATATAAGGGGCGACCAGCGGCGAAGTTAGGGACAGAGGATTCGAGGCTAAGGCAAAGCTATTGCTCCCTAGTCGCCGAAACCATATCAATCACATCACAACTGGACGTAGGTTTTTACCTTCATCGAAGGGGCCGAACCAGTATAATTCTCGCGTCTTGTGTCCGCTTTAACCCCTCTAGGTAAACCCGTACGATGGCCCTACGACTAAGTCCTTTCATGAGGACATCTGCCGTGACAATTCCACGACACGGGGTATCTTAGTAGTTAATTAAGTAGGATCAAGTGCCCCGGCGTACTTGTGACTAATGCATGGCTTTTAGGGTGCCTCGGTGTCGATAAAAACCGAAATGATGAAAAGTTAGGCTTTTAGGGTGCCTTGGCGTCGAAAAACCCTCAATGATAAAAGCTTAGATTTTAGGATGCCTCGGTGTCGACAAACCCTAAATGATGAGACCATGATCTTGTTCCTTGACAATAACCAACTTTTTGACCAAACTTTGTTTCTATTTAGAGAGAAACATGGCCCACAACGATGAGGCCGGGGTTCAAGCGGCAAGGCATTCAGGAGCTGTCCCAGAGATGGAGGAACAACCTCACTTGTATGAGGCCGCCGCCTTCCCCACCGATCCCGAGACCACGGATGGTGCCGCCGAGGATGACCACACTGATGCCACCACCGATGGTGCCGAGGATGCCACCATCGATGATGGCGGCGCCGCGACAGATGGCAGCCACCAAGAGGCAACAGAAGGACGGCGCTGATCGTGCTCCGCACCCTCAAGGAGGAAGTTATCAAGTGGACTCCAACGGAATCCAACGGCGCCCGAACGAATAGTCAAGGGTACTCGCTTCAGCTCGGGTGCATTGTCCGAGCACCGTCTCGATCAACACCGAGAACCCGAGGCATCCCGACCGAGGAATTTGCGCAACCTCCTCTTCACGAAGCTGCACGAACGATACAAGTTCCCGCTGAATTTGAAAACACAAGCCTCAAAGGGAATAAAGTGAACAATGCTGCCTCACGAAGATGAGCAAGGCCCTGTCTACTTGGAAAAGCAATGTGAAGAGAATGATCGAGAAAGGTGAGAGTTATGAGAAGATCAAGGAGAAAATCCTTCGATCACCGAAGATGACTACAACGACTTCAAGATCAATTGCTCGAGCACCGCAAGCTCCCAATCAAGTGAGTGGGGAAACAAATGCGGAGCTGAACATAGGGGAACACACACTCGGTCCCGGCGGTTACAGAGTGGCGGAGCCTATATGGGACAAGGAGGAGGCGGACCGTGCCGAGCAAGGCCTACCGCCCTCTTCGATACATACGGCGGTGACAAGCAGACCAGGAACTTTGTCGGGCCCGTACAAGAAGGACCCAAAACAAAGGAGCTTACCACGGATCCAAGACCAGGCAGCTTGAGCTTGTTCGTAAGGAATACACCCGTAATTAGCTCCATATGGTTGCATTCTAATTAATGAAGCCAATTTCTAAATGGTTCACATTCCTTCCGCAGCGATCGAAAGCAAGAGCGCTGGGTCGACTCAGAGCAACCCTTGGGACACCACTCTAAATAGGGGTTGAATGTAATGAAGAACAAGGATAAGCTCAGAAGTCGACGTCACTGGTCGTGTGGCCGCAAAGGCTTGTCGACAAAATGGGGTCATACTATACCGCTGGTGTGCGGAAGGAGAAAAAGACCAGCTCGGAAAGCCAGCGCGACAGGTTCAAGAACTCAAGGCACAGGTGGCGCGGATTCGGAGATTGTCCAAGAGCAAGTGGAACAACGACTCGAGCGACGATCACCGCCTTTGTGCCTACCTTGATCTCGGGTTGAGTGCGTGGATTGCGGGCGCCAACAGGCCGCCCGATTCCTAGCTTCACGGCCAGCAACTCGCATAATGCGATGGCGGGCCATTGGTGCCTCCAGCGAGGCGGCATTGTTGTCTCCGACGCCGCACGGAGCTTAATGCACCGGTGTACGCCGCCGCACCTCTGCAGCAAGCGGCCCTCCATCAATCTGCACGCCCGCCGTTGGCGGTGCCTCTACATTAGCCGAGCTCGACGCCATCATCACGGTAACTAATGCCTCTCTCGCCGAGGACTTCATCTCCTTGCCTTTGATCGGGCATCCCCGACGCCCTACATGTTTTCGCAGGGCGCCGCCGACGTTCCGTGCACTCTCCTCCACTTCGTGAACAACGAAGTTGGTCGATGTCGCCAAGGGCAAAATCATTCAACCGGGCAACCCCTTGTTCCACGGTACCCAGATGCCACCCAACTTGTTTAGGGTTCAACTGGTTCGGGTGCTGCCAGGCTGCGACGACTTGTTACCTCCGAATCGACCCGTCGGGGCCGACGATGATGACGTGATGACCCTCGGCGCCGCCTGAGCTGGCCCTCTTTGGCGAAGAGCCAATTCGTTTGGGGCGGGGACACCACCCCAAAGACAACACCGCCCGTCGTCGGGCGCCAAGTCGGCCCCATGGCAAGACCGCCGTAACGGTGCCGGACATCCCTATGCCACTGGATCCAAACATGCATATGGCACAGGATCAGAATGACGACGACGACGACTATGATACATTTGGCAACGTTGATCAAGACTTTGCCGAGCATGGGTGCGATGGCGACTTCATGGGGCCTCCTTCTCAAGAACCAAACCCAACAAAAGACGTGTGCGATCTAGCTCAGTCTGCGGAGAAGCCAAGTTGCAACAGCGCCGTCGGCGCTCAGCTCTCGAGACGCCCACCTGCCGACTTCACCGAGCCTCGAGATAGGCGAGGTGCGAAATATTATCAGCCCCAACACACTCAAGAAGGCGGTCTGTGAGCAAAACTCGGTCCCATTACAGGAGAAGAAGAAGGCACGCAAAAGAAAGACTAAGAAGGGTGCGAGCCAGCGGCACCGAGTACGATCCGTGCTCGGACGGGCCACCTTCACCGCAGGATATCTCGAGGAGGGTGCATGTGGCGGTAGGGCGATGCTACCGACAAATATGCTCAATGCTGCAACCGTGCTATGCGGAGTCTGCATGACAGTGTTCTTTCTTTGGAGAAGCGCGCCTCGTGGAGAAGGATGTGGCATACCCGGTTTCGCGCCAAGGTGCGGAGGGCAAGGGCTTTGTGGATAACTCCATCGGGCATACGATCGTCCTGCGCTTTTGATGACATCCACGCTATGTTGAACCTTCATCCGCTGCACTACACCTTCGCTCGCTATTTTCGCTGAGTATGGAGATGCGGATCATTCGCGACAAGACCCCGGACATCGTGATAGTCGACCCTTTCTACATGCGTGCAAGATCTTGGGCAGCGCTGGGACCGCAAGTCGCGAAGTTCTTACCTCGAAGGCGCCATTCGCAAACCAAGATAAGGATAACTTCCTCGCTCATTACTTTCCGAGTAAGTCCTCCCTCAACCGCCCGTAACATATGAATTCTTACATTTCGATCGCTTTTCTTTAACATTCCGTGTTTTCTGCAGTGACACACGTTGCACGCCATCCTCCTAAGCCCCAAATATTCCATGGCCACGATTTCGACCCGGACCGTCACCGAACGTAGACTACACAAATGTCAAGAAGGTTCTTGATGATGTTCTCCCGCCACGCCAAATCTGGAGGCACCTTCACCAGGCCTATTCGTGGCACGGCAAGCATGTGTTCTCCCACAATACGACGCTCGCTGCGTCAAAAGCCTCCTGGCGGTCGGAAGGGTGCCTACTACGCCATCCATCACATGCGGCGATCGTGACGGGACCATCATCAACTTCGCTACCGAGTAAACTCCAAGATTGGGCGCGAGCGTGTCGGCAATCCAGGGCGCGGACCTCCGACAAGAATTCTTTCGCATCCAAATGAGTTTGCGGAAATCATCCATCAAGATGTCCTTCGCACCTCGGGCAGTTCTACCTCGAAATCAACCGTCCAACAAAGACATCGACACAATGCTACAAATGCAGGATGACAACGCCTGTTCTTTCATGACTCCCACGATAGACGGCGGCTTCATCCACGCTCCGTCCCTTGAGTCGAGTTGTCTGGTTCTGAAACATCGATTGGCTCATGTTGTAATTAAACTTTAATGAACTTGTAGTATGTCTCTTTGGTTTCGAGAGTCGCTCAACTTAGATGTAATCGATGCTATTAATGTCTTGCTTTTCTCTTCGATCGCTCTGTTGCATACTTATATATTGCTTATGTATTGTCTGTGAATTGGTACTAACGTTTCGTTTGGCTAGTGCATAGCGATGCCGACGTATGTCGTGTACAAGGGTAAGGTTCCGGAGTCTCGATGATCGGGAGGAGTATCGGAGACAGGTTCACCGATTCAGCGGTAACAGTTACAAAGGGTACACCACTAGGGCCGAGGCCGAATCTAGATACGCCCGCTATCTAGCGGGAGAGGGCAGGGAGCGTTGAGGAACCGGATGAAGACGAAGTTTCATCGTGATGATGCTCATCGTGATGACCGCAGCTCTCTTCTATGTGATGGTAGTTTAGATGATCGATATCGACTTGTAATGCGAAGATAAACTCGCTACTCGCGGTCTCGAGACTTGTAATATAATGTTCTATCTTTGTTCGGTCTTTTCAATTCGGAGACTAATATGATGAATTGTATTCGGAGACTAATATGATGAATTGTATTCAAAGACTAATCTTCTATTGTATTTGATGAATCTATTGTTGATGTGTGCTGTCTATATTTTGTCAAATTATACATTTTGTAACCTGTGCAAAAAACAGAAAATAAAAAATTAAAAAAACCTAATATTCATACTAATGGCGCATCACATGACAGTGCGCCATTAGTATGACAATGCATACTAATGGCGCATCACCGGGTAGTGCGCCATTAGTATGCTGCGGTTACTAATGGCGCATCCAGAGGTTTTGCGCCATTAGTATGCCAAAGCACCTGGGTATACATGCCCCCTGGGAGGCATACTAATGGCGCACCCTCGCATGTACTAATGGCGCACCAGGTGGTGCGCCATTAGTATACCAGATACTAATGGCGCACCAGGTGGTGCGCCATTAGTAAAAATTACTAATGGCGTGCTATCAATGGCGCACCTGTGATGCGCCATTAATGGCCATATTAGGTGCGCCATTAGTAGTGGTATTTCTAGTAGTGAAGGTCGGAAGGGAGTTAGCCACTGCTGGATGCACAGATGCAGAGAAGGTGCGCTTTGCCGCACATCAGCTTGATGGACCTGCAGCCTCTTGGTGGGAGAACTACACCGCCACTTATCCCATCACCACCATCACGTGGGATCAGTTCCAGCAAGCTTTCCGCACCGCTCATGTTTCAGCTGGAGCCATGAGTCTGAAGAAGCGTGAGTTCCGCAACTTACACCAGGGGAACCGTCATCAGGGGCGAGACATGGATGAGTTCAGAAAGTTAGCTCGCTATGCCCCGGATGATGTGGCCACAGATGCCGCAAAGCAGGAAAAGTTTCTCGAGGGACTCAATGACGAGCTGGGTATGCAGCTTATGGTGGCTACCTTCAACAACTACCAGGAGCTGGTAGACAAGGCCACCATACTTGAAGGCAAGCAGCAGTAGATTGATAGCATAGCGGAAGTATGGCCAGGAAGTACAACTCGAGAGCTCAGCGAAGCCCCGTTATGCTCCATACTCGGGAGGGCATACCCATCATAACCATGGAGGACATAATCATGGAGGGAATGGGAACAACCGCAACCAGGACAACAAGACAGGCAATGGGAACGGTAATGGCAATCAGCATCGTCCTGCCCCGGCTCAGAAGGATCTGAGTCACATCACCTGTTTCAAGTGCCAGAAAACAGGGCACTATGCCACCGACTGCCCGGAGGCCAAGCAGAGGAATGGAAATGGCAATGGAAGCTCAGCAAAGAAGCCCAACCCTTTTCCTCGTGCTCAGCTGAACCACATTGACGTGGAGGACGTCTATGATCAGCCAGACACTGTGGTTGGTAAGTTTTTATTAAATTGACATCCAGTATTGGTACTCTTTGATTCTGGTGCAACGCATTCATTCATATCAAGGGTAGTTGTGGAAAAGTACGGGTTGCCCACTAGAACCCTTAGAAGCCCTCTTCACGTCAGTTCCGCAGGAGGAGAAATGATGGCAGGCTTAGGCTGTCATGCAACCCTCAACATCAGAAATCATAAATTTCCCACATACCTCATAGTATTGGAAACCCAGACCTTGGATGTAATCCTAGGCATGGATTGGTTGACGAAGTTTGAAGGAAACATAGACTGTGCCCGCAAGTCGATTCTGCTCACCACCCCGGAGCAGAAGAGGATCAAGTATGTATCCAGACGTATCCCGATGAAGAATCAGGTGCATTCCCTCACGGGAGTTGTTCAGGAGGAAGTGCCAGTAGTGCAAGATTTTCCTGATGTGTTTTCGGAGGAATTACCAGGAATGCCACCGGACAGAGACATTGAATTTCTGATTGAGTTATTGCCCGGCACAGCCCCGATATCCAAGAGACCCTGCCGGATGCCCCCGAACGAATTGAAAGAGATCAAGAACCAAATTAATGAGCTATTGGAGAAAGGATATATTCGGCCAAGCTCCTCACCTTGGGGAGCCCCAGTTCTTTTGGTAGAGAAGAAGGATGGAACCCTGAGGATGGTGGTGGATTATCGTTCGTTGAACGACGTGACCATCAAGAACAAGTACCCTCTGCCGATGATTAATGACCTATTTGATCAGCTAGTTGGAGCCAAGGTATTCTCCAAGATCGATCTTGATCGGGTATCATCAGTTGAAGATCCGTGAAAAGGATATACCTAAAACAGCATTCACCACCATGTATGGTTTATATGAGTATACCGTCATGTCATTCGGATTGACTAATGCCCTGCATACTTCATGAATTTGATGAACAAGGTATTTATGGAATATCTGGACAAGTTTGTCGTGGTGTTCATCGATGATATACTGATTTTCTCCAAGAGCGAGGAAGAGCATAAGGAACATTTGCGTCTAGTTCGGAGAAACTCGAGAACATCGATTGTATGCCAAGTTCAAGAAATGTGAATTTTGGCTGAAGGAAGTCGGATTCCTCGGACATGTTATTTCAGAGAAGGAATAGCGATTGACCCCGCCAAGGTTGTATCGACCACCGATTGGCGTCGCCCACCTCGATCAAGGAGATCCGCAGTTTTCTCGGACTCGCAGGATATTATCGGAGGTTTATTGAGAATTTCTCGAAGATTGCCAAACTCATGACTGAGCTGTTGAAGAAGGATGCTAAGTACATTTGGACCGAGGATTGTGAAGCCAGCTTCCAGGAATTGAAGAAACGTTTGGTTACAGCCCCAGTACTGATTTTGCCGGACATACACAAGGATTACCAGGTATATTGTGACGCTTCTCGTCAGGGACTCGGAGGAGTACTCATGCAGGAAGGAAAAGTTGTAGCTTATACCTCCAGATAGCTACGACCACACGAGATGAATTATGCCACACATGATTTGGAGTTAGCAGCAGTAGTGCATGCACTCAAGACCTGGAGACATTTCCTTATCGGAAATCGTTGTGATGTTTACACAGATCATAAGAGCTTGAAGTATATTTTCACGCAGAAAGAGTTGAACCTCAGGCAGAGGAGATGGCTAGAATTAATCAAGGACTATGACATGAGACTGCATTATCACCCAGGAAAGGCTAATGTTGTAGCAGATGCTTTAAGCCGTAAGAGTTATGTGAATACTCTTATAGCGGGAGGATTACCCCAGGAGTTAGTCAATGACCTCAGAGATCTCCGACTGGAGATAGTTCCGAGAGGATATGTTGCAACTCTGGAAGTTCAGTCCACTTTGGCCGAAAGAATTCGTGAAGCCCAGAAGTCGGACAAGGAAATTGATGAGATAAAGAAAAGGATGAATGAAGGAAAAGCTAAAGGGTTTCGTAAGGATGAATGCGGAGCTATATGGTTCGAGGATCGTATTTATGTACCCAATGATCCCGAACTCAGGAAGCTAATTCTTCAGGAGGCTCATGATTCACCGTACTCGATTCACCCCGGTAACACCAAGATGTATCTGGATTTGAAAGAAAGTTTCGGTGGACGGTATGAAGAAGGATATTGCCGAGTACGTAGCAGTATCGATGTTTGCCAGCGAGTAAAGGCGGAACATCAGAAGCCAGCAGGGTTACTTCAACCTTTGCCGATTCCCGAGTGGAAATGGGAAAAACTTGGAATGGATTTTATCACAGGATTACCCAGGACCCGTTCAGGTTATGATTCCATCTGGGTAGTGGTTGATCGATTGACCAAGGTAGCTCACTTCATTCCCGTGAAGACTACCTATACCAGTGCTAAGTTAGCCAAGATATACATGACCAGGATCGTATGTCTGCATGGAGTTCCGAGGAGTATCGTGTCAGATAGAGGAACACAATTTACCTCAAAGTTTTGGAATCAGTTGCATGAAACTTTGGGTACGAGGCTGGAGTTCAATACAGCTTTTCATCCGCAGATAGATGGACAGACCGAGAGAGTCAACCAGATCCTGGAGGACATGTTGAGAGCTTGTGCGCTAGACTATGGGTCTAGCTGGGATGATAATTTGCCATACGCGGAGTTCTCGTACAATAACAGTTATCAGACCAGTCTGAAGATGGCCCCTTTCGAAGCTCTATACGGAAGGAGGTGCAGAACACCATTGCTGTGGGATGGTGTTGGAGATCGAACACTTTTCGGTCCCGATCTTATCAGAGATTCCGAAGAGAAAGTCAAGCTGATTCGAGATAGACTCAAGGTAGCTCAGTCGAGACAGAAGAGTTATGCCGACAGTAAACGCAAGGAAGTAACTTACGAAGCGGGAGACCGGGCATATCTTCGTGTGTCCCCACTTCGTGGAATCAAGAGGTTCGGTGTTAAAGGAAAGTTAGCACCCCGGTTCATTGGCCCCTACAAAATCCTCGAACGTCGTGGAGAAGTTGCTTACAAGTTGGAATTGCCGGAAGGATTGTCCAGAGTACATGATGTCTTCCATGTTTCTCACCAAGAAATGCCATGCCGACATGGCCGATATTCCGTTGAGAGACACGGTGCCCCTAGAGGCCATACAGCTCGACAAAGGATCTGACTTATGAGGAGAAACCCGTCCGAATTCTCGAGACTGCAACAGAGTCACCCGCAGCAAGATCATCAATTTTGCAAGGTGTGTGGAGTCACCACTCGAGGAGGAAGCCACCGGGAGCGAAAGAAGACATCCGCCGAGACCACCCGCACCTATTTGCTAGCCAACCCTAATCTCGAGGGCGAGATTCATCTTAAGGTGGGTAGGTTTGTAACATCCCAAATTTCCTATTTGGAATGTTTTACAATTATAGCTAAGCATCTATGCATATTGTTTGAAATTGAGTGGCATTTGTAGTTTCAGAAGTTTTTGGAGTTGTTGGAATTTGAATTCAAAGTTTGGCAGTTGAAATTTATTTCAAACAGTGCCTGATAAATACTTGAGAAAAGTATGAGAGGAGTAAACATGACACTCCAAAAATATCAGAGGAAATACTTTGCCAAAAAGTTTAAATTCAAATTTGATTTTTATTTGGGATTTTAGAAAAAATGATTTTTTATAAAGTTTGAGTTTTGCCCCTGGAAAAATGTTCAAATTATAGGGAATATTCCCCTGATCATTTTGATATATATATGTCCTATATAAAATATATATATATCTAATATATTTTCTCTCTCTCTCAAATTCAAAAAAAATAGAAAGGAGAGCCCCAGGCGCCAGCCAGGCCAACCGGCCCAGCCAGCGCCGAGGCGGCCCACCGAGCTTGAGCAGTAGCAGCCAGCCCAGCGCCGAGCCGCCCACGCCCGAGCCCCCTCGCCGAAAACCCTACCCTTCGGCCAACCGACCGCAACCCCTCCCCTCTCTCACCGACACCCCGCCCCACCTCTCCTTCTTCCCTCGCCCACGCAACCACCACGCCGCCCACGGAATCCAAGAAGGATCCGGATCCTCCCCAATCCTCACCCGATCAGCCCCTCGCCCAAGTCGGTGCCCCCTATAAATACCCCGCCCTCGCCCGTTTCCCCACTTCCCACTCGCCAACCTCTCCCTCGCCCATAATCCGTCAGCCGAGCACCGCACCGCCGCCGCGCCATTGTCACCGCTCCACCCGCCCCGAACCCCCTCGAGCTCGCCCGACTCAACCCCCAAGCTCCCCTTGCTCCGCCGCACCCGCCGGAGGCCTCCGCCGTCTTCCCCGACCACCGGAGCCCCCGCACCGTCGTCTCCCGAGCCGCCGTCGACCATTGCCGGCGTCACACCGCGATGAGTCACCGGAGATCCCCTCCGCCGTCCGATCTGAAATCAACGCGTTAGATTAGATCCCCCGAAGGGGTAGGTTTATTTTAAATAGACCGGGTTTAGTTACGGTTTATTTTGGTTAGTTAGGTTTAGTGTAGAACGGCCCGACTCGGTTTAATTCCGCGTGCACGTTTTAGTTATTTGACGCCCGATGCGTTAGATAGGCCCATTAGCCGGTTTTTCGTTTTAGTTAATTTTTCGTTTCTGTTTTTAACAGAATAGTTTCAGTTTTGTAAAATCCATATCTTTTAATTTACTTAATATTTTTAAGTGATTCTTTTTTTGTTGGTTTGAAAATTTATTGTAGTTTCTGTAGAAAATATGTTTGTCTATGTTTAAATTATTTAAAATTGATTTATTTTACTTTTAGACAGATTGGTAATTCTGCTATAAAATGAGTTAGGATTATTTTATTTTAGTGATTCTTGTTGTCACTACTTTATTTTGACCTTACCTAACCGTAGGAATTTATTTGGGCATTTTGGAGTTAATAAAAAAATAGTTTTAATTAGAATCATGTAGTTCTTATTTATTTAACTAACTACTGTTTTCCTATTGTTTTATGTAGCAAATAATTTTATTTTTCCTATGTGATAGTTTATGTTAGGTTAGTTTCTGTAACTTTAGAACATGAACTTTTATTTACAATAAATAAAATTTTTATTTTAGTTTTTCTTGCAAGAAGTGTTATAGGCAGAATAGGAGTTCTATGAGAACTTTTAATGTGATTCTTTTTGCTCCTAGTTGCATGAAGTTTTCTTTTCTGTTAGTTAGCAAAAAAACCCATGCTTAGGTTCTGTTAAAAAAAATTTGGTTGTGCAAAAACTATTTCTTGGTTGTTGTTTGATGTGGTCAAAACATTGATTTGGATTTCTTCGAGTTTTCTTTGGGTTTTGGTTCAATTGTTTCATGTGTTATATTAGTATGCTGTTATGCTAAGTGATCATATGTTGTATGCTTATATGATTGTTGTTTGCCTCGGTAGAATTTCCGGAGTGCGAAGCTTGCTACCACGAGTCCCTAGCTTTCGAAGATCGTCAGCAAGGCAAGTCATTGATCATATTTCTTTTACTATACCTATGATTTTATTGCATTAGAATTATACCTCCCCACCATGCATGCAGTAGGAGAATTTGAAGTTATGTTCTTGAGTAGTATCATGAGGTAGGATGAACCCAATTCCCCTTGTTACCATTGCCCGGGACGAAGTAGTTTATTTTGCTATGCTCGTAGGCGGGGTTGGTTGAGTGAATCATAAGGGAGATGTGAGATTCAAGATGATGACAACCCCATGACTTCAAGCTCAAGATGGACTTCAAAATTCACTACTGGGTGGAGGACGGTTGACGGGCACCCTGGAGAAAACCAGTGGTTGGCCGGGATGCATGGAGAAGCGCCATGACATCTTGCGGAAAGCTTCACCCAGCCACAAAGAGACGGATGTATACCCCATTGACCGGAAGTTTACCTGTGCAGCCGCAAGCCATTATGGGCTCTGGCTTGGTTGACCCTAGTTGTGACTCTGGCCGGACGGTGCTACGAGATGTAGAAGAACGGTAGGATTGGATGGGTACCGGCAGTGGCCAGAGGAACTCTTCGGAAGACTCTGTTTTGTTCGTCCCGTCTTCAAACAACATGAAGTGCGAAGACTTAAAAGGAGGGAACGATTCTTGCGGGTAAAGTGCACAAACCTCTGCAGAGTGAAGATCTAATCGGTTAGCCGTGTCCCCGGTTACGGACAATTTGAGCCTCTGGAACTTGGAAGTATTTCGGATATCTCAACACCAAAATTAATAAATTAATTGAGGGGATTATTTAATAATTGGGAATGAGACATTGGTTGGCGGAACCATCCCAATAACTACCAATAATTTTGTAGTATTTGCAAACAAGTCCTTATTGTAGGGAAAAACTGGCTTTCTCGCAAAAACAATGAAACTTAGAGCCCCACGGCCAAATTGCATATAGTGTTAGTAATTTTTATTGTTAATCTCTCTTCATGACTTGCCGGCATATTCAAAATGCTGACCTACACGGCTGCAACGTCTTATGTTACAGAGGAGTATTCCGATCAGGAGTGAGGCTACGATCCACGCTTGGCGATTGCCCTTTGGAGTCGGATGGACTCGCTATTCTTCTACGCTTCCGCAGCTTTATTTAGTTTATTTCTCATGAGTTGGCCTTCGGCCGAATTTATTCTATTGTAATAAAGACTCGATATGAGAATCGTGTAATAAATTCAGGTGTGATTGAACTTTGATTATTTCATCAATGTACTGTGTGTGCCAACATGATCTTGGGATGGTACAGCTACACAGAGACTTGGCCGAATTTGGGTCGGGTCACTACACCGTGTGCCCTGCATCGCACACGTAACTAAAATCAGAACCGTGTTTTATGAATCCGCCATCGCAAACGTTTTGCACCTTTTTTGATGGTTTTTTTACATCCCCGTTTGCGATTAATGCATCGCACACAATTTTGTCAAAGGGTCTCTCATCGTAGTGTCGCGTTTGCAGCATCCTGCAGTAGTGGCATCACCTTCTCTAGGATGAGATATGTCCCAATTGGATTGTATGTGCATACGAGGAGTATTCTCAACCCCATAATTTTGAACCAAATTATTAGAATTGTTCTGATGTTACTTGTGCAAGGGCCTCCTAGGGGGAAGACCTTCTTGTACCTCTTGATTCCTTGGTCGTTCATAGACCTCATGGCTTGACGGGGGTTTGGAATGGATTGCCCCTCAGAGGCTGAAGGGTGGACTTCAAGCGAATCTCCTTCATCTTCCTCCATGGTGACCTCCTCGGCTTTCTCTCTCCTTAGTTCCATCTGTAGCAACCAAGCATCGCCTTCTACGTTGTAAAAGGTAGAGGAAGACATAAAGCCTAGCTTTGGAAATCTGACAGAAAATAGCACGAAAAAGAACAAAGGAGATTTCAGCGATACGGTGGTCAAACCGTCCGGAAGTATATATAAAGATTTTTTATCTTGTGAAACAAGTATTCCAGAGGAAAACGGAGTCGGGAAGGCACATGAGGGGCCCACAAGCCACCATGGCGCGCCCTTGTGCCCCGTGTGCACCTCGTGGGTCATCTCAGTTGTTTCTTTTTTTTTGTATTTTTTTAAAATATTCTAAAACCGACGGAAAATATTTTTATGGAATTTTTGGAGTCGGTTTCTTACCATATCACATACCTATTCCTTTTCAGGGGTCTGGAGTGTTCTGGCAGGTCTCTCTTATGTATTCCTCCGGAGTCACAGTTTGAACAATGTTAGTTTCAACATTAATAGGTAATTCTTTGTCCATTGACCACCCTCGGATTAGTGCCTTCAGAGTTGTTGATCTTAATGGTTTTAGATCGATAAAATTCTTCGATGATATATTGTCCTTCCCATTTGGAGAGGATTTTTCCTGCAAAGAATCTGAAACAAGAATTGTACAATAGAACATACTCGCCTACTTTGAATTCTCGTTTTTAATTCTTTTATCATGCCATCTTATAACCTTTTCTTTAAAAAACTTGGCATTTTCATATGCTTGGGTTATCCACTCATCAAACTAGCTAATATCAAATAACCTCTTTTCACCAGCAAGTTTGAAGTCATAATTAAGTTCTTTGATTGCCCAATATGCTTTATGTTCTAGCTCAAGGGGTAAATGGCATGCCTTTCCAGAAACCATTTTATAAGGAGACATACCCATAGGATTTTTGTAAGCAGTTCTATAATCCCATAATGCATAACCAAGATTCTTAGACCAATTATTTCTAGACCTATTAACGGTCTTTTGCAAAATTAACTTGATTTCTCTATTTCTCAATTCAACTTAACCACTAGACTGAGGATGATAAGAGGATGCAATTATATGGTTAAAAACATATTTATCTAGAAGTTTATGAAAAGCACCATGAATAAAATGTGAACACTATTAGTCATTAAATATCTAGGGACTCCAAACCTTGGGAAACAACTTCTTTAAGCATTTAAATAGATGTGTTATGATCAGCACTACTAATTGGAATAGCTTCTGCCCACTTAGTAACGTAACCAACAACAACTAAAATATGAGCATACCCATTAGAGGAAGGGAAAGGTCCCATATAATCAAATCCCCAATCATCAAATGGTTCAATAACAAGTAAATAATTCATAGGCATTTCTCGATGTCTACCGATATTACTAATTCTTTGACATTCATCATAAGATAGGCCAAACTTACGTGCATCCTTAAAGAGAGTAGGCTAATAAAAACTAGATTGTAATACTTTATGTGTGGTTCTATCTCTAGCATGGTGTCCCCCGTATGCCTCGGAATGAAACTTCCATAGGATTTGTTCCTGTTCATGCTCAGGTACACGACGTCTAATAATACCATCTACTCCTTTATAAATGTGGGTCATCCCAAAAGTAATGTCCTAAATCAAAGAAGAGCTTTTCTTTTGTTGGATGTGAAATTAGGTGGTATATATTTAGCAACAATATAATTAGCATCGTCTGCATATCAAGGTGTACCACGAGAAGCATTTATAACTGCTAATTGTTCATCAGGAAAACTATCATCAATAGGCACTGGGTCATCAAGAACATTTTCCAATACAGACAAATTATCAGCTATGGGATTCTCAGCTCCTTTTCTATCAATAATATGCAAGTCAAATTCTTGTAGCAACAAAACCCACCTAATCAACCTAGGTTCAGCATCTTTCTTTCCCATAAGAAATTTAATAGCAGCATGATCGATGTGCACAATTACTTTGGAATCAACAATATAGGATCTGAATTTATCACATGCAAACACAAGTGCTAGAAATTCTTTCTCAGTAGTAGCATAATTTCTTTAAGCACTGTCTAGAATTTTACTAGCATAATGAATAACATTCAATTTCTTATCAACTCCTTGTCCTTGAACAACACCAATAGCATAATCACTAGCATCACACATAATTTCAAATGGCAAGTTCCAATCAGGTGGTTGAACAATGGGTGCAGAGATTAAGGGTTTCTTAAGTATTTCAAAGGCTTCTACACAATCATCATCACAAGCAAATGGAACATCTTTTTGCAATAGATTAGTAAGAGGCCTATAAATTTTAGAGAAGTCTTTGATAAATCTCCTATAGAAACCATCATGACAAAGGAAACTTCTTATACCTTTAATATCTTTAGGACGTGGCAATTTCTCAATTGCATCGACTTTAGCTCTATCTACATCAATACCTCGTTCGGAAATTCTATGCCCAAGGATAATACCTTCATTTACCATAAAGTGGCACTTTTTCCCAATTCAAGACACAATTAGTTTCTTCACATATATGCAAAACTAGATCAAGGTTGCTTAAGCAATCATCAAAAGAAGTCCTCTAAACAGAAAAATCATCCATGAAAACCTCAACAATCTTTTCACAAAAATTAGAGAATATGTAGTCATACATCTTTGAAAGGTAGCAGGTGCATTGCATAAACCAAAGGCATTCTTCTATAAGCAGAAGTTCCAAAGGGACAAGTAAAAGTGGTTTTCTCTTGATCTTCGTGCGATACAGGTATTTGAGAGAAGCGAGAATATCCATCAAGGAAGCAAAAGTGTCTATGCTTAGACAATTTTTCTAACATTTGATCAATGAAAGGCAAGGGGTATTGATCTTTCCTAGTTTCTTTATTTAATTTTCTAAAATCAATTACCATCCTACAGCCAGTTACAATTCTTTGTGGTATGAGTTCATTTTTATCATTAGGAACAACGGTTATACCTCCTTTCTTAGGAACACAATTATCTCTAAAGGAAAGTGGTTCTCAGAAACCATGATTGCCATGAGGATCATGTGCAATTATCTCTTTATTACAACGTGTGCACATATCGTGGAGTTCATGTATCATGCAACCAGGAGGCCAATTTTAGTAGCAAGGTTGAACGACTTGTTTACTATTTAAATAATCTGCTCCCATGCCGAAAATAAGATCATTCAGGGGGTTTATGGGAGAGTTGTGGTTTTAAATAGCACACTATAGCGATTACAAGAGGTCTTGTGCTAAGAGACTTTGATTCAAACACATGAAAAAACATTTTAAATAGCGCGTTATAGCGTTTAGAAGAGATGTGCCGCTAAGTGGCTTAGCGCGCTATTTAAAACTACCGGAGCTACACACCAGCAACCGTGTGTGAAATTGAATGTGCTAGAGACCTCATGATACTCCGCATAGATCTCAGGGTAAGCCCTCCCAGAGTGAAAGAACATGTGCTGCCCCCATGTTTGCTTTTGATAATTGATGACAATCTCGATGACTAATGGTTGCCTTGAGTTATATTCGTAGGATTTGTCCATGGACATTTCTTGAAGCCCATTTGTTGGTTTTAAGGAGTTTATGTGTTAACCAGGGTGCTATTCAAGGAATTGTCCAAAGATTGGTGGTACTTCTTGAGCTTGCATTGGTTTTTCCCTTGAAGAGGAAAGGGTGATGCAGCAAAGTAGAGATAAGTATTTCCCTCAGTTTGAGAACCAAGGTATCAATCGAGTAGGAGGTACGAACAAGTCTCCAATCTATGCACCTGCACAAACAATCAAACACTTGCACCCAACGCGATAAAGGGGTTGTCAATCCATTCACGGTCACTTGCAAGGATGAGATCCGACAGAAATAGATATAAAAGATTACTAAAACGTAAAACAAAGTGAAAACAAATAAATTACAGCAAGGTATTTTTGGGTTCTTTGGTTTATAGATCTAAAAAAAATATGATGGAAAATAGACCCGGGGGCCATAGGTTTCACTAGAGGCTTCCCTCTTGAAAGAAAACATATGGTGGGTGAACAAATTACTGTCAAGCAATTGATAGAAAAGCGCAAAGTTATGATGATATCCAAGGCAATGATTATGAATATAGGCATCACATCCGTGTTAAGTAGACCGACTCCTGCCTACATCTACTACTATTACTCCACACATTGTCCGCTATCCAGCATGCATCTAGAGTATTAAGTTCATAAGAACGAAGTAACGCCTTAAGAAAGATGACATGATGTAGTGGGATAAACTCAATCAATATGATGAAAACCCCATCTTTTTACCCTTGATGGCAACAATACAATACGTGCCTCGCTACCTGCTACCTCTTGAGCAAGCGTTGTTTTTGCTTTGAAGAGGAAAGGGTGATGCAGCAAAGTAGCGTAAGTATTTCCCTCAGTTTTTGAGAACCAAGGTATCAATCCAGTAGGAGACAACACGCAAGTCACCTAGTACCTGCACAAACAATCAAGAACCTTGGAACCAACACGATAAAGGGGTTGTCAATCCCTTCACGGCCACTCGCAAAATTGAGATCTGATAAAGATAATAAGATAAATATTTTTAGTATTTTTGTTGTATAGATTGGAAAGTAAAGATTGCAAAATAGTAAACGAGATGCGATGTAAATAAAAGAGATGTAATGTAATAAGAAAGAGACCCAGGGGCCATAGGTTTCACTAGTGGCTTCTCTCAAGATAGCATGTATTACGGTGGGTGAACAAATTACTGCCGATCAATTGATAGAAATACGCATAGTTATGATGATATCTAAGGCAATGATCATGAATATAGGCATCACGTCCATGTCAAGTAGACCGAAACGATTCTGCGTCTACTACTATTACTCCACACATCGACCGCTATCCAGCATGCATCTAGAGTATCAAGTTCATAAGAACGGAGTAACACATTAAGCAAGATCACATGACGTAGAGGGATAAACTCAAGCAATATAATATAAACCCCATCTTTTTATCCTCGATGGCAACAATACAATACGTGCCTTGCTGCCTCTGCTGTCACTGGGAAAGGACACCTCAAGATTGAACCCAAAGCTAAGCACTTCTCCCATTGCAAGAAAGATCAATCTAGTAGGCCAAACTAAACCGATAATTCGAAGAGACTTGCAAAGATATCAAATCATGCATATAAGAATTCAGAGAAGAACCAAATAATATTCATAGATAATCGAGTTCAGAAAAAACCACAATTCATCGGATCTCGGCAAACACACCGCAAAAGAGTATTACATCGAATAGATCTCCAAGAACATCGATGAGAACTTTGTATTGAGAATCAAAGAGAGAGAAGAAGCCATCTAGCTAATAACTATAGACCCAAAGGTCTGTGGTAAACTACTCACACATCATCGGAGAGGCTATGGTGTTGATGTAGAAGCCCTCCATGATCGATTCCCCCTCCGGCAGATCGCCGGAAAAGGCCCCAAGATGGGATCTCACGGGTACAGAAGGTTGCGGCAGTGGAAAAGTAGTTTCGTGGCTCCCCCTGATGTTTTCAGGGTATAAGAGTATATATGAGCGAAAGAAGTACGTCGGTGGAGCTCCGTGGGGCCCACGAGGGTGGGGGCACGCCCTCCTGCCTCGTGGCCGCCTCGCGGAGTTCCAGACTTCAACTCCAAGTCTTCCTGTTTGCGTTTGTTCCAAGAAAGATCCTCGCGAAGGTTTCATTTCGTTTGGATTCCATTTGGTATTCCTTTTCTGCGAAACTCGGAAATAGGCAAAAAAATAGCAATTTGCACTAGGCCTTCGGTTAATAGGTTAGTCCCAAAAATAATATAAAAGAGCATATTAAAGCCCATTAAACATCCAAAACAGATAATATAATAGCATGGAACAATCAAAAATTATAGATATGTTGGAGAAGTATCGAGCATCCCCAAGGTTAATTCATGCTCGTCCTCGAGTAGGTAAATGATAAAAACAGAATTTTTGATGTGGAATGCTACCTAGCATATTTATCAATGTAATTTCTTTATTGTGGCATGAATGTTCAGATCTGAAAGATTCAATACAAAAGTTTAATATTGACAAAAAACAATAATACTTCAAGCATACTAGTAAAGCAATCATGTCTTCTCAAAATAACATGGCCAAAGAAAGTTATCCCTACAAAATCATATAGTCTGGCTAAGCTCTATCTTCATCACACAAAATATTTAATCATGCACAATGCCGATGACAAGCCAAGTAATTGTTTCGTACTTTTGATGTTCTCAAACTTTTTCAATCTTCACGCAATACATGAGCGTGAGCCATGGACATAGCACTATAGGTGGAGTAGAATGGTGGTTGTGGAGAAGACAAAAAAGGAGAAGATAGTCTCACATCAACTAGGCATATCAATGGGCTATGGAGATGGCCATCAATGTGAGTGAGTAGGGATTTCCATGCAACGGATGCACTAGAGCTATAAGTGTATGAAAGCTCAACAAAAAAACTAAGTGGGTGTGCATCCAACTTGCTTGCTCACGAAGACCTAGGGCAATTTGAGCAAGCCCATCATTGGAATATACAAGCCATGTTCTATAATGTAAAATTCCCACTGGTATAAAAGTGACAACATAGGAGACTCTCTATCATGAAGATCATGGTGCTACTTTGAAGCACACGTGTGGTAAAAGGATAGTAGCATTGTCCCTTCTCTCTTTTTCTCTCATTTTTTATTTGTTATTTGGGCATTCTCTTTTTATGGCCTCTTTTTTTCATCCGGAGTCTCATCCCGACTTGTGGGGGAATCATAGTCTTCATCATCCTTTCCTCACTGGGACAATGCTCTAATAATGATGACCATCACACTTTTATTTACTTACAACTCTAGAATTACAACTCAATACTTAGAACAAAATATGACTCTATGTGAATGCCTCCGGCGGTGTACCGGGATGTGCAATGAATCAAGAGTGACATGTATGAAAATCTGAACGGTGGCTTTGCCACAAATACGATGTCAACTACATGATCATGCAAAGCAATACGACAATGATGGAGCGTGTCATAATAAACGGAACGGTAGACAGTTGCATGGCAATATATCTCGGAATGGCTATGGAAATGCCATAATAGGTAGTTATGGTGGCTGTTTTGAGGAAGGTATATGGTGGGTGTATGATACCGGCGAAAAGTGCGCGGTATTAGAGAGGCTAGCAATGGTGGAAGGATGAGAGTGCGTATAATCCATGGACTCAACATTAGTCATAAATAACTCACATACTTGTTGCAAAAATATATTAGTTATTGAAATGAAGTACTACGCGCATGCTCCTAGGGGGATAGATTGGTAGGAAAAGACCATCGCTCGTCCCCGACCGCCACTCATAAGGAAGACAATCAATAAATAAATCATGCTCTGACTTCATCACATAACGGTTCACCATACGTGCATGCTACGGGAATCACAAAATTTAACACAAGTATCTCTCAAATTCATAACTACTTAACTAGCATGACTCTAATATCACCATCTTCATATCTCAAAACAATTATAAGGAATCAAGCTTCTCATAGTATCAATGCACTTTATATGAAAGTTTTTATTATACCCATCTTGGATGCCCATCATATTAGGACTAATTTTATAGCCAACGCAGATTACCATTCTGTTCTAAAAGACTCTCAAAATAATATAAGTGAAGCATGAGAGATCAATAATTTCTATAAAATAAAACCACCACCGTGCTCTAAAAAGATATAAGTGAAGCACTAGAGCGAAATTATCTAGCTCAAAAGATATAAGTGAAGCACATAGAGTATTCTAATAAATTCTGATCCATGTGTGTCTCTCCCAAAAGGTGTGTACAGCAAGGATGATTGTGGTAAACTAAAAATCAAAGACTCAAATCATACAAGACGCTCCAAGCAAAACACATATCATGTGGTGAATAAAAATATAGCCTCAAGTAAAGTTACCGATAGACGAAGACAAAACAGGGGATGCCTTCTGGGGCATCCCCAAGCTTAGGCTTTTGGTTGTCCTTGAATTTTACCTTGGGGTGCCTTGGGCATCCCCAAGCTTAGGCTCTTGCCACTCCTTATTCCAAAGTCCATCAAATCTTTACCCAAAAACTTGAAAACTTCACAACACAAAACTCAACAGAAAATCTCATGAGCTCCGTTAGTATAAGAAAACAGACCACCACTTTAAGGTACTGTAATGAACTCATTCTTTATTTATATTGGTGTTAAACCTACTGTATTCCAACTTCTGTATGGTTCATACCCCCCGATACTACTCACCGATTCATCAAAATAAGCAATCAATACACGAAAAACAGAATCTGTCAAAAACAGAACAGTCTGTAGCAATCTGTAACTTTCGTATACTTATGGAACTCCAAACATTCTAGAAAATTAGGAAGACCAGGCTAATTTGTATATTAATCTACTGCAAAAAGAATCAGGGTAAAATCTCTTTTCTGTGATTTATGAAAATTATTTTCGTGAGCGCAAAGTTTCTTTCTTTTTCAGCAAGGTGAAACAACTATCATCCAAGAAGATCCTAAAGGTTCTACTTGGCACAAACACTAGTTAAAACATAAAAAACAAAATCATAACAGTAGCATGATGAATTATTTATTACCAAACAGGAACAAAAAGAAAAAAAGAAAAATAAAATTGGGTTGCCTAACAACGAGCGCTATCGTTTAACGCCCCTAGCTTGGCATTGAGGTTTCGATGATGCTCACATGGAAGACAAGAATTGAAGTGCAAAGAGAGCATCATGAAACACGTGACAAACACATCTAAGTCTAACATACTTCCTATGCATAGGCATCTTATAGGCAAAAAATTATCATAGCAAGCAAAAACAAGCATATGCAAGGAAGCGGAAAGAAACAATAGCAATCTCAACATAACGAGAGGTGATTTATTATCATGAAAATTTCTACGACCATATTTTCCTCTCTCATAATAATTACATGTAGGATCATAATAAAATTCAACAACATAGCTATCACATAAAATATTTTCAAAATGATCCACATGCATGCAAAGTTGACACTCTTCCAAAATAGTGGGATTAACATTAACTAAAGTCATGACCTCTTCAAACCCACTTTATCAAAAAATTCATAAGATTGAACATTCTCAGAATATGTGGGATCTAAAGTTGAAAATCTTCCAAACCCACTTTCAATATTATTGCAAACACTATTATCAATCTCATATTCATCATGGGGCTTAAATAAATATTCAAGATCATATGAAGAATCACCCCAATCATGATCATTGCAACAAGTAGTAGACATAGCAAAACTAGCATCCCCAAGCTTAGGGTTTTGCATATTATTAGCACAATTGACATCAAGAGAATTTATAGTAAAATCATTGCAATCATGCTTTTTATTCAAGGAGCTATCGTGAATCTCTTCATAAATTTCTTCATCACAATTTTCAGATTCGCGAATTTCAAGCAAAACCTCATAATGATAATCTAGTGCACTCAAATCACTAGAAATTGGTTCATCATAATTGGATCTCTTAAAAAGATTAGCAAGGGGATGAGGATCCATAAACTTTTAGCAAGCAAAGATGCAAGCAAAAAGAAGGCACATGGTAACACAAGCAAACGAAAGATCGGACGGAAGAGGGGTGAAGAAAAGGCCAAGGTTTTTAAAAATCATTTTAGAAGTGGGGGAGAGGAAAACGAGAGGCGAATGGGAAATAATGTATTGAAGAGGAAAGGGTGATGCAGCAAAGTAGCGTAAGTATTTCCTCGGTTTTTTAGAACCAAGGTATCAATCTAGTACGAGACAACACGCAAGTCACCTAGGACCTGCACAAACAATCAAGAACCTTGCAACCAACGCGATAAAGGGGTTGTCAATCCCTTCATGGCCACTCGCAAAAGTGACATCTGATAAAGATAATAAGATAAATATTTTTTTTGTATTTTTGTTGTATAGATTGGAAAGTAAAGATTGCAAAATAGTAAACGAGATGCCATGTAAATAAAAGAGATGCTATATAATAAGAAAGAGACCCGGGGGGCCATAGGTTTCACTAGTGGCTTCTCTCAAGATAGCATGTATTACGGTGGGTGAAAACATTACTGCCAAGCAATTGATAGAAAAGCGCATAGTTATGAAGATATCTAAGGTAATGATCATGAATATAGGCATCACGTCCGTGTCAAATAGACTGAAACGATTCTGCATCTACTACTATTACTCCACACGTCGACCGCCATCTAGCATGCATCTAGAGTATGAAGTTCATAAGAACAGAGTAACACATTAAGCAAGATGACATGATGTAGAGGGATAAACTCAAGCAATATGATATAAACACCTTCTTTTTATCCTCGATGGCAACAATACAATACGTGCCTTGCTGCCCCTGCTGTCATTGGGCAAGGACACTGCAAGATTGAACCCAAAGCTAAGCACTTCTCCCATTTTAAGAAAGATCAATCTAGTAGGCCAAGATAAACCGATAATTCGAAGAGACTTGTAAAGATATCAAATCATGCATATAAGAATTCAGAGAAGAACCAACTAATATTCATAGATAATCAAGTTCAGAAAAATCCACAATTCATCGGATCTCGGCAAACACACCGCAAAAGAGTATTACATCGAATAGATCTCCAAGAACATCGAGGAGAACTTTGTATTGAGAATCAAAGAGAGAGAAGAAGCCATCTAGCTAATCACTATGGACCCAAAGGTCTGTGATAAACTACTCACACATCATCTGAGAGGCTATGATGTTGATGTAGAAGCCCTCGTGATCGATTGCCCCTTTGGCAGATCGCCGGAAAAGGCCCCAAGATGGGATCTCACGGGTACAGAAGGTTGCGGCGGTGGAAAAGTGGTTTCATGGCTCCCCCTGGTGTTTTTAGGGTATAAGAGTATGTATAGGCGAAAGAAGTACGTCGGTGGAGCTCCGTGGGGCCCATGAGGGTGGGGACACGCCCTCCTGCCTCGCGGCCACCTCGCGGAGTTCCAGACTTCAACTCCAAGTCTTCTGGTTTGCATTCGTCCCAAGAAAAATCCTCGTGAAGGTTTCATTCTGTTTGGATTCCGTTTGGTATTCCTTTTCTGCAAAACACTAAAATAGGCAAAAAAAAATAGAAATTTGCACTGGGCCTTCGGTTAATAGGTTAGTCCCAAAAATAACATAAAATAGCATATTAAAGCATGTTAAACATCCAAAACAGATAATATAATAGCATGGAACAATCAAAAATTATAGATATGTTGGAGACGTATCACAACCCCTACTATGTTACTGGGTGAGGACATCGCAAGATTGAACCCAAAACTAAGCACCTCACCCATTGCGAGAAGAACCAATCTAGTTGGCCAAACCTTATTCGAAGAGAAATACAAAGATATTTGACCTCATAGTGCAAAGACATTCACTTTACAGATTTTTACGAATCCATGAATAAGTATAAGTGAGGAATCTAACTAGTTGTGAGCCATAAGTGAATATACTTGCAAGTTATGAGATGCCAAAACAGAAAGATCCAGATTTGGAAATTTAGAAACCACTTTTGGGGTGAAGTGGACGGATTGCACAGATTGAAAAAGCGGTAACAAGCGAGTTTATTTACCGCGCGAAGAATTGCTAGATGAGGCGGAACAGATGCCGAGCAGTCCAATCTCCCACGCCCTAATTTGGCAGCGGAAGACACCTACAGCGACGGCAGAGAAGACGAGGTCCGCGGCCGGTGTGGCGACCGCGTCGAAGAGGTCGCGGCAGCTAAGCGCGTCGTCTCCGGCGTCGACTTGAGCTAGAGGTGGCGCTAGGGTTTGAACGAGATGGCGAGGTGGGAGAGGAGATAATGACTGCGTGGGTGAGTACGTATTTATAAGGTGAAGGGTTGCGCAGTGCAATTACGCAGGTGCCCCTGGCGGTTCACATCTAGTGGAAACATGCATGCATACAATTTATTGAGAGTTGAGCCATGTTCCCACGCGCGCCTGGTTTGTCGGGTGGTCGTTCCGGCTTCTCTAGTTTTCAGGCAAAAGAGATAAGGCATTAAAGACAATTTTAAATGTGTATCTCTGTATCTTCAACTGACAAGGACACAGTAAAGACATTCGACACGTGTCAATAGAATGCATATGAATAGACAGAAAGAATCTGAGGAAGAAGCACAGAAGGGGTTAGGGTCTGATCACATTCACTTAGTTCAAAAAATGGCAAGTTTGAAGACATAGCTATAAGTGAATGATGTAGAGAACAAAACACATATATCTATATATATACATATATATATATATATATATATATATATATATATATATATATATATATATATCGAAAGGACCAAATAAACATTGCGAAGATGAACTTTGAAGTTAAATCAATGTTGAAGACAAACCAAATATGAAGATAATTCAATCATGGCACCAAATGAAAATCTTCGAGAAAGTTTGGTGGTGGCATTACCCACCGTATAGGAAGTATTAGACCCAGACATGGCGCACAATTATCGTGGCGCTCCGAAGTCCAATTCTGCATTAATGTATTCACACTCAGAGGGTAAGTCTTCATGAATAGAAGATATACGTTACTTTGTGTGTTGCACATCTAAGTCATCAACATGCATAAGCGTTAGGATGTGTGTCCATTCACATGACATTTGAGGATTGTAAGATATTTAGCTCACACCACAGCTTGCAAAACCTTTTCTCATCCTAGGGCTTTGTGAAGATATCTGCCGATTGCTCTTCAGTGTTGACGTGTATGATATCAATGTCTTCCTTAAACACATGAACCCTGAGAAAATGATGACGGATTTGAATGTGCTTTGTCTTCGAGTATTGAACTGGATTGTGAGCAATCTTGATGGCGCTTGATACGTCCATTTTGCATCATGCTTTTATATCGTTATTTATTGCATTATGGGCTGTTATTACACATTATGTCACAATACGTATGCCTATTCTCTCTTATTCTACAAGGTTTATATGAAGAGGGAGAATGCGGCAGCTGGAATTCTGGGCTGGAAAAGGAGCAAATATTAGAGACCTATACTGCACAACTCCAAAAGTCCTAAAACTCCACGGAAGTTATTTTTGGAAATAATAAAAATACTGAGCGAAGAAAGTACCCGAGGGGGCCCACACCTTGGCCACGACGGTGGAGCGAGCGCCCCCTGCCTCGTGGGCCCCCTGGCAGGCCTCCGGTGTCCATCTTCTGCTATATGAAGTCTTTCGTCCGAGAAAAAATCATAAGCAAGCTTTCGGGAAGAAACTCCGCCGCCACGAGGCGGAACCTTGGCGGAACCAATCTAGGGCTCCGGCAGAGGTGTTCTGCCGGGAAAACTTCCCTCCGGGAGGGGGAAATCATCGCCATTGTCATCACCAACGATTCTCTCATCGGGAGGGGGTCAATCTCCATCAACATCTTCACCAGCACCATCTCCTCTCAAACCCTAGTTCATCTCTTGTATCCAATCTTTGTCCCAAAGCCTCAGATTGGTACCTGTGGGTTGCTAGTAGTGTTGATTACTCCTTGTAGTTGATGCTAGTTGGTTTATTTGGTGGAAGATCATATGTTCAGATCCATTATGCATATTAATACCCCTCTGATTATGAACATGAATATGCTTTGTGAGTAGTTACGTTTGTTCCTGAGGACATGGGAGAAGTCTTGCTATTAGTAGTCGTGTGAATTTGGTATTCGTTCGATATTTTGATGAGATGTATGTTGTCTCTCCTCTAGTGGTGTCATGTGAACGTCGACTACATGAAACTTCACCATTGTTTGGGCCTAGAGGAAGGCATTGGGAAGTAATAAGTAGATGATGGGTTGCTAGAGTGGCAGAAGCTTAAACCCTAGTTTATGAGTTGCTTCGTAAGGGGCTGATTTGGATCCATATGTTTCATGCCATGGTTAGGTTTACCTTAATACTTCTTTTGTAGTTGCGGATGCTTGCAATAGGAGTTAATCATAAGTGGGATGCTTGTCCAAGTAAGGACATCACCTAAGCACCGGTCCACCCACATACCAAATTACCAAAGTAACAAACGCGAATCATATGAGCGTGATGAAAACTAGCTTGACGATAATTCCCATGTGTCCTCGGGAGCGCTTTTCTCTATATAAGAGTTTGTCCAGGCTTGTCCATTGCTACAAAAAGGATTGGGCCACCTTGCTGCACTTTGTTTACTTTCATTACTTGTTACCCGTTACAAACTACCTCACAAAATTATCTGTTACCGATAATTTCAGTGCTTGCAGAGAATACCTTGCTGAAAACCTCTTATCATTTCCTTCTGCTGCTCGTTGGGTTCGACACTCTTACTTATCGAAATGACTATGATAGATCCCCTATACTTGTGGGTCATCAGCGCTCTTATTGTCGCAGTAGAGTGGCACATGCTTTATGTTGATGCCATACTCCTTGAGAGTTTACTTCATCCAGAGAAGCTGAGTGCAGCAGGATCCAGCAGCAATGTATTCAGATTCAACAGTGGAGAGTGATACACAGTTCTGCTTCTTTGAAGACCAACAGACAAGAGATCATCCAAGAAAGTGACATGTGCCTGAAGTGGACTTGCGATCAACCTTGTTACCAGCATAATCAGCATCTGAGAATCCAACTAGATCAAACTCTGAGCCCTTTGGATACCATAATCCTAGTGTTGGGGTGTGAGCCAAATATCGAAGTATTTGATTCATTGCTAGGTGATGCGATTCCTTTGGTGCCACTTGGAATCGGGTACACATACAAACGCTAAGCATTATATCAGGCCTAGATGCACATAAGTATAGTAAAGAACCAATCATGGAGCGGTATACCATTTGATCGAACTCTTCACCATTGTCGTTGGGGCCCAATTGGCCTTTGCTTGGCATTGGCATTATGTACCCTTTGCAGTCTTGCATGCCAAACTTCTTTAGGCAATCTTTGAGGTACTTCTCTTGTGATATGAAGATGCCATTCCTCTGCTGACGGATTTGAAGACCACGAAAGAACTTCAGCTCAACCATCATGGACATCTGATATTGCTCTTGCATCATATGCCCAAACTCATCACTGTATCTCTTATCAGTGCGGCCGAAGATAATTTCATCCACATAGATTTGGCATACAAAGAGTTCTCCATCATATGTCTTCGTGAAAAGAGTGGGATCTAAGGAACCAGGTTCGAAGCCTTTGCTCTTCAGGAAGTCTTTGCCTGTGTCATACCAAGCGCGAGGTGCTTGTTTGAGGCCATATAGAGCCTTATTGAGCTTGTACACTGTCGGTGTCAAAACTGGCGGATCTCGGGTAGGGGGTCCCGATCTGTGCGTCTAGGCTGATGGTAACAGGAAGCAAGGGACACAGATGTATACCCAGGTTCGGGCCCTCTCGATGGAGGTAAAACCCTACTTCCTGCTTGATTAATATTGAAGATATGGGTAGTACAAGAGTAGATCTACCACGAGATCGTAGAGGCTAAACCCTAGAAGCTAGCCTATGATGGTATGATTGTAATTGTGATCGGCGTTCTAAGGACCAACCTCTCCGGTTTATATAGACATCGGAGAGGGCTAGGGTTTACATGGAGTCGGTTACAAGGAAGGAAATACAATATCCGGATCTCCAAGCTTGCCTTCCACGCCAAGCAAAGTCCCACCCGGACACGGGTCGAAGTCTTGAGTCTTGTATCTTCACGCTTCAATAGTCCGGACGATGTATACAGTCCGGCTGTCCGGATACCCCCTAATCCAGGACTCCCTCAGTAGCCCCTGAACCAGGCTTCAATGACGATGAATCTGGCACGCAGTCTTGTGTTCGTCATTGCAGGGCGGGTTCCTTCTCCGAGTACTCCAAAGTACCCGTTACGGCGAATAGTGTCCGGAACTCCATCAATGTTGTACTCCTTGGCTTCAGTGCCTCAATAATGACCATCTCCACGTGTCGAACGAATGCGAGGAGCCGAGGTGTTTTTCGCATTTACCACCCTCAATCTTTTGGGCTGACCGCCTATTTGAAGAGATGGGGATTCTCAGATCCAAAACTCACTCTTCCCCCTCGAGCAAGCATCCAACAGAGCGCTCCGGAAAAACCATTCCAGCATGGCCGGTCGTCACAGCTCTTCTGCTCGCTCTACTCGCTCCAAGCCGGGGGACTGGGAAGAGTGTTCAGTTCCACATAGCCGTTTGATTGAGTTACAAATCCAAGGGTTTCTTCCACCAGCATTCATGGTCCCTGTCCGAGCTGGAATAGCCACCTATAATGGCGGGGAGCAAGCGGAGAGATCTCTGAATCCGTCTCCAGAGGAGCGGATATGCCTCATCCCGCATCTTCCAAGGGGTGTCGGGTTTCCTATCCACCCGTTCCTTCGCGGGATCCAGGAGTTCTACGGCCTCCAGTTACACAATCTTACCCCTGCCTCTATACTACACATAGCAGGGTACGTTGCCCTTTGCGAGCTATTTTTAGGTTGCGAGCCTCACTTCAGGTTATGGAAGAGGCTGTTCTGCCTTGTCTCCCGCAACCAGCGAGAATCCCTATATCAGGTGGGCGGGGCCGAAATATGGCGCATTGCCGAGACCGGATACCTTTCCGGCACTCCCAAGAAGGCACCAGAGAACTAGCCTTCAGAGTGGTTCTACATTGACGACGTTCCCCTTCCGGATCCAGTCCGGACAGGTCTCCCCCAGTTCAGTAACGCCCCGCCAAGGGCACGTTTAAGCTGGCGCCCCCGAGGCCCCCAAGAGGAGGATACCAGGGAAATATATTACCTGATGAGCAGGATAAAGTTACTGGCCAACTCCGGACTGACGATAATCGAGGTTATGGCAATATGCATAATACAGGGAGTGCAACCACTTCAATATCGGGGGAAGCCCATGTGGCACTTCAATGGGGAAGATGATGCCACCCGCTGTGGCCGTAAGGGTCCGGACTCCGCCACTGCTCTGGCAAGGATATTGTCCGATTTATACAAAGGCAAAGGGAGGAATTCCTTCACGTCAAATCGCGAGATGCATTCTCCATTTACAACCCTCCGAACTAGGTAAGTTGTCATTCCTTTCCCTACGTCACTTATTGTGGCGTTCTTCGCTAAGATCATCTGCCTCGATATTTCCGAGCAGGAACTGAGGAGGGTCGTAGAAGGAATCTCCAGCCCCTCCCCGCAGCCAGAGGACCCTGGAAGGGCCCTGGATCCAGGTCTTGAAGAAGATCCGGATATTACCGTGGAGCTTGTCAACGGGATATTTTATCAGGCGAGCTGCGATGGCGCCTTAGTGGCCATTACTGCCGACTATCACGGACCGCTTCCTACGTCGTGCGTAAGCCAAGTCAAAAAACCCTATCCTCCGAAGAGGACTTCCTTTAGATGTCATGCCTTACCCTTGAAGTGTCGTGTTTTTGCAGAGACGACCGTCGGAGCGTGGGGCCGAGCCCCTAGGGACTCGTCGGCCAAGGGCGTCCAGATCGGGCAGGCTGAAGAGGAAGGCGGTAAGGGTAGACTCGCCGCTACAGAGGTAAGGCAAAAACTTGTGATGTGATTATGGTATTTTGAAGTATGACATCACCCTTTGTGTCCTGGCAGGAAGAGGAGCAGCCGGACTATATCTGGGGATCCTACCAACCATGCCTCCACCAGCCGGATTCCAGAACCGGCTTCGAGAGCGGAGGCGGGAGCGGGGCCGACGCCGTATGGTTCTCCAACAGAGAATGCGGATATGCTCTCAGCCACGAATTCTGAAGTAGAGAGCGCCATGAATCACCGGCGCCGCCGGGCCGTACTTCGGAAGAACATCTTTTCCGAAGAGGCATTTAATGCCTTCGATTCGGGAGACGCATACATCCGAGCTGCTCAAGGCGGGCTTGCCCAAGCGATGGACCAGCATACCAAAGATATACGGGTAAGAATATTTTATAAGCATGTGTAGCAGTAGCCCCTGAGACTTGAAACGGTTGGAACAACTTTTTAAGGATCAATTTATGCACAGGTCCTATTACATAAGAACGAGCAAGTGTCTCGGGAGCTGGAGGAATGCAAGGTCAAACTAAGGGCCGCAGTTGCCAAGCTGGAGGAATCCCGAAAGCCCTCCGCAGGTAACAGTTGTCGCAATTGTACTGAGGTGCTACAATTAGTAAATGGCTGATATGACAAGTCTAACAGAAAATTCTGCAGACAATCCCGGGGTGAACCCGGAGGACGTAAGAGAGGACGCATCGCATCTCAAAAGGCAGCTGGAGGCTGGCGAGCGCATTATTACACGAGTTAGGCAGGAGAAGAACAATCTTCAAGATGCCAACGTCCAGCTGGACGTGGAGTTAAAAGATCTCCGCGCTCAGCTGGCGGACTCCGTGAAGGAGAACAAAAGGCTTCGACGCGGCATTTACGGTAAGTGCCTAGACGAACTGTAGTATAGTTCGGCGAGGACGTATATTGAAACGATTTTGCTTGCAGGACTGTTAATAGGTCGCCCTGAGGAGGAGATGCCCTCATCTACAAGTGATTTACTGCAAGACCTTTCGCAACTGCACGAGCGAGCTCGGCAAGTGATGTAGGGTGTAGCTCATGCTTTGTGGCCATCAAGCTTGTTGCCAAATGGCATGGGGGAGCTCGTGGCTATGCTACAAGGAGCACGGCGGCGCTTCCAACTATGGAAGATGTCCGCTTGCCGGCAAGGCCCAAGAGAAGCCTGGGCTATGGTGAAGACGCGCTACACCAAGCTGGACCTGAACCATATGGCCGAAGTAGGACCGGCGGGGCCCGATGGGCAAGAAATCCCGTGAGTCTGGTATATGACCAGGTAGCGTTAGCCGCAAAGTATTCTCAACAGGATTGTAAGCTAGATAGCCTGTTGGATGGTATAGAGGAGGAATATAGTCAGTCCAAGTGACTGTGTAATTCAATGGACATAAGTAGTCCCTAGCCGGATTAAAATCATTTGTCATGGTGGACCTTTTCGCTTCAGCCCCCGGATCCTATAGTCCGGGGTGTGTCCAAATACCCACTTACTTATACAAAACCGGGGTATGTGTGGACACCAGGCGTAGGGGTCATAAGTGCTTGAACAGAAAAGTACCCAACTAGTTATGTTATATTACATGGATAGTAAGAAACATCTTCCAGGGAGAATAATTCCGTTAGGGGTTCCTTTCCCTGGGTAAGCATGCGGCAATGCACATGTCCGGACTGTGAACGAATGCAGGATACAAAACTTCTGGGGATTTGCGTTATAATAAACGAATACATCTTTTGTTCACCGACCGAATATTCCCTTAAGTAAGCTAGCTTTCAGCTTCACCCAGTCTGAGGTACACATCCGGCTGAACCAGCAGTAACAATCGCAGAGGTGCTCCCCTTATGCCCTAGCCGAATTAACGGGAACGTAGGGCATAAACACAAGAGCCAGGCAACCCATCTTGGCAACATCTTAAGTCATATCGATGCATATAATGGTGAAGAAAAGGCACATATGGAAAAAGAATGCATATGTGACGGGCAGAAAGCCATGTGAATAATTATTTTTAGCTTCCGTATAGGAAGCCCCCAGGTATTGCTTACACACTTAGTGCGGTCGGAGTGATCCAGAAATCCGCATTGTATTGAATACTTTGTGTGAAGAGAGAAAAAGGTCGAGAAAGGAAAAAGGGATGGAGCATAATTAAAAAGGAGGGGTTAGGAGACGAACATTGAGTTCGGCGTTAGGCGTAGAATCTCCGGAGTCTGGCCGCGTTCCATGGGTTCGGCTCGAGTCTGTTATCGGATGCATTACATAAGAGGTACACTCCTCCGGTGAGAACTTTCTCAATGACGAAGGGACCCTCCCACTTGGGTTTGAGCTTGTCCTTCTTCTCCGGTAGGCGTAGAACGAGCTCGCCAATATTGTAAGTTTTGGCCCGCACTTCTCTGCTTTGATATCGTCGAGCCTGCTGCTGATAGAATGCAGAGCGGGCTTTTGCGACATCGCGCTCCTCCTCTAGGGCGTCCAAGTTATCCTGCCGATCTAACTCGGCTTCCTTCTCTTCGTACATGCGTACGCGTGGCGAATCATGTATTATATCGCAGGGTAATACCGCTTCCACGCCGTACACCATAAAAAATGGTGTATATCCGGTGGTGCGATTTGGCGTGGTCCGCAGCCCCCAGAGTACGGAGTCGATCTCCTCGACCCAGTGCGTATCCGACTCTGTCAAGGATCGTACTAGTCTGGGTTTGATGCCACTCATGATGAGACCATATGCCCGCTCTACCTGGCCGTTTGTTTGGGGATAGTAGACGGAAGCGTAATCAAGATTAATGCCCATTTTTGCGCACCAAGTTTTCACTTCGTCGGCTGTGAAATTTGAGCCATTATCAGTGATGATGCTTTCGGGGACACCTTATCGGTGTACGACCCCGGATATGAAGTCTATTACTGGTCCGGATTCGGCCATTTTGACTGGTTTGGCTTCTATCCATTTGGTGAATTTGTCCACCATGACCAATAAGTATTTTTTCTTATGGCTTCCCCTTTAAGAGGTCCGACCATATCCAGCCCCTGCACCACAAAGGGCCAAGTTATGGGGATTGTTTGGAGAGCGGTAGGGGCATATGACTCTGATTGGCAAAGAGCGGCAACCAACGCAATGTTGGACAAGGTCATGTCGTCTCTCGGGCCGTCAGCCAGTAGAAACCTGTAAGGAAGGCCTTGCTGACTAATACTCGAGCCGCGGCGTGGTGCCCGCCCAGTCCGGCATGGATTTCAGCCAAGAGCTGCCGCCCTTCCTCTTCGGAGATGCATCTTTGGAGTACTCCGGTAGCGCTTTTCTTGTAGAGTTCCCCTTCGTAGACTTTGTAAGCTTTAGAGCGTCGGACGATGCAGCGTGCTTCATTTTGGTCTTTGAGGAGCGCCTGCCTATTTAGGTAGGCCAAGAAAGGCTCGGTCCACGGGGCGATTAGAGCCATGATTTCGTGGGCCGAGGGTGTTATTTCGGTGGTAGAACCTCCGACTATGTCTGATAGTTCGGAATCTGGGGGTGTATTCGGATCCGTGCTAGTATGGCCGGACTCCCCTTCCCATACTATGGATGGCTTGAACAACCGTTCCAAGAATATGTTAAGTGGGACAGGGTCGCGCCTAGCGCTGATGCGAGCGAGGACGTCCGCCGCTTGATTGTTTTCTTGAGCCACATGGTGGAATTCGAGCCCCTCGAACCGAGCTGACATTTTGAGGACGGCATTACGGTAGGCCGCCATTTTCGGGTCCTTGGCATCAAAATCTCCATTTATTTGTGATATTGCGAGGTTTGAATCCCCGCGCACTTCTAGGCGTTGAATGCCCATAGAGACTGCCATCCGAAGATCGTGCAACAGAGCCTCGTATTCGACTGCATTGTTGGAGTCTGTGTATAATATTTGGAGGATGTACTGGACCGTGTCTCCGGTGGGAGACGTCAGGACTACACCTGCCCCTAATCCGGCCAGCATTTTAGAGCCGTTGAAGTGCATGATCCAGTTTGAGTATGCGCCGTACTCTTTAGGGAGTTCGGCTTCTGTCCATTCGGCGACGAAGTCAGCCAATACTTGCGACTTGATGGCCCGTCGAGGTTTGTATGTTATGTCAAACGGAAGGAGCTCAATGGCCCATTTGGCAATCCGGCCCTTAGCATCGCGGTTATTTATTATGTCATTTAGTGGTACTTTGGAGGCCACCGTAATCAAACACTCTTGAAAGTAGTGTCGTAGCTTCCGGGATGCCATAAACACCGCGTATGCTATTTTTTGATAGTGTGGGTATCTGGATTTGCATGGGGTTAGGACCGTGGACACGTAGTAAACCGGCTTCTGGAGCGGGTATTTGTATCCGCCAGCCTCCCGTTCAACGACGAGCACTACGCTTACAACTTGATGTGTTGCAGCTATGTACAGCAGCATAGGTTCGTCGATATTCGACGCTGTTAGTACTGGATTACTGGCCAATAAGGTCTTTATTTCATCCAGTCCGGCCGCGGCTACATCCGTCCACACTAAGTGTTCGGTGCGTCGAAGAAGGCGGTAAAGAGGTAATGCCTTTTCTCCTAACCTGGAGATAAAGCGGCTTAAAGCAGACATGCATCCGGCTAGTTTCTGGATGTGCTTGAGTTCTGTTGGTATAGCCAACTGTGACAGAGCTCGGATTTTTGCCAGATTCGCTTCAATTCCTCTATTGGAAACGATGAAGCCGAGTAGTTTCCCCGAGGGGACACCAAAAACGCATTTTCCGGGTTCAGCTTGATGCCGTATGTCCGGAGATTGTCGAATGTAAGCCTCAAGTCATCTATCAGGGTTTCGACGTGTCTTGTTTTTATGACCACGTCATCCACGTATGCCTCCACTGTTTTGCCGATTTGCTTTTCCAGGCATGTTTGAATCATGCGTTGGTAGGTTGCGCCGGCGTTCTTAAGCCCGAAAGGCATAGTGTTGAAGCAGAAAGGGCCATATGGCATTATGAAAGCTGTTGCAGCTTGGTCAGACTCTGCCATCTTTATTTGATGGTATCCAGAGTATGCGTCGAGGAAACACAGCGAGTCGTGTCCTGCTATGGCATCAATGATTTGATCGATGCGAGGAGGGGAAGGGATCCTTGGGGCAAGCCTTGTTGAGGTATTTGAAGTCGACACATAGGCGCTAGGATTTGTCCTTCTTTGGTACCATTACCAGGTTTGCCAACCAATCCGGATGCTTGATATCTCGAATGAATCCGGCCTCGAGTAGTTCGGCTAGCTCTTCCCCCATGGCCTGCCGTTTGGGCTCTGAAAACCGTCTTAGAGTTTGCTTGACCAGTTTGTATCCTTTTAGTATATTGAGGCTGTGTTCGTCCAATCTGCGTGGGATGCCTGGCATGTCCGATGGGTGACAAAGCGAAGATGTCCCAGCTCGCGAAGAAGTCTCGCGATCTGGCGTCCCATCGCGGGCTCAGCCGTGTCCCGGACGGAAGCTGTCTTCGTGGGGTCCGTTGGATGGACTTGGAATTTGACTATCTCGTCTACGGGTTTAAATGAGGTGGACTTGGATCGCTTGTCGAGTATCACGTCGTCCCTATCCATGGTGGCCCGCAGTGTTGTTAATTCTTCGGCCGCTAGGGCCTCAGATAATGCCTCCAGGGCTAGTGCCGCGGTTTTGTTTTCGGCGCGAAGTGTGACGTCCGGATCACTGGCTAGATTGATGATTCCATTGGGCCCGGGCATTTTAAGCTTCATGTACCCGTAATGGGGTATAGCTTGAAAGCTTGCAAACACGTCCCGCCCTAAAAGGGCATGGTATCCACTGCTAAAAGGGGCCACTTGGAATGTGATTTCTTCAGACCTATAATTTTTCGGGGTGCCGAATACCACGTCGAGTGTGATTTTTCCTGCACACCGCGCTTCCCGACTAGGGATAATTCCCCTAAAGGTTGTGCCGCTTTGTTCAATGCAGCCTTTGTCAATTTCCATTTTGATGAGTGTCTCTTCATAGATCAAGTTTAATCCGCTTCCGCCATCCATGAGCACTTTAGTGAGCCAAAAGCCGTCCACGATTGGGCTGAGAACCAGAGCGGCTGGTGCCCGGACAGTCCGGGATAGAGGTTCGTCACTGGCATTAAAATTTATAGCAGTGTCGTTCCAGGGGTTTATTTTAGCCATATGGCAAATTTCCGTGGAGCTTCGATGAGCTCGCTTGCGCCTATTGTTTGAGGCAAAAGTCTCGAAGACTGTTAGTACCGTATTGTGCTCGTTGGCGGGATGTTGTTCTGTAAGAAGGTCCTCGCCACTTTTTGCAACCTGCCGGAGTATCCAACATGCCCTAAGGCTATGAGTTGGTGCTGTGTCCGGAATGCCGTGGAGTTTACATGGCCCACTGAGCCATTTTTCCAATACGGTTGCCCGCCCTGGGGTGGGCTTTGGTTTCTTGGGGATTTTGGATCGGCCAACTTATGAGAGTTCGCCTGTTTAGTTCGGACAAAGGCTTTGGTGAAAGCTAGACTGTCCCAAAATTCAGCTTGAGTTTTCCAGACGCATTCCATCACACAGTACTTCTGTAATATGATTGCTAAGTCCGCAAAGCGTACTATGTCACGGCGACTTATAGCATTAAGGATTCCTTTGTCCGTGCAGTTTTTGTAGAAGAGCGAGACTACGTCCTCCTCTTGGCAGTCCTCGACTTTGTTTAGCGCAAGGAGGAATCTGGCTCAGTAATGTTGTACTGTCTCCTGGGGCTCTTGCCTGATATGGGAGAGACGATCTAAGTCCGCATGGGTGGTTATAGCAGAACCCGAATTCTGATCCGATCTAGCACCCCGCGGCATGGAAGCTTCCGAGTTCAACAGCTCGAGATTCGGGATGCGGCCCAATTTCTCCGGCCCCGTGCCCGGTTCTATGTCCGGGACCCGGGTCATATTATCCCCCGGGCGGGTGTCCGGCTCCGGGAGCTCGGCGATCCGGACATAATTCGTCCTCAAAATAGAGGGATACTCCTTGTATGATTCCTCCGATACCGCTATCTCAGGGTGGCCGGCGGGGATTTAATGTCCCTTTGGTCGGGTTTAAGCCCTATCCGGTCATAGTCTGTTGAGACTCCCAAAGCGGCGATGCGATCCAAGAGCTCATTAAGGGAAGAGAGCTCTATCGGATCCATTTGTTCGGCGAGTTCCGAATTGATGTGAAGTTTATGCGTGATGACCGAGAGGCCATCGTCGGCGCGATAGCCGATGGGGCGGCCATGACGAAGCCGCCTAGTCAGAGAGTTTGGCCTACAGCCAGAGCTCTCCCCGCGGTAATGTTGTCCCTGATGATGAGACGAGCCATCGAGCCTTGCAGCGACGACACAGAGGAACTCTCAATGAAAGCACCAATGTCGGTGTCAAACCGCGGATCTCGGTAGGGGTCCCGATCTGTGCGTCTAGGCTGATGGTAACAGGAAGCAAGGGACACAGATGTTTACCCAGGTTCAGGCCCTCTTGATGGAGGTAAAACCCTACTTCCTGCTTGATTAATATTGAAGATATGGGTAGTACAAGAGTAGATCTACCACGAGATCGTAGAGGCTAAACCCTAGAAGCTAGCCTATGATGGTATGATTGTAATTGTGATCGGCCTTCTAAGGACCAACCTCTCTGGTTTATATAGACACCGGAGAGGGCTAGGTTTTACATGGAGTCGGTTACAAGGAAGGAAATATAATATCCGGATCGCCAAGCTTACCGTCCACGCCAAGGAAAGTCCCATCCGGACACGGGTCGAAGTCTTGAGTCTTGTATCTTCACGCTTCAATAGTCCGGACGATGTATACAGTCCGGCTGTCCGGATACCCCCTAATCCAGGACTCCCTCATACACCATGTCAGAACGCTTTGGATCTTCAAAACTAGGTGGTTGTGCAACATACACTTCTTCAATTTTGCCGTTGAGGAAGGCACTCTTTACATCCATTTGGTACAGAAGAATGTTGTTGTGGTTGGCATAGGCTAACAGTATGCAAATGGCTTCAAGCCTAGCCACAGGAGCAAAGGTTTCATCGAAGTCAATTCCTTCTACTTGTGTGTAGCCTTGAGCAACGAGACGATCTTTGTTTCTAACAACTTGACCATGCTCATCTTGTTTGTTGTGATATATCCATTTGGTGCTGATGATGTTGTGCTTGCGAGTATCAATATGCTTCACTAGCTCCCATACATAATTCAACTCAAACTGTTGAAGCGCTTCTTGCATAGCTTGAATCCATTCAGGTTCCATGAAGGCTTCATCAACTTTCTTGGGTTCAGATATAGAGACAAATGCAAATTTCCCATAGAAGTTTGCTAGTTGTGTTGCTCTTGAACGAGTGAGTGGTCCAGGTGCATTGATACTATCAATTATCTTCTCAATTTGGACTTCATTTTCCACTCGAGGATGTACTGGACAAAGATTTTGCCCTTGCTGATTATTGTCTTCATCTTTTGCATTGGCTTCAGGCTGTGCATTGTCTTCATGCTGATTAGGTGCAGAAATGATGATTTCCTCTTCAGCCTGTTCCTCTGTAGGTATGATTTCTCCAATGCCCATTAGCTTGATAGATTCACTTAGTGAAGCTTCATCTAGCACATTTGACAGGTGCTCTCTTTGCAAGCCTTTAGTCTCATCGAACCGCACATCCACAGTTTCAACCACTTTATAGTGAAAGCGGTTGAAGACTCTGTAGGAGTGCGAATCCTTTTTGTAACCAAGCATAAAAGCTTCATGTGCTTTCAGTGCAAATTTTGAAGTGTGATGTGGATCCTTAATCCAGCACCTGGCACCAAAGACTCTGAAATAGCTGACATTTGGCTTCATACCAGTCAGGAGCTCATAGGATGTCTTCTTGTGGAACTTATGAAGATAAACACGGTTGATGATGTGGCAAGCAGTATCAATGGCTTCAGGCCAGAACTTCCTTGGAGTCTTGTACTCATCAAGCATCGCACGTGCCATCTCAATGAGGGTTCTGTTCTTGCGCTCCATGATGCCATTCTGCTGAGGTGTGTATTGAGCAGAGAACTCATGTGTGATGCCTAATGTATCAAGATAAGTGTCGAGGTCGGTGTTCTTGAATTTTGTGCCATTGTCATTTCTGATGTGCTTGATCTTGATGCCATAGTTGGTCATGGCACGATTGGCGGACCATCTGAAGACATCCTGCACTTTAGTCTTGTAGAGAATTATGTGCACCCATGTGTATCTTGAGTAATCATCAACAATAATGAAGCCATAGAGACATGAAGTGGTAGTAAGAGTAGAGTAATGAGTAGGGCCAAATAAGTCCATGTGAAGCAGCTCGAAGGGGCGTGTTGTCGTCATGATTGTCTTTGAGGGATGCTTGGCCCTTATCATCGTCCCGGATTCATAGGCACCACACAGATGATCCTTCTTGAACTTGACGCCCTCGATGCCAATGACAAGCTTCTTCTTCACAAGAGTGTGCAAGTTCCTCATGCCCGCATGCCCTAGCCTCCGATGCCAAAGCCAGCACTCTGAAGCTTTTGCAAGAAGACATATGGCAAGCTATGGTCCTGCGGAGAAGTCTATCATATACATATCATCTCTCCAATACCCTTTGAAGACTAGAGATTTGTCAGATTCCATAAGCACAAGGCAACGATATTTTTCCAAATATCACAATCATGTTCAGATCACAAAGCATTGAGACAGACATTAAGTTGAAACCAAGGGATTCAACAAGCATCACTTTATCCACGTGTCGATCCTTTTGGATTGCAACTCTACCTAGGCCCAATACCTTGCTTTTACCAGTGTCAGCAAATGTGATGTGACTTTTGTCAGACAGACGTAGGGTTGAATCCATAAGAAGGCTTCGATCACCAGTCATGTGGTTAGTGCATCCACTGTCCATAATCCACTCAGTAGCCTTCGGAGTCATACCCTACAGTGCAGTTAGGGGGATAGGCTTCACGAAGAGAAGTGTGAAGCACAAACATTTGATGAACAAGCATACTATCAAAGTTCAGGCCCTTGTTAGGGTAGATAGGATGTTTGTCAAGGAACCCTGGGACGAAATACAAAGTAAGACCATTTTGGCACTTTATCTTGCGTCCCACAAGATGTTTTAGGTCCCCGGCATTAGCGCCAGAAGCCTTTGATTTCCGGCTAGAGACATTTCCCTACAAAAGAAAGTTAATTCTTCTTAACCACCCACATTTTCAGGGGTGGCTTTGAAGCAATGAGTCTAAGTGCAACATCTGAGAACTTTGGCTTTGGATCCCTAGCAAATAGCCTTGCAGGAGGTGAATAATACTCATAAGAATAGGGAGAAAAGTTCTTGGTTTTATGAACATAGTGGTTTGAAGAAACACGCTCATATTCATAAGTCTGGGTATGGTTTCCCTGCAAAACATTGGCGTTAGGATGACATTGTGAGGTCCTCTATCTGTATGAAGCCTTTGGACCATATGAAGCCTTTGGTCTGGGGTTTGTTTTCTTCCCAGGTGGTGTCATGATGACATTCACGGGAAGCTTCTTAAGAGGTGGTCCGTTCCTGCAGTTAGTACCAATAAACCTGGCAAACACTTCACAATTCTGATTCTTAAACAGCTTATAATTGGCGTCAAAGGATTCATCAATGATAATGGGATAAGCACAAGTGAAGCCAGATAAGGTAGATGGGTCCACTGATGGGCCCTTTGCAGCAACCCATGTGGTTTTGGGATACTGCTCAGGCTTCCAGTACGAACCATCAACATTCATTTTCCTCTCGAACCCAACACCCTCTTTCCTAGGGTTTTGGTTCAGAATCTGTTTCTTGAGGACAGCACATAGTGTTTGATGCCCTTTGAGGCTTTTGTACATGCCTGTTTCAAGCAGAGTCTTCAACCTAGCATTCTCATCAGCAATTGTAGTGGTATCCTCAGACGAGGGGTTAGTCACCACATCAGCAGTTGAAGATATTGCAACATTAGTAGCAGTAGAACATTCAGCAATAGAGACAGCATTGTCACGCTCAAGACATTTTTAACATGGTGGCACAAAATCTCCCTGAGCTGAAATGATCTGTTGAGTGTGAAGTGAATTGTTCTCTTTTTAAAGATCTTCATGAGACGCTCTCAGATTCTCTAGATCTTGCTTCCTTTGAAGATAATCATAGGAAAGCTTCTCATGAGTAACTATGAGTGTTTCATGACGACTTTCAAGTTCCTCGTACTTAACATGAAGATTTTTAACGTCTTCAATTAAGAACTGAGTTCGATTCATTTCCGCGTCCAACAGGTCATCGCTTTTGTCTAGCAACTTTTGAATATGTTCCATATCAGTTTGTTGTTCAGTTGCAATTTTAGCAAGAGTCTTTTAGCTAGGTTTGGATTCACATTGAGAGTCATCATCACTGGACGTTTGAAAGTAAGCATCGCGTGAGTTTACCTTAGCACCTAGTGCCATGAAGCAGTAGGTCGGAGCAGAGTTGTCCTCATCATCGGCTTCAGTGACGGCGACATGACCATTGTCTTCAGTGTTGAAGATGGACTTGGCGACGAATGTCGAAGCTAGAGCCAGGCTTGCCACGCCTGAATCAGACTTCTCGTCAGACTCTACCTTCGCCTCCTCAGAAGCAGACTCCTCCTCTGAATCATTTCCTTGCCAACGAATGCACGAGCCTTGCTGGATGAGCTCTTCTTGTGCGATTAAGACTTTGATGAAGACTTTGAAGAAGACTTTGAGGATTTCTTCTTCTTGTTGTTGTCAGAATCATATTCCTTGCTCTTCTTCTTCTTCTTCTTATATTCCTTGTCCTATTGAGGACACTCAAAGATGAAGTGGCATGGCTTCTTGCATTTGTGGCATGTTCTCTTCTTGAGCTCATGAGAGGAAGCCTCATCATTTGTTGAGCTGCATCTTGAAGACTTTCCGAAATGGTTCCTTTTGGAGAACTTCTGGAACTTCTTCACGAGCATAGCTAGCTCCTTTACAATGTCTTCGGGATCCTTAGAACTGCAGTCAGATTCTTCTTCATATGAGGAAACGGCCTTTGCCTTCAAAGCACGAGTTCGGCCATAGTTGGGGCCATAGATATCTCTCTTCTTAGATAGCTGGAACTCATGTGTGTTGAGCCTCTCAAGTATGTCAGATGGATCGAGATCTCTAAAGTCAGGACATTCTTGAATCATCAGGGCCAAGGTGTCAAATGAGCTGTCAAGTGATCTCAGAAGCTTCTCAAAGGATCGAGAAGAGGTGTCTAGAGGGGGGTGATTAGACCCTCAACAAATAAAAGTAGCAGTTTTTAAGTCCTTCAAGTTAAGATGGAGTTTTAGCACAAGTTTAAACATTCACAATACATTTCAAGCAAGCATGGCAAGAGTATATGAGCAGCGGAAAGTAAAGCATGCAAGTGGCAAGAAAGTAAAGGGATTGGATTGGAGTGTGCAAACGCAATTGGAGACACGGAGATTATTGGCGTGGTTCCGATAGGTGGTGCTATCGTACATCCACGTTGGTGGAGACTTAAACCCACAAAGGGTAACGGTTGCGTGAGTCCACGGAGGGCTCCACCCACGAAGGGTCCATGAAGAAGCAACCTTGTCTATCCCACCATGGCCATCGCCCATGAAGGACTTGCCTCACTTGGGTAGATCTTCACGAAGTAGGCGATCTCCTTGCCCTTACAAACTCCTTGGTTCAACTCCACAATCTTGACGGAGGCTCCCAAGTGACACCTAACCAATCTAGGAGACACCACTCTCCAAAAGGTAATAGATGGTGTGTTGATGATGAACTCCTTGCTCTTGTGCTTCAAATGATAGTCTCCCCAACACTCAACTCTCTCTCACATATTTGGCTATGGTGGAAAGATGATTTAAGTGGAAAGCAATTTGTGGAAGGCTAGAGATCAAGATTCTTGTGGTTGGATTGGAATGTCTTGGTCTCAACAGTAGGTGGTTCTCTCTCAGAAAATGAATGCTGGAAGTGTAGGCACGTTCTGATGGCTCTCTCACAAATGGCGAGGAGGGTGGAGGGGTATATATAGCCTCCACACAAAATCTAACCGTTACACACAAAAGAGCCAACTCGGTCAGACCGAATGTATGAACTCGGTGAGACCGATTTAGTCCAAAATGTGAACGTTAGGATTTTCGGTGGGACCGACACTATCAACTCGGTGGGACCGATGTGCTAGGGTTAGGGTAAAACCTCAACTCGGTTTGACCGATTACACAAACTCGGTGAGACTGATTCTGGTAATAAGAAAACAGAGAGTTGGTCAAGCAAACTCGATGGGACCGACTGCATATCTCGGTAAGACCGAAATAATTGCAACAGGCAACAGAGAGTTTGCAAGCCCATCTCGGTGAGACCGAGATCCCATCGGTGAGACCGAACTAATTAGGGTTTCTGGCAGTGGCTATGTCACGTGAACTCGGTGGCGCCGGATGGATCAAATCGGTGGGGCCGAGTTTGACTTTAGGTTTGGGACATATTTGGATATGAGAAAGTGGTTGAGGGTTTTGGAGCATATCACTAAGCACTTTGAGCAAGTAGACCATTAAGCAACACCTCATCCCCTTTTAATAGTATTGGATTTCCTATGGACTCAATGTGATCTTGGATCACTAAAATAGAAATGAAGAGTCTTGAGCTTTTGCCAATCTTCTGTCCTTAGCATCTAGAAAGGGTTCCACATCCTCTTGTCCATGCCACGCCTTTGCTGAACTTTCTGAAATATACTAGATGAAAATATTAGTCCAACAAGAGATATGTTGACATTAATTACTAAAATCACCCAGGGAGCACTTGTGCTTTCAGTCTCCCCCTTTTTGGCAATTGATGACAACATACATCAAAGCCTTAGATAAAGATATGAAGCATAACAAGTAAAGCTTTGGAAAGACATGTAACATGCATAGGCTCCCCCTACATGTATGCAATCATGTAAATATAGAATATAAGAGCATGTGAATGCATAAGCATGTCAGAGCAAGCAATGAGTTACATGTATCTTGGCTATATGCATTAGAGCAAATGATGTAAATACAGGAAATATACCTTCATGTTCATGAGTCCTTCTTGCAAACAATATGCACATCAGCAAGAGATCATCATGCACATGAGTGTGATGCATATACTTACCTTGTGGTCTTGAGATGGCTTTGGAGGAGGTGAACTTGAGAAAACAGGATTAGATAACACAAGAACACCTACTAAACAAAGCAAATTGAGAAAACCACAAAAGTACCAAGATTGGGATGACATGTAGTGAGTGAGTACTTAGTACTATATTTGGATATAGACATGTCCCCAAAGAATAAAGATATGCAATGAATTCCAAAGATCTTCTTCCCTTGGATATGAACTCTTTCTCCCCCTGAATCTGATATTAGATAATGGGAGAAGATAGGGAAAAGAAAATCAGGACAAGGAAACAAAACCTCTAATTACTTAACATGTCTTTCCCCTCTTTCTCCATCTTCATCTTGCTTATTCCGAAACACCCATTTGGTACCAATGACATTTTGGTTGGTGTCTGACTTCTCTACCAATGTCCACACTTGGTTCCTCTCGAAATTGTGTAGCTCTTCGTGCATGGCATTTACCCAATCCAGATCATGAAGCACTTATTCAACCTTCATAGGTTCAATACTAGAGATGAATGAATAATGTTCACAGAAATTAGACAAACGAGTTTTAGAGCGAGCGATTCTCCCGGTTTGAATATCATCAAAGATTTGTTCGACGGGATGGTCTCTTGAAACTCTTGCTCTAACACGTGAGAGCTTTTGTTTGGGTCGGGGTGGAACATCTTCTTCATCATCTTGTTCGTCCTCTTGGTCTTCTTCATTGTTGGTGTTGTTGTTCTCTTGTGGAGGTGGAGAAGGAGGTTGATGAGGTTCATCTTGGTGTACATCCTCGTTTTCTTCATCTTGGCGTGTCCCACTTGTGGATGCCTCCGAGTCAACTCGTGGTTCACCTTGTTGTGAGCTAGAAGCTTCCACTTGGACGGACGAGGTACTCTCCTTCACCTCCGTCGGGCGAATCTTGCCAATAGAAAACTCTTGGATTGCTTCCGAAGGGTCTTTGTCTCCTACATAAATTGGCAATTGCTCTACTTCTGAGCCGTTAGATTCATCAAACTTCACATCTACCGTCTCTTCAACCTTTCGGGTGAAGTTGTTGTAGACACGGTAAGTGTGAGAGTTTGAGCCATAACCGAGTAGGAAACCCTCATGAGATTTAGGAGAAGATGATGCTTATCAAGAATATAGCACTTTGAACCGAATACTCGAAAGTATCCAACTTGGGGTTTGTTACCGGTGGGAAGCTCGTATGTTGTCTTGCCAAGTAGCTTGTGAAGATATAGACGATTTGTTGCATGACAAGTTGTCTCAACCGCTTCCCCCCAAAAGTGTTTTGGCGTCTTGTACTCATCAAGCATCATTCTCGCCATCTCAATAAGAGTCCGATTCTTTTTGCTCAACAACTCCATTTTGTTGAGGCGTGTACATAGCAGAGAACTCATGTGAAATCCCTTGTTCGTCAAGAAAGGTGTCCCCATTGGCGTTCTTGAACTCCATTCCGTTGTCGCTGTGAACCTTCTTGATCTTCACTTCACATTGATTTGGGCCTTCTTAGCGAAGTTCTTGAAAATCTTTTGGACCTGCGATTTATCATCAAGAAAGAACACCCACGTAAATCTTGAAAAGTCGTCGACAATGACTAAGCCGAACGAGTTACCACCAAGACTTTTGTAGGCGTTGGGACCAAAAAGATCCATATGAACCAGCTCGAACGGTCTTCTCGTGGTCATGATGTTCTTCATGGGGTGGCTTCCTCCAACCTGTTTTCCTGGTTGACAAGCACTGCACAATCTATCCTTATCAAACATAACGTCTTTCACTCCAAGGATATGATCACCTTTAATAAGCTTATCAAGATTTCGCATGCCCACATGACCTAACCTTTTATGCCATAACCAACCTTTAGAAGATTTAGCAATTAAGCAAGTTCTAGCTTGAGCCTTTTTAGTGAAATCAACAATATATAAATCACCTCTACGTATACCAATAAAGACCATATTGTGATTATCTCTTCGAAACACTTGGCAATCTACTTCAGTAAATAGGACACTGAAACCGAAGTCAGCTAGTCTAGATACGGAAAGTAAATTATAGCCAAGAGGTTCAACGAGCATAACGTTTTGGATGGAGCTGTCATGTGAGATGGCCACCTTACCAAGGCCAACCACCTTACCCTTTGAGTTATCACCAGAGGTGACATACTTTTGAGGGCCATCATTTTCAGCAAGCTCATGAAACATATTCTTGTCACCGGTCATGTGATCAGTATATCCACTATCAATAACCCATTCCTTTCCTCCAGCCATGTTGCCGTGAAGGTTAGCCATAAGACCAAAGTGTCTCATAGACTCATCGAGATCGAAGTCACTATCATCATCCTCATCATAGTATCCATGTTCAACATCGTCTTGTGATTGATCATTACCTAGAGAGAGTGATTCATTAGTTTTATGATCATGACAATGTTCATCCTTATGAATTCTAATGACTTCCGAGATTATGTTACTAATGATTCCAACATCTCCTTTTGCACGCATAAGGTCACGAAGCTCAAATAAACAATCACCAAACTTAGGATCTTTAGGATTCATCTTATTTAAAGCAATGGACTTTTGATGAGTCACATCTAGATTTTTTAAGGAATAGTTTGGGAACCGTTCCTCAAAAAATCTCCATATGGTGTAAGCACATTATCATTTCCATACCTCCCGAGCTGGGAATGCCTCTACAACGCCTTTAGTGGCAGAAAACACAACTAGCGCTCACACGCACCCAACAAGGGTTGTGGCCCAATAACGAGAGGTCCATTGTCCTGCATCCCACACCTCACTCATTTGACCCCACCCCCCACCCCTAAAAAAGACTCGCTTGTTGGATCAGTTGGATCGGTTGACCAGTGGACTCCTCTAAAAACATGCTGACCAGTGGACCATTTGACCATTGACTTTTGAAAAATATATAATTTTGAAAAAGATTCACAAGAAGTGGAAAAAATCAGATATTTAAAAAAAATCATGAATTCAAAAATTCAAAAAAAAATCATCAATTTTTTTTAAAAAAGTCCATCAACTTTGAAAAAAGTTCATAAATCTGGAAAAGGTTCATCGATTTTGAATTTGTTTCTCACATTTCAAAATAGTTCAGCGATTTTGAAAAAATGTTCATCAATGTTGAAAAAAAGTTCATGCATTCTGGAAAAAGTTTAACGATTTTGCAATAAAAACCATGAATTTTGGAGAAAGTTCATCGATGTTGAGGAAAAGGTTCACAAATTTGAGAAAAGTTCACATATTTAAGAAAATGAAAAGAAAATGTAGCGACCCGACCTCAGATGGTCAAGTCTCTGTGTTTCAGTGTCATTCCTGGATCAGTAATGCTGACACACACAGTACTCGAAGGATTTATAACAGAGTAGCAATCACACACTTATTACAACGAATGTCTCAAAAGAGAACTTATTACAATAATATGGCTTAAGGCCATCTAATGCGATAACAGCGGAAGGCTTGGAAGATAAAGTGAGTCCATCAACTCCAACGGCATAGCTGAGCTGCACGGCAACGACCTAACGATCCTTACTCCTCGTCTGAAAAGTCTGCAACATAATACGTTGCAGCCCGAGAACGGGTCAGCACATGGAATATGCTGGCAATATAACACAGTAGAACAGGAACAGAATAATGCTATCACTACATGCATATATGGCTAGTGGAAAGCTCTATGGTTATAGTTTTGCGGAAAGCCAATTTTTCCCTACAACAAAGGAATAAGTTTTAGTTTAACTATCATGGTGGTTGAAACATCATTGAGAAGGTATAACCCCAACTCAATCCCAATTAGAGTAATTAACATCCCAGCAATATTAATATAGAGTGATGAGATACATGTGAATACTCAGGTACTAGATACTCAAAATTGTCCATAACCGGGGACACGGCTAACCATGATTAGATTCTACACTCTGCAGAGGTTTGCGCACTTTTCCCCACAAGACTCGATCGCCTCCGTTGATTTCTCGCACTACATGGTGTTTGAGAAACGGATCACCGAGACACAGTCTTTCAGAAACATTAACTCTCTACTCCGGGTAGACCATACCAAACCTACAAAACCCACTACCTGCTGATCTACCTCTTCAAGAGCTTCACGTAACTTACTCAACTATGCTAGAGCCCATAAATTCTTGTGGCTGCACACGGAAGTGTCTAGCATGAATAAACTCAGTTCCAGTTGAGCCTGGGTGGCGGTCCATAGGAAGATCACACGGGTACCCCGGGATTTCCAAAAATAAAACATACAACATTGGGTTCCCCAGGTGCCTCAATCCACCCAGATGTGTATTAAAGTTGCCACCTTAAGTTGAACCATTAATTAATAATCTCACATCTATCATGGAATACACTCAAACCCAAACCACGTATACGAGCATAGCATAGCAATAATAAGCAAGCGTAGAAGTAACTCCCAAGGGTTTGATAGTAACAGGGCAATAGGTTCTATCTCAATATCTAATTCCCAACCCACAAGTTAATGATATCCTAATCATGCAATGTTTGAGGATTGAAACTAATGCATAAAAACTGGGTATGGAAAGAGTATGATCATAGTGTTACTTGCCTTGCTGACGATCCGCGAATCCTAGAGACTCGTAGTAACACGCTTTGCACTCCGGGAATTCTATCGCAAGCAAACAATAACATACATAAGCAACAAGCAAGGATGCACAAGCAAAAATCTACTAAAAGAGGTTGACCGGAGAGTTAAATTTAAGAACTCCGGTTTGCAAAAAGAATCAAACCAAATGAAGCAACAAAACTCAAACAGCGAAGGAAATAAGATCCGTTTACTAATTTGAACTAGGGTCAAATTTTACAGAGGCAAAAGCTGGTTTGAGTTGGTTATTCAGAAAGAGGGTTTAGAGATGAAACTCCAGGCACTTGAATCGCCTGATTCCGATAAACGAGCGAAAAGTTATACTAGATCGAACATCGGATTAGAAATCGCGATCAGGAAAATCGCGGAATAAATCCGATAAAAAGAAAACGGCGAACAATTTAACGAACGAACTTTCATTAACTGAAAATAAACGAAGAAACCGTTCGTTAGAACGAACGAGCGAACGCTCGCTAAATAAATAAACCGAAGAAATAAACCGATCTAAAATAAAAAAACGCAACTAGGGTTTTCAAAAAAAACCGAAACGGTTTTCTTCGAAAAACCGGGCGGCGGGGCGACTACCACGTGGTGGCTCGGGGAGGCTCGCCGACGGGGTGGTGGCGGCGGAGGCGGCGGCGGCGGCTAGAGGCGGCGGCGGCGGCGGCGGCGGCGGCGACTCTCGGCTCTCCCGGAGGCGGCGGCGGGTGGTGGCGGCTAGAGGCGGCATTTATAGGATGCGGGCGGTCCGGCTTGGGAGGGGCAAGGCGGTGGCGGCGGTGGTGTCCGATCATACACGGGCGGCGGCGACGCTGGGAAGGCGGCGGCGGTTGGGCAGGCAGTGGGCCTCGGCCAAAGTCGGGTCTTGAAGTTTTTTTTTTTAATAAAATCCGCCAAGAATTAGAAAAATCCTAGAAAAATAAATAAAAACCTAAAAATGACAAAACAAATTTTCACCGTCTAAATGAAATATTTAGAACGGGATGAACATTTTCTTGGCCCGTAAAATGCAATTTTTAAAATGTGCAATTTTTTCTAGGGTCAATAAATTCCAAATAAACTCAAATAAAATCAAATAATTATTTTAACATTTTTCCTCCAATATTTCAATTGTTTTGGAGAAGTCATATTATCTCCCCTCGTTTATTTTAATAAGAAATATTTTCCGGAGAGAAAAATAATTAAAATAAAAAATCCTCGTTTTCCAATATTTGATAAAATCAAATACGAAAAATCGAAAAATCCCCAACTCTCTCCGAGGGCCCTTGAGTTGCTTAGGATTTCGAGGATTGCGGAAAGAAGATGCAATAAAATATGATATGCATGGATGACCTATGTATAACATTCCAAATTGAAAATTTGGGATGTTACAAACCTACCCCCCTTAAGATGAATCTCGCCCTCGAGATTCGGGTTGGCTAGAGAATAGGTGCGGTGGTCCTTGCGAATATCATCTTCTCGCTCCTGTGTGGCTTCTTCCTCGATGGTGGCTCCAATTGAACTTTGCGTAACTTGATAACCTTGTCATGAGTGACTCGGCTGTCAAAGTGAAGAATCTTTATTGGCTTCTCCTCATAGGTCGATTACTATCCAACCGAATCGCCTCCAGGCACTTTGATCTCTTAACGGTATATCGCCATCTCGCATGACACTTCTTCAACTGTGATACGTGGAACACATCGTGAACTCCTGACAATCCTTCAGGTAACTCCAGTTTGTAGGCAACTTCTCCCATCCGTTCCAAAACACGGTACGGTCCTACAAATCTTGGGGCTAGTTTTCCCTTAACTCCAAAACGTTTCACTCCTCGCAAGGGTGATACTCGCAGATAGGCTCTGTCTCCAATTTCATAGGTTACTTCCTTGCGTTTTGAATCTGCATAACTCTTCTGCCTGGACTGAGCAATCTTTAATCTGTCTCGGATTAGTTTAACCTTCTCTTCGGACTCTTTGATCAAATCTGGTCCAAACAACTGACGGTCTCCTACCTCATCCCACATCAGAGGTGTTCTACATCTGCGTCCATACAGAGCTTCAAACGGTGCCATCTTCAAACTGGCTTGGTAGCTATTGTTGTATGAGAACTCTGCGTAAGGCAAATTATCATCCCAACTAGATCCATAATCTAGCGCACAGGCTCTCAACATGTCCTCCAGAATCTGATTGACTCTCTCTCTCGCCCATCCGCTCAAGGGTGGAATGCGGCTTGAACTCTAATCTCGCACCTGTGGTCCGTGTAATCGATGCCAAAACTTTGAAGTAAACTGTGTTCCTCTATCTGATACGATGGTCCTCGGAACTCCATGCAAACATATGATCCTGGACATATATATTTTGGCCAACTTTGCACTCGTATAAGTTGTTTTCACTGGGATGAAGTGAGCTACTTTGGTGAAACGATCCACTACTACCCATATTGAGTCATATCCTGCTTTAGCTCATGTAGTCCGTGATAAAGTCCATGCCAAGTTTATCCCACTTCCATTCGGTATCGGCATAGGCTGTAATGATCCTGCTGGCTTCGATGCTCTGCCTTCACCGTCGACATACATCACATACGGCTACATACTCGCAATATCCTTCTTCATACCAGTCCACCGTAAACGTTCCTTCAAATCCAAATACATCTTGGTGTTTCCGGGGTGTATCGAGTATGGTGAGTCATGGGCCTCCTGAAGTATTAATTTCCTGATCTCTGGGTTATTGGGCACATAAACTCGGTCCTCAAACCACAAGGTATCGTGCTCATCCTCGCGAAAACCTTTCGTTTTTCCTTCGCTCATCTTCTCCTTTATTTCAGCAATCTCTTTGTCTTCCTTCTGAGCTTCCCGAATCTTGTCCAACAATGTAGACTGAACCTCCATCGTTGCAATGAAACCTCTTGGAACAATCTCCAACCGAAGTTCCATAATATCCTCAGCTAACTCCTTTGGCAGTCCTCTACTTTCAAGGATATTAGCGTAACTCTTCCGGCTCAAGGCGTCTTCTACGACATTGGCCTTTCCTGGATGATAGTGCAGCTTCGTGTCGTAATCCTTTATAAGTTCCAACCATCTCTTCTGCCTAAGGTTTAACTCCTTTTGAGTGAAAATGTACTTCAAACTCTTATGATCCGTGTACATATCACAACGGTTTCCAATAAGATAATGTCTCCAAGTCTTCAAGGCGTGCACTACTGCTGCTAGCTCCAAATCATGCGTGGCATAGTTCAACTCATGAGGCTTCAGTTGTCGTGAGGCATACGAAACAACCTTTCCGTCCTGCATAAGCACACATCCCAGTCCCAAGCGAGAGGCGTCGTAATACACTTGAAACTCCTTATGTATATCTCGCAATGTCAAGACTGGGCTGTAGTCAACTGTTTTTCAACTCCGAAAACTTGCCTCGCAATCTTCATCCATTTAAACTTAGTATCCTTCTTCAGCAATTCAGTCATTGGCTTGGAAAGTTTGGAAAAATTCTCAATGAATCTCCGATAATATCCTGCGAGTCCAAGGAAACTGTGGATCTCGCCAACTGAAGTGGGTGCCAACCATTCAAGAATCGATCGAACCTTCTTTGGATCTATCTTGCTATACCTCTCCTGATATAACATGCCCAAGAAATCCAACTTCCTTCAACCAAAACTCGCACTTGCTGAATTTGGCGTATAACTGGTGTTCCCTGAGCTTCTCGAGAACCAAACGCAAATGCTCCTTGTGCTCCTCTTCGTTCTTCGAGTATACCATAATGTCATCAATAAACACCACAACAAACTTGTCCAAATACTCCATGAACACCTTGTTCATCATACTCATGAAATAGGCAGGGGCGTTAGTCAGTCCAAACGACATGACCGTATACTCATATAATCAATATCGCGTGGTGAACGCTGTCTTGGGTATATCCTTCTCTCGAATCTTGAACTGATGGTATCCTTATCGTAGATCAATCTTCGAAAACACCTTAGCTCCTTGCAACTGATCAAACAGATCATTGATCATCGGTAATGGATACTTGTTCTTTATCATTACTTCATTCAAGGCTCGGTAATCAACGACCATCCTTAGGGATTTATCCTTCTTCTCGACCAAAAGTACTGGTGCTCCCCAAGGTGATGAACTCCTTCGAATATAACCTTTCTCCAATAACTCCTTGATCTGCTTCTTAATTTCCTCCAGATCATTTGCGGGCATCCGATAGGGTCTCTTGGATATTGGCCTGTGCACCGCAATAGCTCTATCAAGAACTCGATGTCTCGATCCGGTGGCATGCCCGTAACTCCTCCGAAAACATCTGAAAATCTTTTACTACAGTGCACTTCCTCCTGTATAACTCCCGTGAGGGCATTCACTTGGCTCCTCCTAGGCACATGCCTAGATACATACTTAATCCTTTTTCCTCCGGTGGTAAGATATATTGATTTGCTAGCACAATCAATACTTCCTCCATACTTTGACATCCATTCCATACCTAATATCACATCCAATCCTTGCGACTCCAAGATAATTAGGTCAGACGGAAAAACATGCGCTCCAATGGTTAGTGGTATCTGGGTGCACCATCTGCTAGCCATGTACTCTGCTCCAGGCGAGCTCACTAAAAGAGGGGTCCTAAGGGTTTGGGTTGGTAACTTAAACTTATCCACTAATCCCCTTGATATGTATGAATGCGATGCACCAGTATCGAAAAGAACAATAGCGGTAAATGACTTAACCAAAAACTTACCTATTACCGCGTCCGGCTGCTCTTCAACTTCCTCCACGTTAATGTGGTTCACTTGTCCTTTGTTGAATGGATTTGGCTTCTTCCCAGCGCTCCCATTTCCGTTTCCATTCCTTCCTTCAGGGCAATCATTGGCATAGTGCCCTGTCTTCCCGCACTTAAAGCAAATAACTTGGCTTAAGTCCCTCTTAGCGGGTGTAGATGGGTTAGAGCGATTCTGATTGTTATTGACTCCATTCCCATTCCCATTCTTCGCACCATTTTGGTTATGCGATCCTCCTCCAGTATGGTTATGGCCTCCATGGTTATGAACAAGTCCTCCCGGGTTCGGGGTTAAGCGAGGCTTCTGGTGAGCTCCTGAGTTGTACTTCCCTTGTCCATACTTTCTCTTACGACTCTCAATTTGCTGCTGCTTTCCTTCAATCATAAGGGCCTTGTCTACCAACTCCTGGTAGTTATTGAAAGTTGCCACCATCAACTGCATGCTCATCTCATCATTCAGTCCTTCCATAAACTTCTCCTGCTTCGCGGCATCTGTGGCCACATCATCAGGGGCATAGCGTGATAACTTACTAAACTCATCCACGTACTATGCCACAGTACGGTTCCCCTGGCGTAAGTTGCCAAACTCATGCTTCTTCATCTGCATGGATCCAGTTGAAACATGGGCCGTGCGAAAGGCTTGTTGAAACTGATCCCAAGTGACATTGGCTATAGGAAAAGTAGCCGTGTAATTCTCCCACCATGCGGCTGCTGGTCCATCCAATTGATGTGCGGCAAAGCACACCTTCTCAGCATCCGTGCATCCTGCGGTGGTTAACTCCTTCCAATACGGGCGTAGCCAATCATCGAAGAACTATTGGCTCGGTGCTCTCGAAAACACCGGCGGTTGTAACCTCAGGAAACGGGCTAAATTGTCCACTGGCGGCGGGTTGTTATTGTTGTTGTTGTTGTTGTTGCCCTGGTTCTGAACTAGCAATTGCATCAAGGCATTCTATTGCTGGATCAACTGGGTGAGCTCCGGTGGGAAAACAAAACTGGTGTCACGTCTCGGAGGCATCTGATGGGTTTAGATGGAAGAGATTAGAATAGAAAAAGGTCTAGTGAGAAAACACTACCCATATGCACATGAGGCAAACACAATCATTTCACTCAATCAATCAAGCAAGGGCATACAACGGTCTAGGACTATCGCAAAAGTGCTCGGCTACTACTAGTTACATGGGGAAATACTACTAATATATGGTGGTCATCTAAAAATTTTGATCGGTGGAAGACTCCATGATGTCTGCTCCAGCTTCATCTTCGTAGTCATCATCACTTGGATCGGAATCGGTGTCGTCGATGATGATGTAGTTATCCGGGCAAGTGGGATCTTCTTCCTCTTCTTCCGGTGCGGAACCTCCCATGAATACTCCGATCTTCTAAACTAGATCGTCGTTCTTCTCCAGTAGCATCTTGATTTCCTCCTCATATCCATCGCGTGTAGACTTGAGTTCTTCCTCCATCTCGATGATCTTGGTCTTCGCCTTCTTCAACTCCATCATGTCTGCGCACATCTGGTTCTCCTGACGTCGAATGTGCTGGTTTATCTCCTGAATGAAAGCTGCAATGGATCTATCCTTCTTGGTGCTGATTACTTCCCATTGCTCATCTCGGCGCCCACATATTTGGTAGATGGTGTCTTTAAGCTCCCTGTTGTAGACTTCTCCAATACGTCCCATGGTAATGTGAGCTGCCATACTCTTGCCTAAACTCCAGGTGGGTGCTTCGAAAGAAAACTCTATGGGCTTAGAAGTTGGCGAGAACGTCCTTCCTGGTACTTGTACTTGAATCATCCAGCGCTCCTCTTCTGGTAAGGTGGCGTTGTACGTCCCGGTGAAGCTTGGTATTCCAATGTTCAAGTACCTAGTGACTTCCTTCAAATGGCGTCCAAAAGGTGTGTCTTCATCCGGTTGTGCAAACTTGTTCTTCATCTCCGTCATCCTAAAGAGTGGAAAAGTGGAGAGGAGTCAGAAATGAGTAGAGAAGAGTGACCTATGGTTTTATCTTAGTGGTCGTGTCCTACACTCAGCGTGTGCTCTGATACCATCTTGTAGCGACCCGACCTCAGATGGTCAAGTCTCTGTGTTTCAGTGTCATCCCTGGATCAGTAATGCTGACACACACAGTACTCGAAGGATTTATAACAGAGTAGCAATCACACACTTATTACAATGAATGTCTCAAAAGAGAACTTATTACAATAATATGGCTTAAGGCCATCTAATGTGATAACAGCGAAAGGCTTGGAAGATAAAGTGAGTCCATCAACTCCAACGACATAGCTGAGCTGCACGGCAACAATCTAACGATCCTTACTCCTCGTCTGAAAAGTCTGCAACATAATACGTTGCAGCCCGAGAACGGGTCAGCACATGGAATATGTTGGCAATATAACACAGTAGAACAGGAACATAATAATGATATCACTACATGCATATATGGTTGGTGGAAAGCTCTATGGTTATAGTTTTGCGGAAAGCCAATTTTTCCCTACAACAAAGGAATAAGTTTTAATTTAACTATCATGGTGGTTGAAACATCATTGAGAAGGTATAACCCCAACTCAATCCCAATTAGAGTAATTAACATCCCAGCAATATTAATATAGAGTGATGAGATACATGTGAATACTCAGGTACTAGATACTCAGAATTGTCCATAACCGGGGACACGGCTAACCATGATTAGATTGTACACTCTGCAGAGGTTTGCGCACTTTTCCCCACAAGACTCGATCGCCTCCGTTGATTTCTCGCACTACATGGTGTTTGAGAAACGGATGACCGAGACACGCCTTCGTAAACATTAACTCTCTACTCCGGGTAGACCATACCAAACCTACAAAACCCACTACCTGCTGATCTACCTCTTCAAGAGCTTCACGTAACTTACTCAACTATGCTAGAGCCCATAATAGCTTGTGGCTGCACACGGAAGTGTCTAGCATGAATAAACTCAGTTCCATTTGAGCATGGGTGGCGGTCCATAGGAAGATCACACGGGTACCCCGGGATTTCCAAAAATAAAACAGATAACACTGGGTTCCCCAGGTGCCTCAATCCACCCAGATGTGTATTAAAGTTGCCACCTTAAGTTGAACCATTAATTAATAATCTCACATCTGTCATGGAATACACTCAAACCCAAACCACGTCTACGAGCATAGCATAGCAATAATAAGCAAGTGTAGAAGTAACTCCCAAGGGTTTGATAGTAACAGGGAAATTGGTTCTATCTCAATATCTACTTCCCAACCCACATGTTAATGATATCCTAATCATGCAATGTTTGAGGATTGAAACTAATGCATAAAAACTGGGTATGAAAAGAGTATGATCAAAGTGTTACTTGCCTTGCTGACGATCCGCGAATCCTAGAGACTCGTAGTAACACGCTTCGCACTCCGGGAATTCTATCGCAAGCAAACAATAACATACATAAGCAACAAGCAAGGATGCACAAGCAAAACTCTAAAAAAAGAGGTTGACCGGAGAGTTCAATTTAAGAACTCCGGTTTGCAAAAAGAATCAAACCAAACGAAGCAACAAAACTCAAACAACAAAGGAAATAAGATCCGTTTACTAATCTGAACTAGGGTCAAATTTTACAGAGGCAAAAGCTGGTTTGAGTTGGTTATTCAGAAAGAGGGTTTCGAGATGAAACTCCAGGCGCTTGAATCGCCTGATTCCGATAAAGAGCGAAAAGTTATACTAGATCGAACATCTGATTAGATATTGCGATCAGGAAAATCGCGGAATAAATCCGATAAAAAGAAAACGGCGAACAGTTTAACGAATGAACGTTCGTCAACTGAAAATAAACGAAGAATGCGTTCGTTAAAACGAACGAACGAGCGAACGCTCGCTAAATAAATAAACCGAAGAAATAAACCGATCTAAAATAAAAAAAATGCAACTAGGGTTTTCAAAAAAAACCGAAACGGTTTTCCTCAAAAAACCGGGCGGCGGGGCGACTACCACGTGGTGGCTCGGCAGGCTCGGCTTCGGCAGGTGGCGGCGGCGAGGCGGCGGAGGCGGCGGCGGCTAGAGGCGGCGGCGGCTACGGCGGCGGCGACGACTCGGCTCGAACTCCGGAGGCGGCGGTGGGTGGTGGCGGCTAGAGGGGGCATTTATAGGATGGGGCGGTCGGCTTGGGGAGGGCAAGGCGGCTAGAGGCGGCATTTATAGGATGGGGCGGTCCGGCTTGGGGAGGGGCAAGGCGGCGGCGGGGCGGTGTCCGTGACGGACACTGGCCAGGCGGGCGGCGGTGTCCGTGATCGGACACTGGCGGCGGCGGCGTGTCCAGATCGGACACGGCCAGGCGGCGACATCGGAAGGCGCGGTGTCCGTGATCGGACACGGGCGGCGGCGACGCTGGGAAGGCGGCGGCGGTTGGGCGGCTGGCTGGGCCTCGCCCGATCCAAAAGGTAGCCACATGCAGTTATTTTTTTAAATAAAATCCGCCGAGAATTAGAAAAATCCTAGAAAAATAAATAAAAATCTAAAATTTCCAAAACAAATTTTCACCGTCTAAATGAAATATTTAGAACGGGATGAACATTTTCTTGGCCCCTAAAATGCAATTTTTAAAATGTGCAATTTTTTCTAGGGTCAATAAATTCCAAGTAAACTCAAATAAAATCCAAATAATGATTTTAATATTTTTCCTCCAATATTTCAATTGTTTTTCAGAAGTCATATTATCTCCCCTCGTTTATTTTAATAAGAAATATTTTCCAAAGAGAAAAATAATTAAAATAAAAAATCCTCGTTTTCCAATATTTAATAAAATCAAATACGAAAAATTGGAAAATCCCCAACTCTCTCCGAGGGTGCTTGAGTTGCTTAGGATTTCGAGGATTGCGGAAAGAAGATGCAATAAAATATGATATGCATGGATGACTTATGTATAACAATCCAAATTGAAAATTTGGGATATTACAGAAAAAGAAAGAAAGAAGGAACAAGAAAAAAGAAAACCCCAAATAAGAACCATCCGGAAACGTACTAACGAACCGGAAAACCAGTTTGGGAAGCTTCCCAAAACTGGGGGCTTTCCGCGAACTGAAAAGAAGAAAAGAAAAAAAAGGAACTAAATGGTCACGAGTGTCCAGATGTCCTAGTTGATTAGTGTGGTTCTCTATCAACGAGGAGCTCATGAGTTCGAATCACGTCAACTGCACTCTTTTTTTAAAATTTAACAGAAAAAGGTAAATGCGTGGGATAGCGCGGGAGGGTGGTGTGTGCCGGTTGGCAAAATTGGCATTAACTGGCGCTGAAGGCGCCAAATAGGCGTCGGGTCCAAGCTCCGCCAAGTGGTAGGCCATGAAGAATGCATTCTCATCTGAGTGTTGTGCGACGACGTTGCGGTCCTTGTGGAGGATGCCCCCATCTGCTTCATCGAATCCGTAGTCCTTCATCATTAAGTTCATGAAAGTGTTAGGGTCGGCCTCATTATGGAAGCCAAAGAGGCGCCCCAACAACATTCGTAGTTCTGATGCTGGCTCTCGACTCGCTTTTTGGCTTATTTTGCATACCCAAGCCCTGACACTCTTCGGATCTTCATTCTCTTCTGAAGATGCCACTTTGTTCTTGCTTCTCGGCACATTGTCGATGACTAGTCTCTTATTTGTACATGTCTTCAATCATTGGACGCAAGCAGTGCACTGTGCTTTTAACACAAGTAAAAAATCTGCCATTTGTCTGAACAACCTCTAGCATTTGGATTCAGGTTTCACACACAAATGTAAAATAAGTATACTGACAATATTGCCTTTATATGAATTCAAAGATTATTTTGTTTGAAACAAAATTAACTATAGATCAGTGACATAGGAAACAATGACAATGTTTACTACTCCCTCCGCCCCATAATATAAGACGTTTTTTGAAACTAGACTCCACATGATCTTGAATGATAATAGTAGCACACAAACAGTAGGAATTCACAAGCATATGTTCATGTTCGGTCTTAACCCCATGTTGTGGAGAGCGTGGTTTCTGCGGGATGACATAGTGCATGGTACTGGCAAAGAATCCCATCTCAGGCTCTGTGTCGTTCCTGTTGAGAATTGAAGAGGAATACATAACCTGTCTGTCAGCTACTGAAAACGGTACAGAAGAAAGCCACGGCGGTCAGTTTGGGGATCAAAATGGCTTAACATTGGACATAATTTTTTTTTAAATAATGTGTAACCAACTGTCCTTAAATATATCAACAATTTTAGAATACTTTTTTTTACTTTTATATGCATGTACATGTTTTAAATATGGGATGACCATTTTATATAAATATAAGATGACAATTTATTGTCATACACATGAACACTTTATATCGAGGTACTTGAGCATTTTTCATTTTTCTATACACAAATTTATCTCCAATATTAAGTCGTTTTATTTTTCAAAAATAGATTAAGTTTTCCCAGATCTTTGTTTATTAGGTGGAGCTTCCTGATTCTCGGGACTCCCTATATGCTGCTCCTTGCAGCAAACAGACTTACCTTTACACGGTGCGTGCCGGCTAGCCCGGCCCATTGATGACATCCAGCAGGAGAGCTTTAGCGATAGTTTTAAATTTTGAAAAACGAACAAGCTTTGCAAAATGTGATTTTTTTTTTAACCTTTTATAATCATTTTTTGTAAATACACAAGCAGTTTTTGGAATTTCGTAATTTGTTTTAAAAAAGTGAAGAAGTTATTAAATTCTGAACATTTTTTCTGAAAACTATGACCATTTTCTAGAAAACCAACCATTTTTGAAAAATGTGAAGAGTTTATAAAACTATGACCACCGCACCACTGAGCTCTGCCACGGCCGCCACAACCGGATTTGGGCGAGAGATGCCCAGATCCGCGACCACCACATCTCCCCCAACACACAGCGAGGAGAGGAGCCAATTGCCGCTATCACACAGGGACCGCCACCCCGACATCTCTACGATGGTGAGCAGTCGGTCGTGCCCCAGCCGAGTGAGGCCACCCCTGGCGCATGTAGTAGAAATGAATCCACCCCACACAACCTTCGGCAGGCGGGAGACCGCCACCACCGCGGCACAGCAGCCAGTGGCAACAACGGCGAGGGCCAGCCGGCGAGGAAGGGACTCTGGACAAGTTGGCGACCAAATGCACCAAAGGCCCATTCCCAACTTTTCTAAGGATAAGTTGCTCTTGCTCAAGTAATTCAAGCGGCGTCATACTCTCAACACAATTCCTCGCGATTATTGGAATTACCACACGTTTTTGCACCCATTGAGATGGCACTGGAGAAACACTTGTTGCTTCAGATTGAAGAGATCTCCTTGAGCTAAATATTCTTCATACAAGGAATTCATGTCCAGCAGGTCAGTCTCGAGACATTGGAATCATTTCTGTAGTATCTTTGTACCATTACTACAATGCCAGGGTTCCAAGGAAATTCTAGAGTAAATATGAAACAAGTAAAAGCTTGAGGAAACAATGAAATGTTGCAGTGGCAAGTGACTTGTAAGTTTGCAGCATGTAGTAGCTGTTTTATATATCCTGTCTTGCACGCAGATTTTATCTGTTAACTAGACATTGCATTTATAGTATGAATTGTTCGGAATTGTTCAAGATTATTCCGTTCATGTTTTCAAAAATGTTTGAAGTTTCTATAAAATATAAAAAATGTTAAAATTTTCTATGAAATATCAAAAAAATTGGAATTTCAAAATTTGACCATGTTTTCAAGAATATGTCAGTAATTTCAAATTTTCTTCAAAATTTAAAAATGTTCAAAATTAATACTTGCCCACGTTTTGGAAAAAAATCAATATTTAAAAATGTGTTCTTGTTTAGAAACTTGAAAACTGTTCGTATTTTGAAAAAGGTTCACATTTTTTTAACTGCACTTAACTGAACAAAGGGTGCTACAGTAACCAGGTTTTTACATCGTACCTTGTTAGATCGATGGAGTATTCTCACACTGTTCTAGCGAAGCCAGTTAATTGGCTCACCATCTGGCAAAGCACTCCTATGATACTCGGTCTAATTTTGATTGAGAAGAAATCCTCCCAATTTCATTATGCCTTTTGTAATAAATGGTTGTCTGATGGCTGTGAAATAAAATACCGAGAGGCTTTTTCTTTAAGAAAAGACGGATTTGATCACAACCAATCTTACACGACGTAAACACAAGCTGGCCCAGGTAAAATTCGGCTCAGATCATCTACAACCTAAACAACACGCAGGGCTTCCATGTGGCCGCTCCTATTTGGCGCTTCAGGCGCCCGTTACTGTATATTTTACAAATGGGCCCCTGAAGCGCCCCAACGCTGGGCCGCCCAGCTTGCTTTAATTTCTTCTGTGTTTTAATCCGCAAAAATCTGCAAAAATGCTCTCTCGGTGAATCGCTAAACGCGCGCTGCAGTAACCACAAAGCCGAATAACCCGATGTGTTTAGTTGTGTCTTTTCTTTGTTTTCTTCTATTCTCTATCTTCTTATTTTTACTTTTTACTTTTTCCTTTTTTATTTACTTTATTCAAATTTGTAATTTTTTAATTCAAATCAACAAACTTTTTCTCAAAATTGATCATCTTACCTTAAAATTCGGTGAACTTAATTTTCTAATCGATGAACTTTTTTCAAAAGTGATGAATTTTTTTTCATATCGGTGAACTTTTTTCTAATTTCAATGATTTTCTTTAAAAAATTGATGAAATTTTTAAAAATTCGATGACCTTTGAAAAAAAATGATGAAATTGTTTTAAATTCATGAGCTTTTTTTTTTAATTCACGACTTTTTCTTCGTTTTTTATGATTTTTTTCTCAAATGCAATCGAGGGCATGGAGAAACAAGTAGAAGCTTGAGGAAATAATGAAATGTTGCAGCGCCAATTGACTTGTAAGTTTGCAACATGTAGCTGTTCTGTGATATGATGTATCCTGTCTTGCATGCAGATGTTATTTGTTAACTGGACATGAGACATGGCTTGAGCTATTTATAGTATGAACACTCCTGAAATAATCTGTCCCACAGTTTCAATGCCGATTCTCTCTTGGTGTTAGCATTGCACCATCAGACTACAAATCTTTGAACCAGATGGATCAACGGCAGCGGTTTGAAAAGATAAAATGCAACTTACTCTAGGGTGAAAGTATACATTGCCAAAGGCACCCATAATTTGAAGTTTTTTTCCCAAGAATGCACAACGAAAAGATTATGCCGAAAATGAATTTGCAATGAGCATGCAAGGTTAATTCGGTCCGACTCGTCCATGAAGGCCAACGGTGGGCAGGTGCCTACACAAATAAAAAAAACACAAGGTTCAGTTAGATAAACCCTTGGGAGATCGGTCAATGGTTAAATTGCTAGCTAAAGGCTGACCAAAATAGCGTGTTTTTTGCAATGCAAACAAAATGAGGTAAGAGAAATAACAATTGGCTTCTTCATGAAGTTGTTTACCACACCTGACAATCTCCTCTATGACCTTCGAATTTGAGTTAAAACGTGCTAAATGTAAACTATTTTAAAATGAAATATATTTACCTCAGGCCCAGCTCAAGGATCAAGAATCATAAGACTGACATGGCCTCTTCACCCATGATAGGGTAAGCACCTACACAAATAAAAACATCACACTTAGACCTGCAGAAATCTCTACTCCTATAAAAACCACAGTTGGTGATGAAGGTGTGCCTGCCATCTTGCATTTAGGATCGTTCGATCTATATCTAACGCACATGAAGCAATCAGTGGCATTTTTACGAAAAGACACCCACCACTCTGTACAGATTTGCAGACAACGCCCTTGTCACCCTTTTAGCCTATCTCTTGCCCCACCTTATCCAACGACCGTGAGAACCAGCAGCCCGCCAACAGGCACCGTCGGAACCGATATGGAGCAGTGGCCGCCGCCGGTGCCGTCTGCTCCCGGAGCCTCCCATACCTTCCTCAGCTCCACCGCCAACCACGACCACCCCCCACCTAGCCATCTCGTCCACCACCTTCCCCGTCTCCTCCATTGTCGACCTCGGCAGGCACGCCGCCGACGCCATCCCTCCGCCAGCGCCTCTCCTACCTCCTCTGCCAGAGATGCCACCTCCCAGCATCACCACCACACACTATTCCTCCTAGCCACCCCCTACGCGTCCTACACAGTCTCCTCCGATGCCGACCTCCACAAGTAAACCGGCGGCTCCGTCCGTGCCCCAACGCTTCTCCGGCCTCCTCGCTTTCCTGCTGCTGAATACCGCTCCCCCACCACAAGCAGCACCTCCCCATCCTCCTCGCCACCTCCCCCTTCTTCTCGGATGCTGACCTCTGCAAGTACACTGCCGGCTACACGCTGCTCCTCCTGCTATTTCCCCTTCCTGGGTGACGCGCTCTATGGCCTGTTCTGGTGCTATGCTCGACTACCGCCTCTACTTCCCAAACCTCAACATGCCCATCCTTGCCCCCTCCTAAATTCAAATTTTCTGTCATCCAAATCCACGCGCCTATGTCGAACTGTCTAGAAACTACTCCTGCAGCCCATTATAAATTAAGTGAGCAGGTAGATGAGACTCACGCTACTCGGACCACATCCTAAGAAGCAACACACTGGTTACACTCTCACACCTTCAGATTGAACAGAGTGTGAGGAGGTGGATTCACTGCCTTAGCCTTCTGATCTGCTTCGCCAAGGGCATAGGTATGATGTGTTAGGCAATCTTTTTTTTTTAGACAACTAACCACCCATATGGAGTGGTCTCCTGCTCTCCTTAGTTGTGCGATTGCAGACATGTGATGGTAATGGTATGCAAACTGTCTTCTATGTCCAATAAATACTCCAAGGCATTGTTTTTCATTTTTGCAACATTAGCCATTGGATCCATAGCACACCACTGTATCTATAATTGGTTTCAATTTCCTTTTGGGGTTCTTCTTCTAGAACGGAACTTTAAGTATTATAGAAGGCTACGAACAAGAAGAATTGCCATAGTTACTGACTTAGTGCTAGAGGATTTGACATCAATATCATACTGGCCATAATTTTTTGGTAAAAAAGTTTTTTTAGTGCCCAAAGAATTACTAATGAGCAAAATAGATGAGTATCAGCACATACTACTATTAGATGATGATGCCGCTTTTATTGGTGAAGTTGACATCAAAATGGGAAGTTACAGGTCACTATATGGTTCTGTAACATGTATTTTTGTTATTTTAATGTTTTTTATGCATACTGATTGTTGGGTACTTAGAACTCCAAGCTGATCTATTTGTTGTTAAAACATCTGCACCATAGTTCTAGGTGGATCAGTTTGTTTTAGAGGAGTTGGTCAGACAGAAATCCTCAAGCTAGGTTCCTTATATTTCCCTTTTTATAAAATCACATGACTTCGCCAGGCATATGCACATATATACTCAGTATCAGCTCCAACTACACTTGGATTCGGTTCTCACCAAATCACTGAAATTTCTGAAAAAACGATAATCTACATGGCAGGTCCAAAAGACATTCAGTAAGAGTAGGAGTTTCCTGGAGAAAACCACGGATTTAGGTCTGAAGCTGAAGAACTACATGGTCAATAAAGCAGCAGGCCTTACGTCTGAAATGATACAGCCCTTGTGCCAACAAAGTGCTGAAGGAAAACAAAAAGGTGAGTATCCTGTACCTTACCGCAAGGCAAAACAATCTGCTTGCATATTTCTTTTTGTACCTGACCATTTGTGGTCCTACTTGAAATAACACAGTGGTTGACGGCAGTAACAAGTCCAACAGAACTTGCCCCAATGGCATCCCATATGTTCGAACAAGTTTATTTATACGTGAATCAACGATGCGACAATTTAAGTCATTCATCTTCAGATGATGAAGTGATAAAACAATCAGCGATTGTGATTTTTCCTACTTGTAGTGGTGTGCTCACATCAATCGAGGTCTTGGAGCGAGGAGAAAGCTCAAAAGGTAAATCTATAAGGCGAAAGTGTTTGCTTATATAATTTCATTTACCCACTTAATTAATTTCTTGCGTAAATGTTGTAGGGTGATAGCGTGAATGTGAAGCAATAAGATATGCTAGCCGTACACCAGAAGAAATCCAAGAAAGGCGAGTAAGTGTTGGAGCATGTCAGCAAAATATGACACCTAAAGAGAAGGAGCCCGTCCCAGAATGTGAGGTGATCATTGCTTTCACTTGGTTAGTGTGTTGTTTTGTAATTTTTGTGTCCATACTAAATTGATTTGGTGGCTGGTTTGCAGGATAGTTTAATCTGCGAGAAAGTACTGTCTTTGCAATGTGATTACCCATGCATATTAATGTTGCTTCATACTTCAGACATTTACATGTGCACAATAACTGTCCCTTCTGGCAAAGTTAAATACTCTGTTTTTTACAGTGAGGGGAGATACTCAGTTTTTTTATGGAAGATACTCTGCTTTGTGGCTGGGGGAGCGTGTTATTTCGGTCCTATTCTTGTACATCTAAGCTTAATAACAATTGATTACGCTCTCTGTTGATTTTCGCGACGTAACCTTTTTTTAGGCTAACCACATCGCTACATAGTCTTGATGACGTGTTCTTTTGTGTTGAGGCCCGTATGCTTCATGAGGTGATTGATTTTAAGAATAAAGAAAAAACATCCATGTGCAAAGGACATATATGGTCCAAGCTATTATGTGGAGAAGCTAAGGCTAGGGTAGGAAGAGAAAGTAGAAATTGAAGAAATAGTGGCAAATAAACGAAAGAAGATGATCAGATATTCTGATGATACATTGTTTTTTGAAAATTGTCATGATTATGTGTCCTTGTGATTGCAATGTTTTAGCCAAAGTACTTTTATTCATGCATCACTTCTATTGTGCATTGATGGCCGAAAACACATATATTTGTAAGCTAATGTTGTAACAAAAATCCTCCCGCTAACAAACATAAGCACCATATTCAAATCCACGTTGTATCTCTTCAGGAATAGCGCCACCTCTAAGTTTTTTCCCGTGACAACGCACGGGCATCCAACTAGTATGATTTATAACAGGGAGATGTTTACCTTTTACAATGTCCTCTCCACGATCCGATACAATTGCAGTCAAGTTTCTAGTTCTCGGACAAAGTTTGGTAGCATCAAATATTTTCACCTGTAAAGCAATCCATAGAATTAAATGTACCAAAACACATTTTCAATAGTGCTATGGTCGATATTAATCGTAGTTACAACAGAGTTAACTTACCGAAACATCTTTTTCAGTATTCAATTTCTTTCTTTGATCAAAATGATCCCAACATAAGTCTATCAACATGCTTTCCAACTGCCAAAATCACAAAAGTCAAGAGTGTCACATAAAAAATATGGAAAATATACCCTACAAGCAGGTACACTCACCCTCACACCTCTCCCTCACAGGAGATTCTTTCTTGTTCTGTGATTTTTGAAATACATAATGGCTACAACTCTAAAGATATTTCATATAAAAAGCACCTCCACTAAAATATCCTTGTTCTGTGATTTCTGAAATATACAATGGCTACAACTCTAAAGATATTTGAGTCAAAAGCATCTCCACTCAAATAGCATACGATAATCCATACTCTACGCTGTAATATCAAACGAACAATTTTATATACTCCCTTTAAAAGAGCATACTCCATATGCTATCAAATGAACAAAAATTATGTATACACTTGCCATTATCAACGGAGTATCCTATTGCCTCTTAATGCATATATAGGACCATACTCCTTTATTGAATTAATCGTGCATACACCAGATACTCTAGCTACAAGTACAATTCAACATCGTTACATCCTATTTACAATATATACTCTTTATAAATCTTAGCTACAAGATACATATGTGCCAATTACAAAACATACACTTGAGGAGTTTCTTTATGGATTATCGTGCCCTCGGTCACACCTATTATTGGGTTAGCAAGCTACTTGGACTTTGTAGTGGAATTTACTCTGGGAAATCTCAGTACTAAGATGCCAAGCACCACGATGTTGACCAATGGTTGTGGCCTGACCCAATTGATGAGAATAACCATCCATGCAGAAAGCTGATCCATTCAGCCATGAATTAATGTGCTTCAACTAGCGCACCATTATTCAAATTATTTAATTTGAACTACAAAATTACTAGCTACCTATTATAGGATGTGTGAGATTAACATAAGGTGGATTAGAAAGTAACTAAACCTAGTTGTAGCAAAAGATTGAAAATTCAACAAATACAAAATACACAAACCTCAATTGTAGTAGAAATGTGCTTTCCATTAAAACTTTCAATGACATCACCCTTGCGAATTCCAATTTTCTCAGCATGTGATTCTTTTGACACCTAATTTTCAATTAGCATGATTACTTGACAATATGCATATGGCAAATAATTTTAAAATAAACTATTAACAAAAGTGAAAGTCAAAATTATTATATAAAAAGCCACATATATACCTGCTCAACAATAAGACCAGAGTCGATGTTATGCTTACGAGTCATCCTCTCAATACAAATAGGATCTAAAAACTTGATTGGACTAAATGTCATTCCAAGGTGGAGGCGAGGCATGCAACTAGACCAAATAAAATGAAGACCAAATGAATATCATACAAATTTTAAAAAGAACAACATAACATTAATATCTTTACAAGACATAGGTATCACACATGTTACTAACAAAGAATTGAGAAAGGGGAAATACGTACTCAAACCTCCTCCAAAAATCGAAGCACTTATGCAATATTGACGAAGGTACAAACGTCTCATTGATTTGATTGTTAACTAGACCCACAACTTTTCCTTCTAAGTCAATGATGGGCCCTCCATCATCATGTAACTAGAACATTATAGTAGTGACGAATATTACGGTTTGTAGTGAGAAGGAAATAAGATGGAGATGCAAAATATAAATTTGAGATGTAACATACCAGTTTGAGACTAGATGCATCACGAAGAAAATACATGTAATGGCATCTCTCATACCGAGTTGGAATGTCATAGGCCAAATTACCATGTGTTATCTTTATATCCAGATTTGCATCTCTTCCAAGGCGGAAAACATCTTGACCAGAATGCACACGGTCATTAAAAGTGGGTAGATGAACTGGTTTGTCCACTTGAACTTCATAAATAGCAAATTCATAATGCTCCTGAAGATAGATGAGGTGGCCTGGTGCAGCTGTGTTGTCCAGCAAATGAATAATGACCTAAAATAGTCGGTGGCAAAGGTTATGACACTACATTTTCGAAAGAACTTATATTGAGGAAAACATTTTTGAGAGTTCAACTATCATGAAAGTCGAGCGCTAGAGTAAGATCTTTTCTTTCTAATTTTCTGTTCTAATTAACAAAGTTGAAGATAATGACACATTTAATTTGCAACTAACCACCAGTGTAGCAACCGAGTCATTACAAATAATTTAATTTCAGAGGGCATAAACAAGCAGATAAAAAAGATAGCTAGTCAAGCATGTAGATAAATAGATTTTTGAATATATGTTTTTACTTGCATAGTACAGTGTACGGCTCTGCAACCCAATTTCATTTGAAAAGAAGCTGGCAATTAAAGCCTGCATTGTGAAAGTTTAGGTACCACCATCCGGTGGCACAAATGCCCTTGCTGAGATTAGGATGACAAAGAGTGAACGTTAAGAAGGTCACCTCAGCATTCGTATGATACTCGCCTGTCCACTGCTGCTTCCACTTGTGGATATCATCTTTACGAATTAGATGGGCAGACGTCAAAACAAGGGCCGTTTTTCTCTGGCCGTCCCTTTGAAACCACAAGCCACAGCATTTATTCAGCGGTTGGTTCTCTGCAAAGCAACAAAAGTTACAAACAGTTGGGCAGGTATCGAATATTAATTAAGAAGCAAACATGGCGTTGAACACACACCGAGAAAAGATGAGAGCAAGATGACTGATTTAGCAGCTAAAAGTACTGCATCTCTTGCGAGTTCACGGATGGGAAGGAAACGACTGTCAGTTTGCAGGCAGGAAGATGGTTGGTGCCAGTAGTGATCCATAGTGAACAGGTCAGCTAGACGATCTACATAAAGAAAAGTAAGATCAGGTTGGAAATTGAAAATGAATGGGGAAATTAAAGCTGAGAAGGAATGGGGGAAACGGGGGGAGGGGAGGATTTACCTTCTTCTGCCTCGTACTTAGCCATGGCATGCTTGAAGGCGGAGCGTACGACTGGATCTGCGGCTAGTTCGTCCGGAATGTAGGGTTCGTAGATCGGTGAGCTGGGTGGATCGGAGGATTCCTCCGTCGCGGACTCGGCCACATCGCACACACGACCTAGAGAAAAATCGTACAGCACAAGTAAACACCAATCTGTCGGGATGAGGAGGAAAACAGGGGTGGGGTGGTGCAAAATCACCTTGTTTTGCTCCGGATTGGGCTTCGTCGGGCTCGAAGATCGCGAACAGTATCTCTGGGTGGGAATGGGAACTCCGAACAGCTAGGTCGCCGGGAGATCTAGGGCTCGTCGGGCGATCCACTGCCAGGCTTCGCTTCTTCGCCCTTGCTCCCCGCTCCGTCTCCAGCTCGTCGCCGCGGACCCTGACGGCCCTCGACATCTTTCCCACCTCGTGCGCCGCCGCCGCCGCCGCCTCTGCACCGGAGTGGGAGGAAGACGGTTTGGGGTCCGAGTGTGTGTTTCCCCTTTCTTTCTTTTTTCTTTTTTTACAAAACGCACGCACTATATAGTTGAAGAAAAATGTCAATAAGTTCCGATTTTTTTTTATCAAACCTGATCAGGCGTTAGACTCGTATAAAAAGATTCGCCGCCCTAGAAATTATTCATGCTTTCCTATATTATCGTCATAAATTTGTTTCTTTTTTGCCTCTCATGCCTCCGCTTCTTTGCGCTCCCTGTACATCTCACGCTTTCGTTGTTCCTCCATCGCCTTGGCTTTTTCATCCGCATTCTCATTAAGACAGAGTCTTTGTTTAAACTAGAACTATCTTTTGATGTGCTCCCAATCTTGATCATCTTATGACAACTTGTCATCTATCCATGAAAAGTACCCGCAAGGAGGAGGAGGTGGCTATAAATTTTCGTACATGTGTTAGTACTACAAAATCTAAACTGGGAGTCGGATTGTGGCATTGTATTTAGCATGCCGATGAACGGTTATGACGGACTTTATTTGGATGCTTCCTATCATACTTGTAGTTGGGACACACGAAAACCTTGGGACTCCTGTCTAAGCCTTCTTTCGGTCCTTGGATTTTCTCACGACATATTCATGTTCACACCAATATGTTGAGATCTTCACATCTTTCACTGGGTAATTGTACAAGCTAGCCCACTCCCGCTTGGTTGACATGTCCTCCTTGGACGCAAAGGGGCCTCGTCATGGAATCTGATGAAGCCATGCCTACAAGAATATGAATTGTTAGCAAAAGACATCAATCAACAAATTAATGTGTAAAGACAATAAAGATGGGAAATGGGAAATGGCTAGGGTTGATGATGAGTCTGTTCTGCGGCTCCTCTCACAATTTGTTCTCACATTTTTGCCTCGGCCCCTTTTTAAAGTTTGTTCATGTGGACGAGTGGCATCGGTTTCCATGACATACGACCTCTCATGTGAGCGGTCGCGGTCGCATGATACACCATCTTTAACTTTATTTCTTCTGATTGTGCCTCCACTTGATTTCTTCCATCTCCTCATTTACCCCTTTTCATGTGTCTGACTTGATTCCGTCCACAAATAGTCAACTTCCCATGGAAACAAAATAAAAAAGATGATGGAATCCTATGCATTCATTAGTCGTTAGTGACAATGTCAAAGCGAATATCTCAGTTTTAATGAAATATATCAGGTTTAAACTAAAGGTAGAGGAGTTTAAAAATAACACTCCTCAAGTGTCAGATCGCGCTAACTAAGGCAAAATGGAAAAAACTTAGTTAAGACACTTCAGGCTCTTGACACGCATGTATCATGTATGCAAGGGCCCAACTTAGGGCATCGCGGGACTTGGCAAATCTCTACCAACGCTTGCATGGACGCTGCCGCGCAATGACCCACACACCACCTCATATTTGCACGCGGACGCGAGGCAGAGCGATGCCATGCGGCCTTCACATCCTCACCGGAGGAGATGTCCGTCGAGTTCTCGGGCGATTCTGTGTGGAACCTCATCGTTCGTCCGACATGATAGACGCCCCGGGGATAAGGTTTGGCGGTCAGTCTGTGCTCGTCTGAGTCCGTTTTTGTTGACCGGTCAACGAACACACGGTCCGCACGGGGGGTGTAGAAGTGGCATGCCTCCAAAACGCGAAAGGCAAAGTTTTTATTAGCCTCACCTGCTGCTGCTGCTGCTCCTGCGCGGCAGAGTAGCTCTATAGGCTTTGGCTAGTACTACACAGCAGCAGGCTATAGGCCCGCAGAGCTGATAGAAGATGACAAGAACCCCCCATGCTTTCCAACCTCCAACTCCTGCTTTGCAGGCGAAAACGGGCACCACGACGCCAGTCGGCATCAAACTGGGAATTCACGGCCGTTGCCCCTTGCTTTTGTGCTGGTGGACTTTCTGCTCGATGGTGGGTTGCTCTTGCTCAAAAGAAGCGGAACGCTTTCACTTGGGGAGGCTACTACCATCTCAAAAAGGCATGGCCGCTCCCCGCTTGCAAACTCCAATCCCATGGCCGCTTTTAATCTCAAATCAGCTTGACCTTCACTTTTTTTTTTAAAAAAAAAGAGCTTCACCTTTGACCGACTGTCCTGCTCGAATCCGGAGACACCAACACAATTTTCTCTTTAACATCAATCTGTTGGCTGGCCCCTCAAAAATCTTATTTCAGAGCCCGACGATCGGGAATCTAGGGTAATGTATGCGCGAAGGCGCCTTATTCCCCTAGTAGTTGCCTGATGGCTCCAAATCATGACAGTTTTTCGGCCATGGGGGGGTGAAGCCTTTGTACTGGACCCTTGATAATCTCTTCAACGCTACGCATCGTAGCTTGTTGAAAGTGAAACGAGGATAGATAACTGCTTAAGAACAATTTGGAGGAATTAGGAGGTGGGACATGTTTACCATGCGTCAGCTCATTCCGCAGACTCTACATCGGTCATCGCTCGTTCATTGTCAGGTCTATTAGCCAGAAGACCAAAAAACGGAATCCATTCACATTCAGGACCAGAATTAACAATAGTATCTCTTGTTGGGATCGGCCACGCTTGACACATAGTATCCCAAAGGGAATCGTTTGCCAACGGCGCACCGGCGGTCGCGTCCACGCGCAAACGCGCCCAGCGACCCACCTAACGACACGTAGGATGAGGGGCCCGCCCACGTGTGTCTTCTCCTTCCTACCCTTTCTCTTCTTCCTCTTGGTTATCTCTCTCTTCTCTCTTCCCGTTGCCATGGTCAACCTGTCACCCACGCCAGAGGCTTCCTGTGGACGCCATTGTCATGGGAATCACCGATCCGCCACCTCGACCAGATCCGCGCGGATCCGCATGCATCGAGCTCGCCTACCTCGCCGGACCCAACCACGCCGGAGTCGCAGCCAACCATGGCGGACTACAATCATCGGATGGAACCAGCTTAAAGAAATTCAATCATCGGTGGTAGCGAAAATCTACTACGGTTGCAAAGAAACGACGATGGCCATGGGCGAGCATGGAGCTTCGGTGGAGCAGCACAAGTAGCTGTGATAATGGTTGTAGCAAATTTCAACGCCGTTTGTAGCAAAACCAAAATATGGTTGCAGCAAAACGGCGTCATCGTCATCGCGGGTTCACAGCTAAGACAATAAGTTTGAAGCTTTTTTCATTGCCCGTTATAGCTTTTGTAACCGCTGGTTGCAGCTTTTTCGTTTGTCGTCCATGGGTACGGCTCCACAGTTGAAGCTTTTTTCATTGTCGGATGAAGCTTTTTTCGTCGCGAGATGAAGCTTTTTCTGTCATCGGTTGTAACTTTTCTTTGGTCGTTCATAGTTTCCGTCGTACAAGTTGAAACTTTTTTCATAGCTAGTTGAAGCCTTTTTCGTCGCCGATTGTAGCTTTTTTCGTCGTCGGTTGCAAAGATCGGGCATATTCCCCGGCTTGATTTTTGTTGCAAGCGGGATGAGCACCAATGAAAGACGCCGGTGAGCTCCGATCGTCGCCATCGAGCTACAACGGTTGCCACGGGCTACAACCGCAGGGGTGGGTTGTTGCATGGGCGGCCGGTGACGAGGACGGCCGCCAGGCTGGGACCGGCGACCATGGCGGCCGCGAGGGTGTCGACGAGCTCGAGAGACGAGAGAGGCGCGGCGGGCCGACGACGAGGAGAACGCGCCGGCGAGACGGGGTTCCTTTTCTCGTCTGGCGCTTCGCGAGAGAAGACGACGACCGGTTGGATAAGGATCCAACGGCTCGGGGCGGGCCGATCTGACGGCTAGGGTGCGACCGGCCGAAACGTTCGGCCGGCGCACCGGCGCAGATCGTTGCCCTATACCAAAGTGTTCTCAATAATGCATTTTTTTAAGGGGCACCAACAGATGTGAATGCGCGCGTGTGTGTTGTGTTTTTTGAAAATGAAAACAATTTTTTTTAGGGAAGAAAATAAAAACAATTTAATGGAACTAGTAGCAAAAAGAGGGAGAGGGATGTGGGTGAATGCAGATCCTTGTCGGCTCCTATTGGCTGCCCTTATTAATAACATCTCTCCCGGGCGCGCGGGCCCGGCCACCCAGAGACGCAACCGCGAGTGAAATGAAAACCCGATAAGATATTTACCACCCGACCCGTTTTCGACCGGCAAAGGAGCTCCGCCTCCGATGCCAGCAGGACAGGACAAAGCGAAGCTCTCTCTATCTATCCAATCGGACGGATAGCTGTCGCGTCCGGGACCGGGCCGGGGGGGCGCCTAGCAAGCAGAACCTACCTGAGAGAAACCGCCGGAGAAAGTGGAGGGAGGGCGAGGTCTCCCGGAGCAGGCAGAGGCAAGGAGGAGCACTCCAAAAATCTCAAGGTACGGTACAGGGGATCTGTTTCTCCCTGGGAGGCTGGGACTGGGTGCGGTTGTCCGACCAACTCCCCTGTCGGGAAGGGAAAGGGAATGTGGCGGCGCCTCCATGATCCGTCCGGTGCCTAGCGCGCGCCGGAGCGAGAGCCACAGGGTTTGCCCGCGCGGCCTGATTTGGGGGTTTTGGGGGGGTTTTTGGGAGGTGGTGTTGGTTTCGATTGCAACGACTCTTGGTCTTGGGCCTGTCCGCGCGGTTCCGGTGATTTTGTTGGAGGGAGCTTCGGGGGGTTCCGGCCGATTTTTGGCTTGCGCTCGTCGCCAATGTTGGTCCTGTAGCGTAGCGTAGCGGAGCCCGGAGCGGCAGCGGGGAACCGATTTTTGGCTTGCAAGCCAAAGCCTTCCTTTTTCTTGGATGCTAGTAGTATATACGTAATGGGCATTCAACTGTAGCGGGGATCTTTTTCTTTCACATCAATAATTTGTCCCACCTTTAATTTGCGTGTGGACGCTGTGCGCGCAGCAGTACGTGCCCCAAGGCCATCTCGTGGATCTCTACTGTTTTTCGTCTTCTTCTTGCACTAGTTACTTATGGATAGATAGATAGATAGATAGATATTCGGGGGGCTGTTCATTCTACTCTGGTGCTAGTGCTAGTACAACCAACCAACCCACCATTGTGTTTGCTTTCGAGCTCGAGGTAGGCAAGGCTTAATTCCTATCTGATTCTCAAAGCCCAGCTCAGTTGTGTTCTTGCTTGCATTGCATTGCATTGCATTGCTTTGATTTGGGATGTTTCTACATCTGATCGAAAACGTCTTTGTTTTGCTCTTGGGACCAGCGATTTGACTTGCTGCAGCTGCTGGTGGTCACTCTGTCTCTGCTCGGAGGAATGTCATAACCTAACCTGTGTTTCAAGTTCAAGTGCTGCGTTTTGTTTGCGTGTCCTCAAGGCGAACCACGGATTCACCCAGGTTCCGGTTTTGGTTAATTTGGTGCCTTCACTTTGAATCAAGAGTTTCAGACTAGCTAGCTGCTGCCTCTAGATGTACTTAATTATGCAGCTAGTGCTAGCTAGTATGGCCTTGGGTCTTTGTTTTCGATGGAATGCTACTGACTGGAGCAAGATTCTTTCTCTAGACCGGATCCCCATTCTTTCTTTGAGAGGTTTCTTTGGTCGGTGCTCGGCATATTTGCTACTCGATCGGCTACTATTTGATGGGGTCTTGTTGAGTTCCAATCATGCATGTCATGTGGTCGCTTCCGCCGTCAGTCCGCGTGGAATTGTTTCAGTTTGCGCTTACTTCTGCTTGCTTATGACTACTCCTAGTATTTATTTCCTAACGAAATTCTCTCCAGTCCCTTTCAAATATATCCAACAAGTGCTTGTTGCTGGTACTAGTACTACATGGATAGGAGTAATTGTTTTTTACTTCCTTTTGCTGTTATGCTATTGGCCTTGGATAAATGGGTGTATAATACTATTCCTGATCCCCAAAACAAACTGCAACTTCCTACTACGTACGAGTACTACTCTACACTTAGCTAGTCAGTTTGTTTGTTTGTTGATGCATTTCCTGTTCCTAACCAATATGTCCTACTCATTAACTCTTGTTTACTTATTGCAGTAGCAGTACTACTGGCCATGGATGATCCTGCTGCTCAGCCTCCTGTAGTGGAGGATCCTGCTGCTCAGCCTCCTGTCGTTGCTGCTGCTCAGCCTCCTGTAGTGGAGGATCCTGCTGCTCAGCCTCCTGTCGTTGCTGCTGCTCAGCCTCCTGTAGTGGAGGATCCTGCTGCTCAGCCTCCTGTCGTTGCTGCTGCTCAGCCTCCTGTAGTGGAGGATCCTGCTGCTCAGCCTCCTGTCGTTGCTGCTGCTCAGCCTCAGGCTCAGGCTCAGGCTCAGGCTGAGGATCAGGATATCACGCCCTTGATTAATTGGGTCCCATTGTTTCATCGAACCAAGCCATCGGTCTTCCTCATCCAGTTTACACCAGTAAGACGTCAGGTCATTAACGCCCGGGTTATCGCTGGGGCAGCCGGCTCCAAGACTCGAGAGCAGTTGAACGCAATTTTCGCATCACGGTGGCTAACAGAAACTGGCATCTCCTCGCACATGGACGGCGCCTACCTCTATATACTCACCACCGCACACATTGTGGATCATCTGTTCCATGCGGTCAACAGGCCAATTGATCCAGCCACGGTGAACCGGTTCTTTACAATCGAGGTCACATGTTTCCATGCCGAGAGAGACTTCACAGTTAATAGGAACATGGTTGGCGATCGCACCTACACGCCGGCGACGGTCTGCGGGATTGACTGTCTCAGAGATCTTATGATGCTGCGTGTTGTTCGGACAGAGCTGGCCGTGAGGGGCGTCGGGCAGCAGAGGGAGCAATGCACACGGCCGCACCCGGTTCTCAACTTTGACGGAGCACGCGAGCTTGGCATGCAGTGCATGCTCGTTTCGTGGCCTCCGTTCCGTCCGTGCACGTTTGCCACGGGCCTTCAGTGCCTCCACCGGGTTTTGACTGGCATGAGCACCAACCCAGTTGGGTATGATATGGAGCTGCTCGAGGCTTACATCGGATCCGATCACGGGTCCTCGGGAGGCCCTCTCTTCAACGCCGCTGGCCGGGTAAAGGGTATTCTACACGGAGGGAGTGGGACGCACTCACAGTTCATCTTGCCCAGAGACATTCTACCTTTCATCCAAAACAATGCAGTCCCCCCTCAGCCACCGTCAACATCATCTTCATCTCCCCGGGGTCCCAGAGGAGGAGGAGGTGGAGGTGGTCCCAAGCGCGGTCCTAACAAAGATGACAAGTCGGGTCCCTCAGATCCTCCAAAGCGCCGTCGGAGTGTCCGTGACAAGGGCAAGGCTGGCGCTGCATGGGGATCCGGCCGGCGGAGGTACGAGCTCAGATCCCACGGCAAGGGCATGGCCGTTGGTGCAGGTGGATCCGGCCAGAAGTATCTACTTAGACCCCGGTCATGATCAGTTACTGGGTTGCTTCATTCCTAGGCCAGAGGATACTCATGCGAGTGGCCACGATGCAGTTCTAGAGTTAGTAGACTAGCTAAATGATGAAACACAACGTTTTTGTTTATTATTTATTTTATCTATGGGATGGACAATTTTTGTAAGCATTTGCTCCTCCACATTTACTCCCAGCTACCCATGATTGTTTCTACTGAATTGAATCTATTGATTGACTATGCTTTAGATGAGGCCAGCAATTTTGTTTATCAAGAGGCCAACGTATCTTCTACTCTGTAACTATCTTTTAGCCTTATCTGGTTAAGTTTCACTTATTGCTTATCCTTTTTCAATCGTGAAGAATAGATAGCTTTGTTTCCATTACATCCTATATCAGCATGGTTGTCATACTGACATTGGCAACCTTTGCATCACATATAAGAGCATCTATAACCGGGCCCCACATACCCGCCCCAAACGCCCGGGTGGGAGGCCCGGTCACCACCTTGACGCAAGAACCACACCCAACCGCGCCGCGCAAATCCGGTCAGAACGCGCGGATTGGCACTCCCTGTGTTCGGCTCTTATCTGGGGTGGATATGGGGGCGCCCGAACGCGCCAGTCATGTAGGACTGATCGCAAGGGCCCATGCGGTCACACACAGAGACCATCGGACCGACGGGCGCCTCCTCCGGTCCTCGGTGCGAACGCATTCATGACGTAGCTCCAGCGTGTCGCCCAAGGGAGCAAGTCCGGCTATTTAAGCTGAACGGCAGCAGCCCAATCCTTCCCTCTTCCTCCCACCCGCGCGTGTCATCAGCTTCCATCCGCTCGACAACACCAAATGTGCCCTGTCACCAAATGCAACCCCCAACATCACCTAATGTGCCATGTCATCATCCACTAAAAACTATTTTGTAAGCACACGCATACTCCAATTTAATTGTTCCATCTCCAATAGTTGAACTTACATGCATACTCTTTGTTTACATATAATTATTTTCGAAAATAGTAGCTATTAATTTATGTCAATTTATTGTTATAGAACTTATGCAAAATTAATATTTAAAATCCCACATGTGACAACCTGGTTTTTGCCCTCTTTTATTTGCCCTCTTTTATTGTTATAGAAATCATGACACAGGTATTTCAACAAATAAATGTCACATTTCAGGAAACAGTCAGACATGTTCATGTATGCAGCGGGAAAGATATAACGCACAACTACTCAGCGGCGAGGAGCAGTTGCAAAGGCGGCGGCGCCCGGGTCCACGCCAAGGCTTAACCCGGTGGTGTCCAAGTGGAGCCGGGTAGCAGCGAGCGCCTTCCGCCGACCACCAGTGCCCGCCCCCGGCGCCCATCGCCCCATTGTCATTTAGATGCAACTGCATAAGCACGACATGTGAGCATATTAAGCAGCAGCAGCACGAACACACAGGGGGCCAGCCAGGAACAACAACATCAGTATGGGCCGGCCACAAGCAGAAGCAGCGTGATCCAGGTCATCCCTCCCAGCAACGATACCAAACAAACCCACCGGCCAATGTAAATCCCCATATATTTCCTCAACTTTAATTGAATAGATCTGCATACTACGCTCGGGGTTAGTAACACCAGACTTGGTCGGCTTGTCCGTGAAACAAATGGCTGGGATCCGAGCTTCATATAGTGGCAGGAAATTTCACTTCAGTTAAATAGATATTAACCTATGCCTGTGGTGACAGTAAATTGTGATTCAGTAATGTCCTGCCTCTATCTATTCAGATCAATGGTAAAATTAAATATAGGAACATCAATTGATTGAACATACATCGCAGGCAAGAAGTAGCAGCGGCGACATGACATAGTGATGTCATCACCTGCAACATGATGGGGCGGCAGTGTCGACCTGGTGGCAAATTGCGTGAGCGAGAGAGAGGACTTACCTAACAGTCGCCGCCGCGGAGGACCATGGGGAATCGCCGGGAGGAGCCGCCCTCGTCTTCCCTCGAGCACCAGCAGCGACCAAGGGGCGGCGGGTTTCGATCTAGGTGGATGGGCGAAGAAGAGAGAGGGGGATCTGTAGAGATGCACGGGATCTTGGCGGCGGCGAAGGGAGACTCTTCTCGGATCTCAGCGGGGGCGAAGGGTCCGTCGAGGTAGCTCAGCCTGCGCAGGGATGCAAGTGCGAGGCGGCGGCGAAGGGATCTTTTTTTTTTTTTGAGAGAAGGCCACTATGGCGGCTAGCTTTATTACGATCAAATAATCAGTACATCGTCTACTAAGGTTAGTAGCTAAGAGACAGACCGGGGGTTCATCTACCCAGCTACAAAAAATCTTATTACAGTAGCTATGTTTAGTCAGCACATGCCCCGCTTTATTAGCAGATCGAAGACAATGTTTAAACTTGACCTTCCCAATCAAAGAGCTGATATCTACACATTCCGCAAAGATGGCTGATGCAGCATCCCACCAAACCGATTGGCCCGAGCAAAGATCTATAACATTGAAGGAGTCAGATTCCGCTTCCACATGGTGGAATCCCATTATATTTGCAAAGTTGAGGCCATCACGCATAGCTATTGCCTCCATGGTCATTGCATCTGCCGCATTTGGGACATAGGTACACCGCGCAGCCAGAAAGTTACCTTTGACATCTCTCAGCACTGCGGCAGTAGCTCCACAGCCATCATCCACATGGAAGGCAGCATCAACATTTAATTTCACATATTTTGGTTCTGGTTTCGTCCATTTCTGCTCTCTGGTTTCAGTTTTCCTCTCACAAGATCTCTGGTAATTGCTTGCGATTGCTAGAATGAAGCTGGCCACCTCGAGGATGCAGGGAGGGTTCATTATGTGTGATTCGCCTCCTAATCCACCAAAGATACCAGATACCTACAGCAATAGCTTGCTTCACGTCCAGATCCGCTTAACTCAGAGAGATGTCTCGGAAGCAAAAGTATATGCTCCAAAATTGCTGACCCTGAACGATCAACCGTGGTAGCATCAAGCACTAGTTCAAGGATTCCCAGTCTATTCCACAACTCCTTTGCATGTTCGCATTCACACAGTAGGTGACGAATGTCCTCGGCTGCTTGATGACATATAGGACAAGCCCCATTAGACCCAATATGCCGATTGGTGAGGATGGATTTTAATGGTACAATTCCATGAAGAATTCGCCAACAAAAAATTTGAACCTTACATGGGATTTTCAGCTTCCAGATAGTACTCCAGATCGCCGGCACACACGACCCTCCTGGGCGATGTATAGTAATTGCATGTGCCTTGTATTTTCGTATCCACTGGGTATGGTATGCCGAGCGTACAGTAAAAACTCCGCGCCGATCCGGTTGCCAGGCAATGAAGTCATCAAAGCCTTGCAAATTAACTGGGATTTGCATGATCCTGTTGACATCAACCGGTATGAGAATTGATCGTAACAACTGTTCATCCCACGATCCAGTGAACGGATCGATCAATTCACACACCCTTGAGACGACTGTGTGCCCCCTAGCAGAAATGATTTTTCTATCTGGACTTGAGGGTATCCATGGGTCATTCCAAATATTCACAGTTTCTCCTGTTCCAATTCTCCAAATATATCCCAATTTGAAAGTTTCAAGTCCCTTTAGGATACTCTGCCATGTGAAAGATGAGCCATTCTTTGGCGTTGCTTGCAAGAGGCTTCCATTCGGAAAATATTTGGCCTTCAGGACTTTAGCACACAAGGAATCTGGATACATAATGAGTCTCCAACATTGCTTTGCGAGCATTGCCAGATTGAAAGATTGTAGATCTCTAAACCCCATGCCTCCTTCACTCTTCGGGTAACATAACTTCCACCAAGAAAACCAGTGTATTTTTCTATTTTCCTCCTCATCTCCCCACCAAAATTGAGCAATTAGATCTGTGATTTCCTTGCATATCCCCACGGGTAGACTAAAAACAGACATAGCAAAGACTGGAATGGCTTGAGCAATGATTTTAATAATATCTCTTTCCGCCAAAGGATAGTTGTTTCTCCATCCAACCTCTGAGCCTCTCTTTTATTCTTTCACAAAATGTTTAAAACAATCACTTCTATCAGCTCCCACCATAGCAGGTAGACCCAGATATTTATCGACAAAGGCCTCAAGATCAATATGTAGGAGTTGATGACTTCAGTTCTAGTGATAGCTGAGGTATTAGGACCAAGAAGATGCTAGATTTTGATAGACTCACCATTTGTCCTGAACTTTGGCAGTAGGAATCTAGAACTTGCTGTAAGGAAGCTGCATTTAAAACATCCGCGTTCATGAGAATCAGAGAATCATCAGCAAATAAAAGGTGTAATACTGACGGTGCATTCCTGCACACTCTAATTCCCTCAATGCCACCAGCTTCTTCTTCAAACTGCAAAAGACTAGAGAGCCCTTCCGCACAAAGCAGGAAAAGGTAGGGGGAGAGGGGATCCTTGCCTAATACCCCTAGTAGGGGTGAAAGAATCTGTCTCTTGAGAATTAAATCTCACCTTATATCTGACCGAACTGACACATGCCATTATCATATCAATCCATTGTTCATGAAATCCTAGCTTCTGCATCATATCTCTCAAGAATGTCCATTCGACTCGGTCATAGGCCTTGTGCATGTCCAGCTTAACTGCACACAGTCCTGTGTGGCCCGCCCTTTTATTTTTTATTTTATGCACACATTCATATGCAATCAAGATGTTATCCGTGATCATCCTACCCGGGACAAAGGCACTTTGTGTTGGAGAGATTACTTCCGGTAAGATGCTTTTCAGGTGTGCTGCTAACATCTTAGAGATAATTTTGTATAGGACATTACACAAGCTAATGGGACGAAATTGAGTCACCAATTCAGGAGAGTCAGTCTTTGGTATCATGACAATAGTTGTATTATTCCACTCAGCTGGAATTTGTCTAGTATTTATTGCATATAAGACTTCATGAGTTATCTCTTCCCCAAGGATATGCCAATACTTTTTAAAAAAGATTGCATGTAGACCATCCGGTCCAGGTGCCTTCAGATCACCTATACTGAAAATCGCCTTATGAACATCATCCACTGTGAAGGGTGCCAACAACATATTATTCATCTGTTCGGTGACCTTTGTTTCAACCTTCTCCAAAAGTTCTGGATTTGTTTGCTGCACCTCCTTTGTAAACAGGTTAGTAAAATAGCTCTGTATATGAGGATTTAAGGGTGCCGTACCTTCCAACCAGCAACCATTCTCGTCCTTTAATTTATTAACAAAATTTCTTTTCCGTCGTGCCGACGCAAAGGCCTGAAAAAAAGCCGTATTTCGGTCACCACTAGTTAGCCATGTCGCTCTAGACCTTTGCATTTGTTCGATCTCATCCAGCTCCAAGAGATATTCAATCAATTCTTCGAGTTCTTTCCTCTTTACATCATTATCATCAGTCATGGGTCCTGACATTACCTTCTCCATCTCTCTTTGAGCCTTACGAAGTCGTTTCTTTGGCTTCTTAAGAACTCTCTGGTCCCAATCATGGAACTGCTCATGCATTTTGCTCAGTTTCTCATATATATTCGTTACCGTCGAATCAGCACCTGCATTCACCCAAGCATTAGCCACGGTCTCATTAAACTGGTCCTCACGCAACCATCGAGCCTCGAACTTTTTCTGCTGGCCAGTCCCGCCTATGACTGGTTGATTATAGTACTCCGTATTTATCAACAATGGGCGATGATCTGAGTGATTATATTCCAGATTTTCCAATGCGGCATTAGGAAACATAAGCGACCAAGTATCATTCACAACTCCTCGGTCGAGCCTTTCTCGAATCCTGCCTCTGAACCAAGTAAACGGGTCTCCAACAAACCCCATATCATGAAGTTCACAATCCTCAATGGCGTCATGAAACGCCTGCATGTACTGAACCGGGCGTGGGTTCCCCCCTTCCTTCTCATGTAAATATTGTATTTCATTCAGGTCATGAAACGGCGGCGAAGGGATCTGGTGGTGTGGCGTCGTTCTACAGGCCTCGCTCGCTCGCAGGGATCGATCACAAGTTTTTTTTGCACCGGTTTATTTCGATGAAGGGTAAAGCATAGGTGGTAGGATGACGAAAAAGAAGATGATAGAAGGATGACGAGAAAAAAGCAAAAATAAACCGCGCGGACTATTCACCAAGTGCTCTATTAGGAGTAGAGATAATGTTGGTCACCAAACCACAAGCAGTTGGACTCCCTGCTGTGTGCGACACAAACTGATGGAGGATCTTTGTACACTGCTCCTAATATCATTGCCTCGTAAAAAATGCTTCTAATATCATTACCCCGCAAAAATGCTTCTAATATCGTTGGACACAAATAGTACTATGCTACCCAGTCCCTAAACCTACCCAACATTGGTTCATGGAAATCTTTGTTGCCTCCATAGTGAAGCAAGAATGTTGTACTAAGACTTTACTATTTTCATTATAGTGCAATATTACTGGGGCAACACTAAGCAACGTCAACAAATATGTGAAGAGATACTCGCGACCAGGTGGATATTTTTATGATTTAAATTGCACACACCTACGGTACGCTTCCGAATTCCTTTCACGGTTATATTTTTGCACAGCACATCCTTTCATGTTGTTTCTCATGCGAAAGTGTGGAAGATTTCAAAGAGTTTACTGGTGTCATCATGTCTGGCAGTCGGTCGTGGGAGGAGGAGGAGGGGGAAGGGTCTTAAGCTATTGGGTTCAGAAAGTATGTTTTTTTTTCTTCTCCCGTTGCAACGCACGGGCATTTGTGCCATAATACGTTTTTTCCGTGAATCTACGCTTTCAATTTGAATTTAAAACATATACGCGAGGTGGTACTAATTCAGGGAACCGTCTGTAGTTTCTTCTGTCATTATGATGATTTCATCCGCCATTAACGATTCATATTTTGTCGTCCGTCGTCGCTTGGCTATGTCTAACTCAGACGGCCCATCAAAAGTTTTGTCAAACGTCTATCTGGCCCAAGTCAGCCGGCCCAACTTCTGTATAAAAGAAGGCAGAAAAAAACTGTTCTTCGGTGGGATCAAACTCAAAACCCCCAGACCTAACATGCCAAGCCGTCGCCAGCTGACCTAGGATGTTTTCGTGTTTGAACAAAAGGTTTCACGCCTGTCAAATAATCCCAGGCGGCCAATGCAAAAAAAAAAAAAAAAAAAAAAAAATCTGGGGTAAGCTGGATCGCAACATATGAGAATACAATGTTGATTAACATATTAAATAGTCCCACCTCGCTCCCTTAGACCTAATTTTCCTAATTTATATACTTCTTGATTTTCTTTTGGATATCGAGGAGCCATCTCAGGAATCATTACGGAGGAAATCAGACTTCTCATAATAAGAAAGGAAACAGGCATTGAGAGAATGTAAGGAAAGAAAGAGGGATTAAAAACCAAACAAGGAATGAGAATAAGGAAGGAAAGAGGCATTGAGAGAATATAAGGAAAGAAAGAGGAATTGAGAAAATAAGGAAAGAACAAGGGATTTCAGATGTGATTAAAAACCGCTTCGTTTGTTGTCGATGGTCGAGGCCGATGAATTTCTTCTTTTGTGTCTAAATTTGTTGAACCGCTTCGTTTGTAACTGAATTGGTAGGAGTTTTGTTTAGGTGCATATGCCACAGTTGAACCACTTCTTTATATCAGAACTGTTGACGTCAAGAACTAAGATATGACGACGTACCGAAATTTTTTAACTCAAGAGAAATATATTACGTATAACACATGCAAAAAAAGTCTAAATCACAATAAAAAGGTGTTCATTTTTTGTTGGTCATGTGCTATACTTTTCTGAGAACAAAAAAAATCTTTACTCTTATTTTTTCTGATCAACTCACTAGCACCCGTCACAAAAGTACAAGGAATCAGACTCGGAGTCCCTACTGTGTGCGACTCAAACTCCACACTTTTCTCTGTTATATCATAGAAAGATGTGTGATATTTGTAAAACACTCCTCATATTATGTTGTTTCTCATGTGACAATGTGGAGGATTTCAAGGAGTTTGCTGATATCATCATGTCTCATGATGTGAGCCATTGCATTAGTAAAGTGGGTTTTTTTGTCCCGCGTTGCAACGCACGGGCATTTGTGCTAGTTCAATCAAAAAGGAGCTGCGGCCTCACTGGTCAAGAGGCAACCGCGCGTACGACGCCTCGAACGGTGGCTGATGATGCAGCTGACGCGATGCTATTGAACGAATAGCAATGTCTGCTGCACGAACAATATGTAATTAACACCACTTGCTTGCGAATAAAAAACGGTTGGCTGAATTTATACCAAATTCAAATAGTGGCAAATTCTTTCTGGGTGCTTAGAAGTCTTCGGTCGTTGACAAATTCCTTTATGTTGCAGCTAAATAGTTGTTTCGTTCTATTGAAAAGGCAATTTGTTAATCAAGTATCACAAACCATGTACTAGTAAACTATCATACGAAAACTCAAAATAGAAGCAAACAGCAAGCGACAGAGAACCACCCCGCAAACAAAAAAAGCAAGAGAGAGAGAGAGAGAACAGATCATGCTCGTCGAATTTCTAGAGTGCAACCAACTCATGGAAGAATTGAGATAAGGACTCCTCCCCTGCCCTCCCTTCTTCTTTTTTGGAGACCACACACAAAGATTGTCTATACACAATGCTCAAGGAGACCTGCGATGTTGTGGCGATGCATAGATGGAGCCCTATCTACGGCCACAAAACAGTTTATTGATCAAATGTCCTTAAAAGAATGACAACAAACTAAAAATCTAGGATGATGGTGTTGTGGCCGAGACCATTCAGGATTAACCCTTAGAGGCATATTTTTAACCTTTAAGCACTAGTCGCCAGCCAAGGCTCGAACACAGGCTACACTTCTTACGGGCCTAGCCAATAGGGTGACACCCCGTTCTCACCGTTCACTCCAACCAAGCATGGATGCATGCTTGCAAATCATGCTTCATGCATGACAGTCCAAGCGAAAACAATGGCCACCCTAACTATGTAGAAGCAATTTTCAAACCCTTTTTCTTGTTTTTTACATGCCATTTAATTTTTGCGAGTGCCCTTTTCTAGATTACTAAAAGAGACACAATGTCTCATCTTCTCGATGTCACCATAATATGAAAAATGAATGGCACAATTAGGATTTCTATAATGAACCAACACAACATAGGCAGCTCAAGAACACATGCATTTGTAAACAAAACCAAAAAAAATCATGCATACATATACCATCACAATTTTATCTATGTTTCAAATCTTTCGAAATATATGCAATTCTCATTTCCAATAAATTCTTATAATTTTTTGTAATTGGATGGGGATATAAATTTCTCTTTCCTGGAATGGTCAAGACTCACGACTATATAACAGTTCATTCTTGTGTTGTTGCCAGCAGAGAGAATCAAAGAAAAGGCTTAATAGTATTTCATTCCTTACTTTTCTGTCAGGGTACCACAAATACAAAGATTGCAAGCCATTAATACTACGATAATGAATCTTCCACACAGGTAGATGGATCATCACCTGCAAGCACGATGAATAATATAACTAGATTGGCAATGAACTAAGAGATCGACATCCATCCATGGATACGATGCGTCAATGGATAGTTTAACTCGAACAGACTCAGACCCTCACTCTCGGACTCGCACTCGTACTCAGAACTCGATATGGATCTTGTCTTCTTCTCCTCAGTATGGGAACCCCATGTTCGTACCGGTTTCCTGCTGCACCATCTCTGTCCCAGTGGCTATCCCCATGGGTGGCTGCATCTCCATATTAGCAGGGAACTCCGGCGGCGGCATCACCATAGTCACCTGCTGCTTCTCCGTCCCGGCGGCGAATTCTGGTTGCAGCGACATCACCATGACCATATGTTGCATCTCCATCCCAGCACCAAACCCGGACGGTGGAGGAATCGACATAAGACTCTGCTGCATATTCATGCCATAGGCCAAGCCCGGCGGAGGCATCGCCATTGGCATATGGTGCTTATCCATCCCTACGGCGAATCCTTGAGTTGGAGGCATCGCCATATGCATCTGCTGCATCTCCATCCCAGTGTTGGTGCTGGTGCTACCAAACTTAAAGGTACTTCCACCGAAGAGCTGTTGCGGTAGTGGCACCCCAGGCGCCTGGAGCGCGCGAAGGATATTCTCCATCCCCAGGTTCAGGAGTACCTGGTTTGCACATTCAGAGATGGCGACCCGCACCGGCATCAGCTTGGCGGCGAAGGCCATCATCTCCTCCTCCCCCATGTCACCTAGTTCGGGGTTAAGCCATACCATAATTTGGTCCCCCACGGCGCGCTTCTTTGCCATGGCCTCCTCCATGCACTCTTTCTGCATCTTCACCTCCTTCAGCTGCGTGCGCAGCTCGCCGTGCTGCAGGTGCAACTTCTTCAGCTTGTTATTGTCGGTGGCGGTCAGGACTCCCGTCCCGTCGCCCGCTAGGAAGCGGTCTATGACGGCCTCAGCGGAGGGGTGGCCGAAGGAGAAAGCATTGCCAGCGGGTGAGTATGCAATGGCGGCTACCTCGGCGCCGCACATCACCGCCAGCTCGTTGGCTTTGTTAAACAGACCCTGCCGGCGCTTGGTGAAGCATACCTGCCGGGCGCCCTCCTTCTCGACCCGTCGCATGATGGTCTTCTGCCGCCCATTGCCACCCTTCCGCTTCGGCGCCATTGCTTGCTCAGAGAAAGGAAGAGGAGAGCAGGTATAGATTTGTGTTTGTCTACGTCTCAGGTCGTACGTGCTTATATAGAAGCCGAGAGAAGATGATGAGGATTGAGGAATCGCTGGGCTGGGCTAGCCCGGGCGTTAAAACAATTGGCGACTCATGATTAGCAAAGAGGTATTGTTCAGTATTCTCTGTATGTGACCTGTCACGCATATAAGCATAACTCGACCAGTACGATCCAATATTACAAATAAGGTATTTTATTGCTTCCTTCCGTCTCGTTGCGTGTTTTTATTAGGTAAGGATTAAGAATGAGCGCCATGAGATCTTTCCTATCATGTGTCTATTTTAGTAGGAAACGAATCGATCTTGGCCAAGAAAAAGAATGACGCGTGTGACACGCTGGCACGTTCATTACGCCTATGATCTCTGGGAGGTGAAGACCTTGACTCTCTCCGACGGTGCCCCCTCCTCCACCATGAGACCGCACGTTTGGTTCTCTTCAGCAACCCTGGATATACAATGCACACTTGATTCCATCGTGAGGACTAGTCTGTGGAGGACGGTGATGAGTACAAATTATGTGATGATTTTGATGGTTATTTTGTGCCTACATGGTAGGCTACGTGGAATTTTATCGCATTCACGCACTACTTTTTGTTTGTATTCCACGATAATGCCTTTTGGACCACTACCAGGAGGGCACCTTTTCCCAAATGCATCACTCAACTGGTTTGTCCATAACAAAGGTCTATGTGGTAGCCTACATGGGCTACCACCTTGTTACTTGTCACCGGGATATCACAAGAAAAAAGTTGCTTAATTTGATGCTAGCTTTTGTTCTTCCAATAAGCTCTATTATTCTTCTTACAACAATTGGCATTATAATGTGTATTCACAATAAGAGAAAAACTCAAGCAACTGCAATTACTGAAGCAAGAGACATATTCTCTGTATGGAATTTTGATGGAAAACTAGCATTAGAGGATATAATCAGGGCAGAAAACTTTGATGAGAAGCACATTATTGGACTAAGGGGGTATGGCAAGGACTACAAAGCACATCTCCAAGATGGACAACTAGTAGCTATCAAGAAGCTTCACCAAATCGATGAAGTGGCCGATGAAAAAGGATCTCTGAGTGAAATTGAAGTGTCAACAAAGATAAGACAACGAAGCATTGTGAAGCTGTATGGATTTTGCTGCCATTCACAGTACAAGTTCCTTGTCTATGACTACGGGGAGGCCTCCAAATGACCCTAGAAGATGAGGGGCTAGCTAAGGAGTTGAATTGGAAAAGAGCCACTCTTGCAAATGATGTGGCTCAAACTATATCATACTTGCAACATGATTGCAATCCACCTATAATCCATTGAGATATCACAAGCAACAACATCTTACTTGACACAACCTTTAAGGCTTATTTCTCTGATTTTTGGACAACAAGGTTTTTAAAGCCCGATTCATCAAACTGGAGTGAGCAGGGACATACGGTTACATTGCTCCTGGTACATATATGCTTCCTTTTCACAGTACAACTATTTATCTCTATCCATTTTTCACTACTTATGGTTATGTACTACTAGTACACTTTGTTCTGATAGAAATAATATTTATATCCATCAACTGACTTCTAAGGATTGTTCTTCTTTTTGTGTAGAGTTGTCCTACACATCTGTTGTGATGGAGAAATGTGATTGATACGTCCATTTTGCATCATGCTTTTATATCGATATTTATTGCATTAAAGGCTGTTATTTCACATTATGTCACAATACTTATGCCTTTTCTCTCTTATTTTACAAGGTTTACATGAAGAGGAGGAATGCCGGCAGCTGGAATGCTGGGCTGGAAAAGGAGCAAATATTACAGACCTATTCTGCACAACTCCAAAAGTCCTGAAACTTCACAGAGGCACATTTTGGAATTAATAAAAAATATTGGCGAAAGAATCAACCAGAGGGGGCCCACTCCCTGGCCACGAGGGTGGGGTGTGTGCCTAACCCCCTGGGCGCGCCCCCTGCCTCGTGGGCCACCTGGCAGGCCTCCGATGCCCGTCTTCTGCTATATGAAGTCTTTCGTCCTGGGAAAAATCAGAAGGAAGGTTTCGGGACGAAGCGCCGCCGTCTCGAGGCGGAACCTTGGCGGAACCAATCTAGGGTTCCGGCGGAGCTGTTCTGCCGGGGAAACATCCCTTGGGGAGGGGGAAATCGTCACCATCGTCATCACCATCGATCCTCTCATCGGTAGGGGGTCAATCTCCATCAACATCTTCACCAGCACCATCTCCTCTCAAACCCTAGTTCATCTCTTGTATCCGATCTTTGTCTCAAAGCCTCAGATTTGTACCTGTGGGTTGCTAGTAGTGTTGATTACTCCTTGTAATTGATGCTAGTTGGTTTATTCGGTGGAAGATCATATGTTCAGATCCTTTATGCATATTAATACCCCTCTGATTATGAACATGAATATGTCTGAGTAGTTACGTTTGTTCCTGAGGACATGGGAGAAGTCTTGCTATAAGTAGTCATGTGAATTTGGTATTCGTTCGATATTTTGATGAGATGTATGTTGTCTTTCCTCTAGTGGTGTTATGTGAACGTCAACTACATGACACTTCACCATTATTTGGGCCTAGAGGAAGGCATTGGGAAGTAATAAGTAGATGATGGGTTGCTAGAGTGACAGAAGCTTAAACCCTAGTTTATGCATTGCTTCCGTAAGGGGCTGATTTGGATCCATATGTTTCATGCTATGGTTAGGTTTACCTTAATTCTTCTTTCGTAGTTGCGGATTCTTGCGAGAGTAGTTAATCATAAGTGGGATGCTTGTCCAAGGAAGGGCAGCATCCAAGCATCAGTCCACCCACATATCATATTATCAAAGTAACGAACGCGAATCATATGAGCGTGATGAAAACTAGCTTGACGATAATTCCCATGTGTCCTCGGAAGCGCTTTCCTTCATATAAGAGTTTGTCCAGGCTTATCCTTTGCTACAAAAAGGATTGGGCCACCTTGCTGCACCTTATTTACTTTTGTTACTTGTTACCCGTTACGAATTACCTCATCACAAAACTATCAGTTATCGATAATTTCAGTGCTTGCAGAGAATACCTTACTGAAAACTGCTTGTCATTTCCTTCTGCTCCTCGTTGGGTTCGACACTCTTACTTATTGAAAGGACTACGATAGATCCCCCATACTTGTGGGTCATTAAGACTCTTTTCTGGCGCCGTTGCTGGGGAGTGAAGCGCCTTTGGTAAGGAAAAATTTATATAGTGTGCTGAAATTTACTCTCACTTGTTATTATGGAAAATAATCATTTGAGGGGCTTGTTCGGGGTATCTTCACCCCGACCAGTAGAGCAAAGAGTTGCTCCTCAACCTACTGAACCTACTGAAAATGTTTACTTTGAAATTCCTTCGGTTATGATAGAGAAACTGCTAGCTAATCCTTTTTCAGGAGATGGAACATTGCATCCCGATTTGCACCTAATCTATGTGGATGAAGTTTGTGGATTATTTAAGCTTGCAGGTATGCCCGAGGATGTTATCAAGAAGAAGGTCTTCCCTTTATCTTTGAAAGGAAATGCATTGACATGGTTTAGGCTATGTGATGATATGGGATCATGGAACTACAACTGATTGAAATTGGAATTTCATCAGAAGTTTTATCCTATGCATCATGTTCATCGTGATCGTAATTATATATATAATTTTTGGCCTCGCGAAGGAGAAAGCATCGCTCAAGCTTGGGGGAGGCTTAAGTCAATGTTATATTCATGCCCCAATCATGATCTCTCAAGAGAAATTATTATTCAAATTTTTTATGCTCGGCTTTCTCTCAACAATTGCTCCATGCTCGATACTTCTTGTACTGGTTCTTTTATGATGAGGACTATTGAATTCAGATGAGATTTATTGGAAAGGATTGAATGCAACTCTGAAGATTGGGATCTCGACTAAGGTGAGGAGTTAGGTATAACACCTAAGTTTGATTGTGTTAATTCTTTTATGGATACCGATGTTTTCCGTGAATTTAGCACTAAATATGGACTTGACTCTGAGGTAGTAGCTTCTTTCTGTGAATTATTTGCTACTCATGTCGATCTCCCTAAGGAGAAGTGGTTTAAATATCATCCTCTCATTGAAGTAAAAGTAGTTGAACCTATTAAAGTTGAAGAAAATACTATCACTTATAATGTTGATCCTATTGATCCTACTGCTTATATTTAGAAACCACCTTTCCCTGCTAGAATAAAGGATCATGCTAAAGCTTCAACTATGGTCAACAAAAGTAATATTAGAACACCTACACCCCCCTGAGAAAATTAAAGTTGAACCTAGTATTGCTATGGTTAAAGATCTCTTGACCGATAATATTGATGGGCATGTTATGTACTTCTGTGATGAAGCTGGTAGGATTGCTAGACCCGATACTAAAAATAAACATAGACCTGTTGTAGGCATGCCTATTATTTCTGTTAAAATAGGGGATCATTGCTATCATGGCTTATGTGATATAGGTGCTAGTGCGAGTGAAATACCTCATTCTTTATACGAAGAGATTATGCATGACATTGCACCTGCTGAGTTAAAAGGTATTGATGTTACAATTAAGCTTGCTAATAGAGATACTATTTCACCAGTTGGGATTGTTAGAGATGTTGAAGTCTTGCGTGGGAAAGTCAAATATCCTACTGATTTTCTTGTTCTTGGTTCCCCACAAGATGACTTCTGTCCCATTATATTTGGTAGACCGTTCTTGAATACTGTTAATGCTAAGATAGACTGCAAAAAGGATATTGTGACTATTGGTTTAGGGCATATGTCTCACGACTTCAATTTTGCTAAATTTTGTAGACAACCCCATGATAAATAATTGCCTAGTAAATATGAAATTATTGGTCTTGCTTCTGTTGCTGTGCCCCCTAATAATCCTTTAGAACAATATTTGCTAGAACATGAAAATGATATTTATGAATGAAAGAAGGGAAAATAGATGAAGTATTCTTTAAACAGGGACCTATTTTGAAACACAACTTGCCTGTTGAAATCCTAGGGGATCCTCCTCCAACCAAGGGTGATCCCGTGTTTGAGCTTAAACCAATACCTGATACTCTTAAATATGCTTATGTTGATGAGAAAAAGATATATCCTGTTATTATTAGTGCTAACCTTTTAGAGCATGAAGAAAACAAATTATTGAAAACTCTGAGCACCGTGCTGCTATTGGATATACTCTTGATAATCTTAAGGGCATTAATCCCACTTTATGGCAGCACAAAATAAAACTGGAGAAAGACACTAAACTGGTTGTCGATCACCAACGATGGTTAAATCCTAAGATGAAAGAAGTGGTAAGAAAAGAAATACTAAAGCTTCTTGAGGCAGGTATAATTTATCCCGTTGCTGATAGTCAGTGGGTAAGTCCTGTCCATTGTGTCCCTAAGAAGGGAGGTATTACTGTCGTTCCTAATGATAAAGATGAATTGATCCCACAAAGAATTGTTACAGGTTATAGGATGGTAATTGATTTCCGCAAATTAAGTAAAGCTACTAAAGAGGATCATTACCCTCAACCTTTTATTGATCAAATGCTAGAAAGATTATCTAAACATACACATTTTTGCTTTCTAGATGGCTATTCTGGTTTCTCTCAAATACCTGTGTCAAAAGATGATCAAGAAAAAAACCACTTTTACTTGCACTTTCGGTACCTTTGCTTATAGATGTATGTCTTTTGGTTTATGCAATGCACCTGCTACCTTTCAAAGACGCATGATGGCTATATTCTCTGACTTTTGTGAAAATATTGTTGAGGTTTTCATGGATGATTTCTCCGTTTATGGATCTTATTTTGATGATTGCTTAAGCAACCTTGATCGAGTTTTGCAGAGATGCGAAGAAACTAATCTTGTCTTGAGTTGGGAGAAGTGCCACTTTATGGTTAATGAAGGTATTGTCTTGGGGCATAAAATTTCTGAAAGAGGTATTGAAGTTGATAAAGCTAAAGTTGATGCTATTGAAAAGATGTCGTGTCCTAAGGACATTAAAGGTATAAGAAGTTTCCTTAGTCATGCCAGTTTTTATAGGAGGTTCATTAAAGACTTCTCAAAAATTTCTAGGCCTCTAACTAATTTCTTACAAAAGGATATTCCTTTTGTCTTTGATGATGATTGTGTAGAATCATTTGAAATACTTAAGAGAGCTTTGATTTCTACATCTATTGTTCAGCCACCTGATTGGAATTTACCCTTTGAAATTATCTGTGATGCTAGTGATTATGCTGTAGGTGCTGTTCTAGGACAAAGAGTTTATAAGAAATTAAATGTTATCCAATATGCTAGCAAAACTCTAGACAGTTCCCAGAGAAATTATGCTACTACTGAAAAAGAATTTTTAGCAGTTGTATTTGCTTGTGATAAGTTCAGACCTTACATTGTTGACTCTAAAGTAACTGTTCACACTGATCATGCTGCTATTAAATATCTTATGGAAAAGAAAGATGCTAAACCTAGACTCATTAGATGGGTTCTCCTATTACAAGAATTTGATTTGCATATTATTGAAAGAAAGGGAGTTGGGAACCCCGTTGCAGACAACTTGTCTAGGTTAGAGAATGTTCTTGATGACCCACTACCTATTGATGATAGCTTTCATGATGAACAATTAGATGTCATAAATGCTTCTTGTACTGCTCCATGGTATGCTGATTATGCTAATTACATTGTTGCTAAATTTATACCACCTAGTTTCACATACCAGCAAATGAAAAAGTTTTTCTATGATTTAAGACATTACTTCTGGGATGACCCACACCTTTATAAAGGAGTAGATGGTGTTATTAGACGTTGTGTACCTGAGCATGAACAGGAACAGATCCTACGCAAGTGTCACTCCGAGGCTTATGGAGGACACCACGCTGGAGATAGAACTGCACATAAGGTATTGCAATTCGGTTTTTATTGGCCCACTCTCTTCAAAGATGCCGGTAAGGTTGTCTTGTCTTGCGATGAATGTCAAAGAATTGGTAATATTAGTAGACGTCAAGAAATGCCTATGAAATATTCACTTGTTATTGAACCATTTGATGTTTGGGGCTTTGATTATATGGGGCCATTTCCTTCCTCTAATGGTTATACACATATTTTAGTTGCTGTTGATTATGTTACTAAGTGGGTAGAAGCTATTCCAACTAGTAGTGCTGATCATAACACCTCTATTAAGATGCTTAAAGAAGTTATTTTTCCGAGGTTTGGAGTCCCTAGATACTTAATGACTGATGGTGGTTCACATTTTATTCATGGTGCTTTTCGTAAAATGCTTGCTAAGTATGAAGTTAATAATTGAATTGCATCTCCATACCACCCACAGTCTAGTGGACAAGTAGAATTGAGTAACAAAGAGCTTAAATTAATTTGCAAAAGACTGTTAATAGATCTAGAAAGAATTGGTCCAAGAAACTTGATGATGCATTATGGGCCTATAGAACTGCATATAAAAATCCTATGGGTATGTCTCCATATAAAATGGTTTATGGAAAAGCATGTCACTTACCTGTCGAACTAGAAAATAAAGCATATTGGGCCATTAAAGAGCTCAATTATGATTTCAAACTTGCCGGTCAGAAAAGACTATTTGACATTAGCTCACTTGATGAGTGGAGAACCCAAGCTTATGAGAATGCAAACTGTTTAAAGAAAAAGTTAAAAGATGGCATGACAAAAGGATACAAAAGAGTGAGTTGAATGTACGTGATTATGTTTTGCTATACAACTCTCGTTTAAGATTTTTTGCAGGAAAACTTCTCTTTAAATGGGAAGGTCCTTACATTATCGAGGAGGTCTATCTTTCTGGTGCCATAAAAATCAACAACTTCGAAGGCACAAATCCTAAGGTGGTGAACGGTCAAAGAATCAAACATTATATCTCAGGTAATCCCATAAATGTTGAAACTAATGTTATTGACACCGTTGTCGGTGTCAAAACCGGCGGATCTCGGGTAGGGGGTCCCGAACTGTGCGTCTAAGGCAGATGGTAACAGGAGGCGGGGGACACGATGTTTACCCAGGTTCAGGCCCTCTCGATGGAGGTAATACCCTACTTCCTGCTTAATTGATCTTGATGATATGAGTATTACAAGAGTTGATCTACCACGATATCGTAGAGGCTAAACCCTAGAAGCTAGCCTATGGTATGATTGTTGTTGTCCTACGGACTAAACCCTCCGGTTTATATAGACACCAGAGGGGGCTAGGGTTACACAGAGTCGGTTACAAGGGAGGAGATCTACATATCTGTATTGCCAAGCTTGCCTTCCATGCCAAGGAGAGTCCCATCCGGACACGGGACGAAGTCTTCAATCTTGTATCTTCATAGTCCAACAGTCCGGCCAAAGGATATAGTCCGGCTGTCTGAGGACCCCCTAATCCAGGACTCCCTGAGTAGCCCCCGGACCAGGCTTCAATGACGATGAGTCCGGCGCGCAGATTGTCTTCGGCATTGCAAGGCGGGTTCTTCTCCAAATTCTGAGTACCTGTCTAGTAGTGTCCGGCTTCCCATGAATGTTGCACTCCTCGTCTTCTGCGTCTAGTAATGGCTATCCTCCACGTGTCAAGCGAATGCGAGAAGTCGGGGCATTTTTGCACTTGCCATCCTAACCATGTGAGTAAATCGTCTAGTTAAGGGACCGGGGATCCTTAGATCCAGATCACACCATCCTCACTCAGCGAGTATCCATCGGAGCGTGCCCGAAAAAATCCATCCTATCATGGCCGATCGTCGCAGCTCCTCCTCTCGCTCCCGTAGCCCTAAGCCAGGCAACTGGAAGAATTGTTCCGTTTCCCACAGACAGTTAGTAGAGTTACAGACCCAGGGGTTTCTTCCTCCTACGTATATGGTCCCCGTCCGAGCTAGACTAGCCACTTACAATGGCGGGGAACAAGCGGAGAGCTTTCCCAACCCGTCGACGGGGGAGCGGGTATGCCTTGTTCCGTACTTGTTAAGCGGACTCGGATTTCCAATCCATCGTTCCTCCACGGGCTCCTGGAGTTCTACGGTCTCCAGCTGCATAATTTTAATCCTGCCTCCATATTACACATCGCAGGCTATGTCGCCCTTTGCGAGCTGTTTTTGGGCTGTGAAGCTCATTTCGAGCTATGGAAGAGGCTATTCTGCCTTGTACCCCGTACACAGGAGGGGTCGATATATCAAGTGGGCGGAGCTGAGATATGGTGCATCGCCGGGACCGGGTACCTATCCGGTACTCCGAAGAAGACATCTGAAGACTGGCCTTCGGAGTGGTTTTATATGGAGGACATCCCCCTTACGGACCCTGTTCGGATGGGCCTTCCTGAGTTTAATAGCGCCCCTTTGAAGAAACGCCGCAGCTGGCGCCCTCGGAGCCCCCAGGAGGAAGATAACAGAGAGGTCCTTTACCTGATGGGCCTGATACAAACGTTGGCCAAATCAGGATTGACAATAATCAAGGTTATGTCAATATGTATAATGCAGGGGGTGCAGCCACTTCAATATCGGGGACAACCCATGTGGCACTTCAATGGAGAAGATGATGCCACCCGCTGCGGTCGTACAGGTCCGGACTCCGTCGATGCTCTAGCGAAAATACTGTCCGATTTAAAAAAGGAGAGGAAGAGGAGTTCATCCTTATCAAGTCACGGGATGGATTCTCCATGTACATCCCCCCAAACTGGGTGAGCTGCTACCTTTTACTCCAGACCTTCCCGCATTCTTTGTCATAAATATTTACCTTGCTATTTCATAGCAGGAACTGCGAAAAGCTGTGAGGGAGGTCCACAACCCGCCTCCACAACCAGAGGACCCTGACCGGGCCCTCGACCCCGGACTTGAAGAGGATCTGGACACATTTGCGGAGCTTATTGACAGGACGTTCTATCAATTGAGCTGCGACGATGCCATGGTGGCCATCATAGCTGATTATCCTGGACTACTCCCTACATCGCATGTAAGTAAAACCGGAGTCCCAACTTCCGAGAAGGATCCCTTTTTCTGCACTTCACCTACCGCACACATATGGTGTCTTACAAGGAAGGCCCTCGGGACGCCATGCCAAACCCGCAGTGACTCACCAACAAGGGGTACCGAAGCCGGGTAGGCTCAAAAGGAAGGCGGTCGGGACTGAGACGCCGTCGCAGAGGTATGAAAAAGAACCCCGCTCCGTGGTTGTCGTCTTTTAAAATATAATAATGTCCATGTTTCCTAGTAGGAAAAACGCTCGCCGGACTATATCCGGAGAGGTTGTCGGCCACGCCTCCACCAGCCGGGCTCCAGAGCCGGACTTAGAGGCGGATGCTAACATGGGACCAACACCGGATGTTCCTTCTACAGAGGATGCGGATAGGCTATCCGCTACAAATTCCGAAGTGGAGTGTGCCATGAATCACAGGCATCGCCGGGCCGTACTCTGCGACGCTTGTTTCTCCAAAGAGGCGTTTGATGCCTTTAACTCAGGAGACACGTACATCCGAGCTGCTTAAAATGGTCTTGCCAGAGCCACAGACCAGTATGTGAAGGATATACAGGTAAGAAAATCTAATAATTATGTATATCAGTAGCCCCTGAGACTTGAAACAGTTGGCACAACTGATTTAAGGATCATTGCTTGCCTAGGTTCTTACGGAGAAGAATACCCGGTTGTCTCAAGAGCTGGAGGAGTGCAAAGCCCAGCTTCAGGCCGCAGTTGCCGCAGTGAAGGAGTCCGAGAAGGCCCCATATGGTAACACTTATTTCTATTGCAAAGAAAGACATGAACCAGGTAGTATGCGGCATACATGCAAATCTAACAATAGATTCTGCAGTTGACTCCGGAGTGAATCCGGAGGTCATGCGAGGGGATGAGCAACATGCTCAACGACAGCTAAAGGCTGGCGAGCACGTGCTTACACGGGTTAGGCGGGAGAAAAACGATCTCCAGGACACCAATACCCGGCTGGACGTTGAACTAAAAGATGTTCGAGCCCAGCTTGCTGACTCCGTAAAGGAGAATAAGAGGCTTCGACGCGACATTTTCAGTAAGTGCTTGAACGAACTTTTAAAGAGTTCAGCGAAGGAACTGGCTAACAGAGTTATGTCTGCAGGTATGTTGATGGGTCGTCCCGCGGAGGAGATGCCTGGGTCTGTGGGTGATCTTCTGCCAGAGCTCTCACAACTGCACGAACAAGTTCGGCAGGTGATGTAGGGCATTGCCCAAGCCTTGTGGCCATCCGCCTCCCTGCCAGGAGGCATGGGGGAGCTTGTAGAGAAGCTCAAGGGAGCGCGGCGGCGCTTCCGATTATGGAAGTATCAGTCTGCCGACAAGGTGCGAGGGGAGCCTAGGCCATGGTGAAGACGCGATATACCAAGGCTGACCCGAACCAAATGGCCGAGGTCGGACCTGTGGGGTCCGATGGGAAAGAGATCCCCGTCAGTTTGGTGTATGACCAAGTAGAATTAGCCGCAAAGTATTCCCAACAGGATTGTAGGCTAGATAGCCTGTTGGATGGTATAGAAGAAGAATTTAGTCATTCTAAGTGATTGTATACTTCAAGTGACATGTATTGTCCCTAGCCGGATTGTAAATCATTTGTCATGGCGGACCTTTTTGCTTCGACCTCTGGACCCGACAGTCCGGAGTGTATCCGAATGCCCGCTCAGTTATGTAAAAACCAGGGTACGCGTGGAAACCAGGCGTAGGGGTCATAAGTGCTTGAACAGACAAGTACCCAACTAGCTATCTTATATTACATGGATAGTAAGAAACATCTTCCAGGGATCATAGTTCCGTTAGGGGTTCCTTTCCCTGGGTACGCATGCATTAATGTGCATGTCCAAACTGCGAAAAGAGACACAGGATATAAACATCTGGGGGCATGTATTACAATAAATAAAGGACATCTTTTGTTCACCGACCGAATATTCCCTTAAGAACGCTAGCTTTTGGCTTCACCCAGTCTGAGGTACACATCCGGCTGACCCGGCAGTAACAATCGCAGAGGTGCTCCCCTTATGCCCTAGCCGAATTAACGGGAACGTAGGGCATAAACACAAGAGCCAGGCAACCCAGCTTGACCAAAACTTAAGTCATATCGATGCATATAATGGCGAAAAAAGGTACATGTGGAAGAATAACACATGTGTGGGGCATAGAGCCCGGAAAATAGTTATATTAAGCTTCTGTATAAGAAGCCCCCAGGTATAATGAGCGCGGCTAGCGCGTCAAGATTGTGTAGTCAAGACACATTTTAGCCTTTTAAGGCCTTGAAGAAAGAGGGAAGAAAGAAAGAAATAAAAGACAGATAACGGATATATCAAAAATTGACGGAGGTAAGGAGACGAACATAAAGTCCGGCACTAGGCGTAGAACCTTCGGAGTCTGGCTGCGTTCCATGGGTTTGGCTCGATTCGATTGTCCGATGCATCCTGTAGACGATACGCTCCACCGGTCAAAACTTGGTCAATAACGAAGGGACCTTCCCATTTGGGATTGAGCTTGTTCTTTTTCTTCTTCGGTAGGCGTAGAACGAGTTCGCCGACGTTATAAGTTTTGGTCCGTATTTCTCTGCTTTGATACCTTCAAGCCTGTTGCTGATAAAATGCGGAACGGGCTATTGCTACGTCACGCTCCTCCTCCGGGGCGTCCAAACTGTCCTGCCGATCAAGCTCGGCTTCTTTCTCTTCATACATGCGCACTCGAGGTGAGTCATGAATTATGTCGCAGGGCAGTACCGCCTCTGCACCGTACACCATAAAAAACGGTGTGTATCCGGTAGTGCAATTCGGCGTGGTCCGCAGCCCCCATAGTATGGAGTCGAGCTCCTCTACCCAGTGCGTATCTGATTCCTTTAAGGATCGCACTAATCTGGGTTCAATGCCGCTCATGATAAGACCATTTGCTCGCTCGACTTGACCGTTATTTTGCGGGTGATAGACAAAAGCATAATCGAGCTTAATGCCCATGTTGCTGCACCAAAAAATTTACCTCGTCGGCTGTGAAGTTTGAGCTGTTATCGGTGATGATGCTGTGGGGGACGCCGTAACGGTGTACAACCCCGAATCTGAAGTCGATCACTGGTCCGGACTCTGAAGGAAATGTGCCCTAGAGGCAATAATAAAGTTATTATTTATTTCCTTATATCATGATAAATGTTTATTGTTCATGCTAGAAATGTATTAACCGGAAACATAATACATGTGTGAATACATAAACAAACAGAGTGTCACTAGTATGCCTCTACTAGACTAGCTTGTTAATCAAAGATGGTTAAGTTTCCTAACCATAGACAAAGGAGTTGTCATTTGATTAACAAGGTCACATCATTGGTTGAATGATCTGATTGACATGACCCATTCCATTAGCTTAGCACCCGATCGTTTAGTATGTTGCTATTGCTTTTATCCATGACTTATACATGTTCCTATAACTATGAGATTATGCAACTCCCGTTTACCGGAGGAACACTTTGGGTACTACCAAACGTCACAATGTAACTGGGTGATTATAAAGGAGTACTACAGGTGTCTCCAAAGGCAGATGTTGGGTTGGCGTATTTCGAGATTAGGATTTGTCACTCCGATTGTCGGAGAGGTATCTCTAGGCCTTCTCGGTAATACACATCACTAAGCCTTGCAAGCATTACAACTAATGAGTTAGCTGTGAGATGATGTATTACGGAACGAGTAAAGAGACTTGCCAGTAACGAGATTGAACTAGGTATTGGATACCGACGATCGAATCTCGGGCAAGTAACATACCGATGACAAAGGGAACAACGATGTTGTTATGCGGTCTCGACCGATAAAGATCTTCGTAAAAATGTAGGAACCAATATGGGCATCCAGGTCCCGCTATTGGTTATTGACCGGAGAAGTGTCTCGGTCATGTCTACATTGTTCTCGAACCGTAGGGTCCGCACGCTTAAGGTTTCGATGACGGTTATATTATGAGTTTGTGTATTTTGATGTACCAAGGAGTTCGAGTCCCGGATGTGATCACGGACATGACGAGGAGTCTCAAGTGATCGAGACATAAAGATTGATATATTGACGACTATATTCGGACTCGGAAAGGTTCGGAAGTTTCGGAGAAAACGGAGTGCCGGAGGGGTTACGGAACCCCGGGAAGTAATGGGCCTTATTGGGCCAAGAGGGAGAGAGAGGGCTGCGCCAGGAGGTGGCGCGCCCCCATGGGGAGTCCGACTGACAAGGAGGGGGCGCCCCCTTTCCTCTCTCTCCTCTCTTCCTTCCCCTTCCCTCTTCGTAGTAGGACTAGGAAAGGGAGTCCTACTCCTACTAGGAGGAGGACTCCCCCCCTGGCGCGCGCCTCCTAGGGCGGGCCGCCCTCCCCTTGCTCCTTTATATACGGGGCAGGGGGCACCCTAAGACACACAAGTTGATCCTTGAGATCGTTCCTTAGCCGTGTGCGGTGCCCCCCTCCACCATACCACCTCGGTCAAATCGTAGCAGTGCTTAGGCGAAGCCCTGCATTGGTAGAACATCAAGATCGTCACCACGCCGTCGTGCTGACGGAACTCTTTCTCCCCGGAGCTTTGCTGGATCGGAGCCCGAGGAGCGTCACCGAACTGTACGTGTGCCAAGAACTCGGAGGCGCCGGAGTAACGGTGCTTGGATCGGTTGGATCGCGAGGAGAACGTACGACTACTTCCTCTACGCTGTGATTGCTTCCGCTTCGGTCTACGAGGGTACGTAGACAACACTCTCCCCTCTCGTTGCTATGCATCACCATGATCTTGCGTGTGCGTAATAAATTTTTTGAAATTACTACGTTACCCAACAGTGGCATCCGAGCCAGGTTTTATGCGTTGATGTCATATGCACGAGTAGAACACAAGTGAGTTGTGGGCGATATAAGTCATACTGCTTACCAGCATGTCATACTTTGGTTCGGCGGTATTGTGAGATGAAGCGGCCCGGACCGACATTACGCGTACGCTTACGCGAGACTGGTTTCACCGCTGCGAGCACTCGTTGCTTAAAGGTGACCGGCGGGTGTCTCTCTCTCACTTTAGTTGAACTGAGCGGCTACGCCCGGTCCTTGTGAAGGTTAAAACAGCACCAACTTGACAAACTATCGCTGTGGTTTTGATGCGTAGGTAAGAACGGTTCTTGCTCAGCCCGTAACAGCCACGTAAAACTTGCAACAACAAAGTAGAGGACGCCTAACTTGTTTTTGCAGGGCATGTTGTGATGTGATATGGTCAAGACGTGATGCTATATTTTATTGTATGAGATGATCATGTTTTGTAACCGAAGTTATCGGCAATCGGCAGGAGCCATATGGTTGTCGCTTATTGTATGAAATGCAACGCCATGTAATTGCTTTACTTTATCTCTAAGCGGTAGCGATAGTCGTAGAAGCAATAGTTGGCGAGACGACAACGATGCTACGATGGAGATCAAGGTGTCGCGCGGTGACGATGGTGATCATGACGGTGCTTCGAGATGGAGATCACAAGCACAAGATGATGATGGCCATATCATATCACTTATATTGATTGCATGAGATGTTTATCCTTTATGCATCTTATCTTGCTTTGATTGACGGTAGCATTTTAAGATGATCTCTCACTAAAATTATCAAGAAGTGTTCTCCTGAGTATGCACCGTTGCCAAAGTTCGTCGTGCCTGCACACCACGTGATGATCGGGTGTGATAAGCTCTCGTCCATCTACAACGGGTGCAAGCCAGTTTTGCACACGCAGAATACTCGAGTTAAACTTGACGAGCCTAGCATATGCAGATATGGCCTCGAACACGGAGACCGAAGGTCGAGCGTGAATCATATAGTAGATATGATCAACATAGTGATGTTCACCATTGAAAACTACTCCATCTCACGTGATGATCGGTTATGGTTTAGTTGATTTGGATCACGTAATCACTTAAGATGACTAGAGATGTGTCTGTCTAAGTGGGAGTTCTTAAGTAATATGATTAATTGAACTTAAATTTATCATGAACTTAGTACCGATAGTATCTTGCTTGTCTATGTTTACTTATAGATAGATGGCTCGTCTTGTTGTTCCGTTGAATTTTAATGCGTTCCTTGAGAAAGCAAAGTTGAAAGATGATGGTAGCAATTACACGGACTGGGTCCGTAAATCTGAGGATTATCCTCATTGCTGCACGTAAGAGTTACGCCCCGATGCACCGCTAGGTGCCAGACTCTCTTCTGATGCAACCGACGACGTTAAGAACATCTAGCGAGCAAAGCTGATGACTACTCTATAGTTCAAGGTGCCATGCTTTACGGCTTAGAACCGGTCTTCAACGACGTTTTGAAAGTCATGGAGCATATGAGATGTTCCAGAGTTGAAGTTGATATTTCAACAGTAATGCCCGGATTGAGAGATATGAAGTCTCCAATAAGTTCTATAGCTGTAAGATGGAGGAGAATGGGTCTGCTCGGTGAGCACATACTCGTAATGTCCGGTATTACAATCACTTGACTCAACCGGGAGTTGATCTTCGGATGATTGTGTCATTGATGAATTCTTCAATCACCGCCACCAGGCTACAAAGGCTTCGTGATGAACTATAATATGCAAGGGTTAGTAAAGACTATGCTCGAGCTCTTACGCAATGTCAAGGCTGCGGAGGTAGAAATCAAGAAGGAGCATCAAGTGTTGATGGTCAATAAGACCACTAGTTTCAAGAAGAAAGGCAAAGGGAAGAAGAAGGAACTTCAAGAAGAACAGCAAACAAGTTGCTGCTCAGAGAAGAAACCCAAGTCTGGACCTAAACCTGAAATCGAGTGCTTCTCGCAAGCGGACTCGTCATTGGAAGCGGAACTGCCCCAAGTATTTGGCGGATAAGAAGGATGGCAAGGTGAACAAAGGTATATGTGATATACATGTTATTGATGTGTACCTTACTAGAGCTCGCAGATAGCACTGGTATTTGATACTGGTTCTGTTGCTAATATTTGCAACTCAAAGCAGGGACTACGGATTGCTTAACACCGGCAAAGGACGAGGTGACGATGCGCGTGGGAAATGGTTCCAAAGTCGATGTGATCGCGGTCGGCACGCTACCTCTACATCTACCTTCGGGATTAGTTTTAGACCTAAATAATTGTTATTTGGTGCCGCGTTAAGCATGAACATTATATCTGGATCTTGTTTGATGTGAGACGGTTATTCATTTAAATCGAGAGAATAATGGTTGTTCTATTTATATGAATAATATCTTTTATGGTCATGCACCCTTGAAGAGTGGTCTATTTTAATGAATCTCGATAGTAGTGATACACATATTCATAATGTTGAAACCAAAAGATGCAGAGTTGATAATGATAGTGCGACTTATTTGTGGCATTGCCGTTTAGGTCATATCGGTATAAAGCGTATGAAGAAACTCCATCTTGATGGACTTTTGGAGTCACTTGATTATGAATCACTTGGCACTTATGAACCGTGCCTCATGGGCAAGATGACTAAAACCCGTTCTCGGTACTATGGAGAGAGCAACAGATTTATTGGAAATCATACATACGGATGTATGTGGTCCAATGAATGTTGAGGCTCGTGGCGGATATCGTTATTTTCTCACCTTCACAGATGATTTAAGCAGATATGGGTATATCTACTTAATGAAACATAAGTCTGAAACATTTGAAAGGTTCAAAGAATTTCAGAGTGAAGTTGAAAATCATCGTAATAAGAAAATAAAGTTTCTACGATCTGATCGTGGAGGCGAATATTTGAGTTACGAGTTTGGTCTACATTTGAAACAATGCGGAATAGTTTCGCAACACGCCACCCGAACACCACAGCGAAATGGTGTGTCCGAACGTCGTGTCGCACTTTACTAGATATGGTGCGATCTATGATGTCTCTTACAGATTTACCGCTATCGTTTTGGGGTTATGCTCTTGAGACGGCCGCATTCACGCTGAATAGAACACCGTCAAAATCCATTGAGACGACACCTTATGAAATATGGTTTAGCAAGAAACCAAAATTGTCGTTTCTTAAAGTTTGGGGATGCGATGCTTATGTGAAAAAGCTTCAACCTAATAAGCTCGAACCTAAATCGGAGAAATGTGTCTTCATAGGATACCCAAAGGAGACAGTTGGGTACACCTTCTATCACAGATTCGAGGGCAAGACATTTGTTGCTAAGAATGGATTTTTTCTAGAGAAGGAGTTTCTCTCGAAAGAAGTGAGTGGGAGGAATGTAGAACTTGATGAGGTAACTGTACCTTCTCCCTTATTTGAAAGTAGTTTATCACAGAAACCGGTTTCTGCGACATCTACACCAAATAGTGAAGAAGTTGATGATGTTGATCATGAAACTTCAGATCAAGTTACTACAGAACCTCTTAGATCAACCAGAATAAGATCCGCACCAGAGTGGTACGGTAATCCTGTTCTGGAAGTCATGCTACTAGATCATGATGAACCTACGAACTATGAAGAAGCGATGGTGAGCCCAGATTCATAAAATGGCTTGAGGCCATGAAATCTGAGATGGGATCCATGTATGAAAACAAAGTGTGGACTTTGGTTGACTTGCCCGAGGGTCGGCAAGCAATAGAAAACAAGTGGATCTTCAAGAAGAAGACTGACGCTGACGGTAATATTACTGTCTACAAAGCTCGACTTGTCGCAAAGGGGTTTCGACAAGTTCAAGGGATTGACTACGATGAGACCTTCTCACCCGTAGCGATGCTTAAGTCTGTCCGAATCATGTTAGCAATTGCCGCATTTTATGATTATGAAATTTGGCAAATGGATGTAAAGACTGCATTCCTGAATGGGTTTCTGGAAGAAGAGTTGTATATGATGCAACCAGAAGGTTTTATCGATCCAAAGGGAGCTAACAAAGTGTGCAAGCTCCAGCGATCCATTTATGGACTGGTGCAAGCATCTCGGAGTTGGAATAAACGCTTTGATAGTGTGATCAAAGCATTTGGGTTTATATGCACTTTTGGAGAAGACTGTATTTACAAGAAAGTGAGTGGGAGCTCAGAGCATTTCGATATTATATGTAGATGACATATTACTGATCGGAAATGATATAGAATTTCTGGATAGCATAAAGGGATACTTGAACAAGAGTTTTTCGATGAAGGACCTCGGTGAAGCTGCTTACATATTAGGCATAAAAATCTATAGAGATAGATCAAGACGCTTAATTGGACTTTCACAAAGCACATACCTTGACAAGATTTTGAAGAAGTTCAAAATGGATCAAGCAAAGAAAGGGTTCTTGCCTGTATTGCAAGGTATGAAGTTGAGTAAGACTCAATGCCCGACCACCGCAGAAGATAGAGAGAAAATGAAAGATGTTCCCTATGCCTCAGCCATAGGCTCTATCATGTATGCAATGCTGTGTACCAGACCTGATGTGTGCCTTGCTATAAGCTTAGCAGGAGGTACCAGAGTGATCCAGAGTGGATCATCGACAGCGGATCAAGAACATCCTGAAGTACCAAAAGGACTAAGGATATGTTTCTCGATATGGAGGTGACAAAGAGCTCATCGTGGCGGTTACGTTGATGCAAGCTTTGACACCGATCCGGACGATTCTAAATCGCAAACCGGATACGTATTTACACTAAACGGAGGAGCTGTCGGTTGGTGCAGTTCTAAACAAAGCGTCGTGAAGGGATCTACATGTGAAGCGGAATACATAGCAGCTTCGGAAGCAGCTAATGAAGGAGTCTGGATGAAGGAGTTCATATCCGATCTAGGTGTCATACCTAGTGCATCGGGACCAATGAAAATCTTTTGTGACAATACTGGAGCAATTGCCTTGGCGAAGGAATCCAGATTTCACAAGAGAACAAAACACATCAAGAGACGCTTCAATTCCATCCGGGACTTAGTCCAGGTGGGAGACATAGAGATTTGCAAGATACATACGGATCTGAATGTAGCAGACCCGTTGACTAAGCCTCTTCCACGAGCAAAACATGATCAGCACCAAGACTCCATGGGTGTTAGAATCATTACTGTGTAATCTAGATTATTGACTCTAGTGCAAGTGGAGACTGAAGGAAATGTGCCCTAGAGGCAATAATAAAGTTATTATTTATTTCCTTATATCATGATAAATGTTTATTGTTCATGCTAGAAATGTATTAACCGGAAACATAATACATGTGTGAATACATAAACAAACAGAGTGTCACTAGTATGCCTCTACTAGACTAGCTTGTTAATCAAAGATGGTTAAGTTTCCTAACCATAGACAAAGGAGTTGTCATTTTATTAACAAGGTCACATCATTGGTTGAATGATCTGATTGACATGACCCATTCCATTAGCTTAGCACCCGATCGTTTAGTATGTTGCTATTGCTTTTATCCATGACTTATACATGTTCCTATAACTATGAGATTATGCAACTCCGCTTACGGAGGAACACTTTGGTACTACCAAACGTCACAACGTAATCGGGTGATTATAAAGGAGTACTACAGGTGTCTCCAAAGGCGATGTTGGGTTGGCGATTTGAGATTAGGATTTGTCACTCCGATTGTCGGAGAGGTATCTCTAGGCCTTCTCGGTAATACACATCACTAAGCCTTGCAAGCATTACAACTAATGAGTTAGCTGTGAGATGATGTATTACGGAACGAGTAAAGAGACTTGCCAGTAACGAGATTGAACTAGGTATTGGATACCGACGATCGAATCTCGGGCAAGTAACATACCGATGACAAAGGGAACAACGTATGTTGTTATGCGGTCTGACCGATAAAGATCTTCGTAGAAAATGTAGGAACCAATATGGGCATCCAGGTCCCGCTATTGGTTATTGACCGGAGAAGTGTCTCGGTCATGTCTACATTGTTCTCGAACCGTAGGGTCCGCACGCTTAAGGTTTCATGGCGGTTATATTATGAGTTTGTGTATTTTGATGTACCAAGGAGTTCGAGTCCCGGATGTGATCACGGACATGACGAGGAGTCTCAAATGATCGAGACATAAAGATTGATATATTGGACGGCTATATTCGGACTCGGAAAGGTTCCGAAGTTTCGGAGAAAACCGGAGTGCCGAGGGGTTACCGGAACACCGGGAAGTAATGGGCCTTATTGGGCCAAGAGGGAGAGAGAGGGCTGCGCCAGGGAGGTGGCGCGCCCCCATGGGGAGTCCGACTGGACAAGGAGGGGGGCGCGCCCCTTCCCTCTCCCTCCCTCTCTTCCTTCCCCTTCCTCTTCCTAGTAGGACTAGGAAAGGGGAGTCCTACTCCTACTAGGAGGAGGACTCCCCCCTCCCTTGGCGCGCCTCCTAGGGCCGGCCGGCCCTCCCCCTTGCTCCTTTATATACGGGGGCAGGGGGGCACCCTAAGACACACAAGTTGATCCTTGAGATCGTTCCTTAGCCGTGTGCGGTGCCCCCCTCCACCATACCACCTCGGTCAAATCGTAGCAGTGCTTAGGCGAAGCCCTGCGTTGGTAGAACATCAAGATCGTCACCACGCCGTCGTGCTGACGGAACTCTTTCTCCCCGGAGCTTTGCTGGATCGGAGCCCGAGGAGCGTCACCGAACTGTACGTGTGCCAAGAACTCGGAGGCGCCGGAGTAACGGTGCTTGGATCGGTTGGATCGCGAGGAGAACGTCGACTACTTCCTCTACGTTGTGATTGCTTCGCTTGGTCTCACGAGGGCGTGAGACAACACTCTCCCCTCTCGTTGCTATGCATCACCATGATCTTGCGTGTGCGTAAGAATTTTTTTGAAATTACTACGTTACCCAACAGACTCGGCCATTTTAACTAGTTTGGCTTCTATCCATTTGGTGAATTTATCCACCATGACCAATAAGTATTTTTTCTTATGGCTTCCCCCTTTGAGGGGTCCGACCATATCAAGCCCCCAGACCGCAAAGGGCCAAGTGATGGGGATTGTTTGGAGAGTGGTAGGCGGCATATGGCTTTGATTTGCAAAAAGCTGGCAACCGATGCATCGTTGAACGAGATCTTGTGCGTCTGCTCGGGGCGTCGGCCAGTAAAAACCTGTACGGAAGGCCTTGCTTACAAGGGCCCGGGCTGCGGCGTGGTGGCCGGCAAGTCCAGCATGAATTTCTGCCAAAAGTTGCCGTCCTTCCTCTTCGGAGATGCACCTTTGAAGGACTCTGGTAGCACTTTTCTTATAAAGCTCTCCCTCGTGGACCTTGTAGGCTTTAGACCGCCGCACAATGCAACATGCCTCATTTGGGTCCTCAGGTAGTTCCTGCCTAGTTAGGTAAGCCAAGAAGGGTTCTGTCCACGGGGCGATGACGGCCATAATCACGTGGGCCGAAGGTGTTATTTCGGTGGCAGAGCCTCCGATTACGTCAGAGTGTTCGGTGTCTGGTGTTGTGGCCGGGTCCGGACTATTGTTACCGGTCTCTCCTTCCGATACCACGGATGGCTTAAACAACCTTTCCAAGAAGATAGTAGGTGGGACAGGGTCGCGCTTAGCCCCGATGTGGGCAAGGATATCTGCCGCCTGATTGTTTTCCCGGACCACATGGTGGAATTCAAGCCCCTCGAACCGAGCTGACATTTTGAGGACGGCTTTGCGATAAGCCGCCATTTTTGGATCCTTGGCGTCGAAGTCTCCATTTATTTGAGATATTGCAAGGTTCGAATCCCCACGCACCTCTAGGCGTTGAATGCCCATGGAGACTGCCATCCGGAGACCACGTAACAGGACCTTGTATTCTGGTGCATTGTTGGAGTCTGTGTATAGTATTTGGAGTATGTATTGGATTGTATCTCCGGTGGGGGATGTCAGGACGACACCAGCCCCCAAACCAGCCAACATTTTAGAGCCGTCAAAGAGCATGATCCAATTAGAGTACGCGCCGTACTCTTTAGGGAGTTCGGCTTCTGTCCATTCGGCGACGAAATCAGCCCGTACTTGTGACTTAGTGGCTCGCCGTGGTTTGTATATTATGTTGAACGGGAGGAGCTCAATAGCCCATTTAGCAATCCGGCCCGTGGCCTCGCGGTTGTTTATTATGTCATTGAGTGGTACTTCAGAGGCCACCATAATTGAACACTCTTGAAAGTAGTGTCGTAGTTTCTGGGATGCCATGAAGACCGCGTATGCTATCTTTTGATAACGTGGGTACCGTGATTTGCATGGAGTGAGGAAAGTGGATACATAGTATACCGACTTTTGAAGCGGGAACTTATGTCCGTCCGTCTCTCGTTCGACGACGAGCACTGCGCTTACAACTTGGTGTGTTGCCGCTATATATAACAGCATTGGTTGACCGACATTTGGCGCGGCCAAGATTGGGCTTGTGGCCAAAACGGCTATTATTTCCTCTAGTCCGGCCGTGGCCGCATCCGTCCACTCGAAGTGTTCGGTGCGTCGAAGAAGGCGATAAAGAGGCAGTGCCTTTTCTCCTAATCGGGAGATGAAGCGGCTTAAGGCAGCCACGCATCTAGTTAGTTTCTGGATTTGCTTGAGGTCTGTTGGGATGGCCAACTGTGACAGAGCTCTTATTTTAGCCGGATTTGCTTCGATTCCTCTGTTGGAGATGATGAAGCCTAAGAGCTTTTCGGATTGAGCTTAATGTCGTATGTTCGGAGATTGTCGAACGTGAGCCTCAAGTCGTCTACTAAGGATTCAACGTGTCTGGTTTTAATGACCACATCGTCTATGTATGCCTCCACTGTTTTGTCGATCTGTGTCTCCAAGCATGTTTGAATCATGCGTTGATAGGTTGCACGACGTTTTTGAGCCCGAGAGGCATGGTGTTAAAACAGAGGGGGCCGTATGGAGTGATAAATGTTGTTGCGGCTTGATCGGACTCCGCCATCTTAATTTGATGGTATCTGGAGTATGCATCGAGGAAACACAATGAGTCATGTCCTGCGGTATCGTATCATCATCACACTCCTATCTTTACCCTTTTTCCTAGTTCGATCCTTTGGTAATATCTTGATCTAGTAGAATAAAGTTTTAGTACGATCTAGTTTTGAGTTTTGCTTTATGATTCCTCTATGTAATCGAGTCCGTGAGCTATATATAATACATATTAGTTTTGAGTCAAGGGCTTGATTATCTTGATATGATCTTGAGAGAATAATAAGAAAAGAAAGAATAGAAAGAAATAAAGAGATCATATTGATCTTATGGAGAGTAATGACTTCACATATAAAGAGTATGACGAATAAAAGTTGTTGAGAATTGACAAACTTAGTTTTGGTCATCGTTGCAATTAGTAGGAAGTAATAAAGAAAGAGAGGTTCTCACATATAAATATATTTTCATGGACATCTTTTATGATTGTGAGCACTCATTAAAATATGACATGCTAAAAATTTGATGTTGGACAAGGAAGACAATGTAATGGGTTATGTTTTCTTATATCCGAAATAAAGTATATTGTCATGGATCATCCAACATGTTGAGCTTGCCTTTCCCCCTCATGCTAGCCAAACTCTTTGCACCAAGTAGAGATACTACTTGTGCTTCCAAATATCCTTAAACCCAGTTTTGCCATGAGAGTCCACCATACCTACCTATTGATTGAGTAAGATCCTTCAAGCAAGTTGTCATTGTTGTAAGCAATAAAAATTGCTCTCTAAATATGTATGACTTATTAGTGTGGAGAAAATAAGCTTTATATGATCTTGTGATGTGGAAGAAATAAAAGCGACGGACTGCATAATAAAGGTCCATATCACAAGTGGCAATATAAAGTGACATTCTTTCGCATTAAGATTTTGTGCATCCAACCATAAAAGCACATGACAACCTCTGCTTCCCTCTGCGAAGGGCCTATCTTTTATTTTTGTCTTATACCTTCATACAAGAGTCATGGTGATCTTCACCTTTCCTTTTTACATTTTATCCTTTGGCAAGCACATTTTGTTGGAAAGATCCTGATATATATATATATATATATATATATATATATATATATATATATATATATATATATATATATATCCAATTGGATGTAAGTTAGCATGAACTATTATTGTTGACATTACCCTTAACTCTAGACATATAATCACTCAAGTGTTCAATCATATAAGCATTATGTTTCAATTGTCTACCAACATAAGCATTGAAGTTTTCTTTTTTAATAATAAAATTATCAAACTCACCTAAGCATTGGCTAGCAGACTTATAACGAGGAATATCACCTTCATCAAATCTATAGAGAGAATTTACCTTTACTACCTGTGTCGGGTTGTCAAGACCATGTATTTCTTCAATAGGTGGTAAATTCTTAACATCTTCAGCTTTGAAACCCTTTTCTTTCATATATTTCTTTGCCTCTTGCATATCTTCAGGACTAAGAAAAAGAATACCCCTTTTCTTCGGAGTTGGCTTAGGAGTTGGTTCAGGAAGTGTCCAATCATTATCATTACTCAATATATTATTCAATAGCAATTCAGCTAGCTCAACAGTTCTTTCCCTGAAAACACAACCAGCACAACTATCCAGGTGGTCTCTGGAAGCATCGGTTAGTCCATTATAAAAGATATCAAGTATTTCATTTTTCTTGAGAGGATGATCAGGCAAAGCATTAAGTAATTGAAGAAGCCTCCCCCAAGCTTGTGGGAGACTCTCTTCTTCAATTTGCACAAAATTATATATTTCCCTTAAAGCAGCTTGTTTCTTATGAGCAGGGAAATATTTAGCAGAGAAGTAATAAATCATATCCTCGGGACTACGCACACAACCAGGATCAAGAGAACTAAACCATGTTTTAGCATCACCCTTTAATGAGAACGGAAATAATTTAAGGATATAGTAGTAGCGAGTTTTCTCATTATTAGTGAATAGGGTGGCTATATCATTTAATTTAGTAAGATGTGCCACAACAGTTTCAGATTCATAGCCATAAAAAGGATCAGATTCAACCCAAGTAATTATCTCAGGGTCGACAGAGAAATCATAATCCTTATCGGAAATACAGATAGGTGATGTAGGAAAAGTAGGGTCATATTTCATTCTAGCATTCAAAGATTTTTCTTTCAACTTAGCTAATAATTTCTTAAGATCATATCTATCATTGCAAGCAAGAAAATCTCTAGCAGTTTCTTCATCCATAACATAACCCTCATGCACAAAGGCAATCCATATCTAGGGGGAGAATCTTCATCATCACTTTCATCAATATTATCAGTTTTAATAATTTCATTCTCTCTAGCCCTAGCAAGTTGTTCATCAAGAAATTCGCCTAATGGAACAGTATTATCAAGCATAGAAGTAGTTTCATCATAAGCATCATGCATAGCAGAAGTGGCATCATCAATAACATGCGACATATCAGAATTAATAGCAGAAGCAGGTTTAGGTGTCGCAAGTTTACTCAAAACAGAAGGTGAATCAAGTGCAGAGCTAGATGGCAGTTCCTTAGTCCCCCTCGTAGTTGAGGGATAAATCTTGGTTTCTCGTCTTTCAAGTTCCTCATGGTGACCAGCAGATATAAATCCCAAGTGACTCAAAGAATAGAGCTATGCTCCCGGGCAACGGCTCCAGAAAATAGTCTTGATAACCCACAAGTATAGGGGATCGCAACAGTTTTCGAGGGTAGAGTATTCAACCCAAATTTATTGATTCGACACAAGGGGAGGCAAAGAATATTCTCAAGTATTAGAAGTTGAGTTGTCAATTAAACCACACCTGAAAGACTTAATATCTGCAGCAAAGTATTTAGTAGCAAAGTAGTATGGAATTAATGGTAACGGTGGCAAAAGTAACAGTAGCAATTTTGTAGTAATTGTAACAGTGGCAGCGGAAAAGTAACTAAGCAAAGATCAATATGTGAAAAGCTCGTAGGCATTGGATCAGTGATGGATAATTATGTCGGATGCGATTCTCCATGCAACAGTTATAAGATAGGCTGACACAGAACTAGCTCCAGTTCATCAATGTAATGTAGGCATGTATTCCGAATATAGTCATACGTGCTTATGGAAAAGAACTTGCATGACATCTTTTGTCCTACCCTCCCGTGGCATGCTGGGTCCTATTGGAAACTAAGGGATATTAAGGCCTCCTTTTAATAGAGTACCGGACCAAAGCATTAACACTTTGTGAATACATGAACTCCTCAAACTACGGTCATCACCGGGAGTGGTCCCTATTATTGTCACTTCGGGGTTACCGGATCATAACACATAGTAGGTGACTATTGACTTGCAAGATAGGATCAAGAACTCACATATATTCATGAAAACATAATAGGTTCAGAACTGAAATCATGGCACTCGGGCCCTAGTGACAAGCATTAAGCATAGCAAAGTCATAGCAACATCAATCTCAGAACATAATGGATACTAGGGATCCCTAACAAAACCAGCTCGATTACATGATAAATCTCGTCCAACCCATCACCGTCCAACAAGCCTACGATGGAATTACTCACGCATGGCGGTGAGCATCATGAAATTGGTGATGGAAGATGGTTGATGATGACGACGGTGACGGATTCCCCTCTCCGGAGCCCCGAACGGACTCCAGATCAGCCCTCCCGATAGAGATTAGGGATTGGCGGCGGCTCCGTATCGTAAAACACAATGAATCCTTCTCTCTGATATTTTCCTCCCCGAACGTGCATATATAGAGTTGGAGTTGAGGTCGGTGGAGCACCAGGGGGCCCACGAGGCAGGGGGCTCGCCCAGGGGGGGCAGACGCGCCCCCCACCCTCGTGGACAGGGTGTGGCCCCCCTGGTCTTGATTCTTTTGCCAGTATTTTTTATAAATTCCAAAAATATTCTCCGTGAAGTTTCAGGTCATTCCGAGAACTTCTATTTCTGCACAAAAATAACACCATGGCAATTCTGCTGAAAACAACGTTAGTCCGGGTTAGTTCCATTCAAATCATGCTAGTTAGAGTCCAAAACAAGGGCAAAAGTGTTTGGAAAAGTAGATACGATGGAGATGTATCACAAATATGTTTGAAAATTCCTTCTAATTTACTGCACATGGAATTAACTAGCACACAAGTACACAAATATGATTTTTCAAACCGTTATGGTTAGCCGTTGCATGTAGATGTAGTTCAAATTTGAATTGTGGTCATTAAATGGCTAGAAAATCACTTAAATGTCTTTAAAAGGTCAAATGGCCCCTAGAATTTTCCAAAATTTCATATTACAGTTGTAGTAGTGCACATTAAACGTAGAAAAAAAATTGAAGGCCGTAAGACGAAGCTATCTCCCGTTCGTCATCAAACATGCATTGTTCCCTCTCAGAACCACGAGCCTTCTAGTGAGTTTCTCCGGTTTGTGATGGGTGTTTGTCCAAACTTTCTTCAAACTTGCCAATTTTTTTACCACATCATCTTGGTGGCATGACATTACATCAACAAGGTTTCATGTGTTTCTGATTTTTTTTAATTTTTTGGTCTTAAAATGCCATGTCACTCCATGCATACATATGCATGTGTCCATGTCGTGAGACAAATATGTTTGAAAATTCCTTCTAATTTAGTGCACATGGAATTAACTCGCACACAAGTACGCAAATATTATTTTTCAAACTGTTATGGTTAGCCGTTGCATGTAGTTGTAGTTCAAAACTGAATTACGGTCATTAAATGTCTAGAAAATCACTTAAGTGTCTTTAAAAGGTCAAATGACCCCTAGAATTTTCCAAAATTTCACATTACAGTTGTAGTAGTGCACGTTGAACGTAGAAAAAAATTGAAGGCCGTAAGAGGAAGTTATCTCCCGTTCGTCATCAAACATGCATTGTTCCCTCTCGGAACCATGAGCCTTCTAGTGAGTTGCTCCGGTTTGTGAGGGGTGTGTGTCCAAAATTTCGTCAAACATGCCAATTTTTTACCACATCATCTTGGTGGCATGACATTACATCAACCAAGGTTTCATGTGTTTCTGATTTTTTTTATTTTTTGGAATTAAAATGCCATGTCACTCCATGCTTAATTGTGTCATATCCTTTAGACCAATATGTTTGAAAATTCCTTCCAATTTACTGCACATGGAATTAAATCGCACACAAGTACACAAAATATGAGTTTTCAAACCGTTATAGTTAGCTGTTGCATGTACATGTACTTCAAATTTCAATTACGTTTATTAAATGGCTAGAAAATCACTTAAATGTCTTAAAAGGTCAAATGACCCCTGAAATTTTCCAAAATTTGACATGACAATTGTATTAGTACTACAAAAATTTATCGTACATTTAAAACACCATCTGTTGCCACTTTACTCCAAATTCCTTTTTCACAGCTAATAAAAAATATGTACAACATCACACATAGTTGTTTTCTAGGAACCGTTTGCGATGAAAATATCTGGGTCCATTTAAGTCTCCCTCCTTAGGCTTCGCCGGCTCGTCTGCTCCAGTGCCGGCAACCCTCGAATCCACGAATCCCGCACCCCCTTCTTGCAAAGATGACACCGCGAAAACGCTTCGTGAAGGCCCGTACGATGGTTGCGTCCCACTCGAGCGCCGCCGCCTACGCCGAGAGCACGGCCGCATCCGCATTGAGTGCGGCCGCTTCCGCCGAGAGGGCATCTGCGGCAGCCGACAGGACCGATACAGCAGCCGAGATGGCTGCAGCTGCTGCTGCGATGGCGGCTGCAAACGCCGAGAGCACTCGAGCTGCCATCCGTGCCGCCGATGTCACCCTGGCCCGGGTCAAGGCCATCCACGCCAAGATCGAGGATGCACACGCCAAGATATTCCAGGCCACCTTGGACTCCAGCATGCAAGCCACGTTCGAAAAGGTGGCGGTGGCCATGGAGCACCTGCTTCCTCATGAGGTCGCCGAGCGGGAGCTGGAGATGTAGGAGGCGGCGGAGATCGAGGATCACTGGGAGGAGGAGTTGCGCTTGGCCGAGGTCGAGGTAGAGAAGAGTCTGTCCGTCGAGGAATCGGCAATGGAGTACCAACACGAGCTCTGGCGCAGCAACTACTACGAGTACTACAACCTTAAGGGCAGCGCCGAGGACGAGGACGAGGACGAGGACGAGGACGCGGTCGACTTTAGCAAGGGTGATGTGGAGTCCAGCAATGGCGGCATGTCGCCAGGACAAGTCATCGACGTCTCATCTCACATCGGCGATGCATAGGCCGGCGCGGCGGCGGATTTGTTAAAATTATGTGTACTTAGGCTTTGTTTTTAATGCTGGTCTTTTGTTAGAGCAATGTTTAGGTCAACTGGCTCTGTTTAATTACTAAAATTGCTCGATTCAGTAAGTGTGGTCTGTCTGCTATATGCTCTTTTGTGTGCCCAAATTAGCAAGCGATGTTAAATTATGCAATGACGTACCCGGGGAAATTTCCACCAAAATTTGAATTATCAAACTCATCCCATGCGCGTAAAGCAGAAGAATCGTTTGTGATGCACACAATCGTTCAAAGTGAATGGTCCGGCGGCACCGCGTGCAAAGTTTCCCTCCACATTTCCAAAATTTTGGCCTACCGCCAAAATATCTACCCCGCCCCGCTCCCCGTTCCCCACCCCCTTTTCTTCCCGACCATATGTCACATTTCCCCTGTTTACTCCTTCCTTCCTTCCTAAGCTATAGCCGCTTCCTTGCTCTCGCCGTCTCGCATCCTACCGCTGGGGTCGCCATGGTCTTCTTCAAAGACCTCTCTAGCGGTTCCTCCTCCGGCGACGACTCCTTCACCACCCGGGTATGCCTCTCTTCTCTCTCTCGGGCTATGACTTGGAATGAAGGATTTTTACCCGACGATTGATTTGAGTCATTTCTTCCTCTGGTAGCTCCCTAGGACCATCAGTGGCAATGAATGGAGCGGGGTGGATGAAGATCTATCTGCTCGTTGTCACCATCAATCTCCATGTGTGAAGCTAGTTGTGTTTGAATTGTGGATAGTGGGAGGAAGTTTCTGGCATGTGCAGAGAAGGTTAGTGTCGGTGTACAAAAGTAGGGGCTCTCCTTTTGACCCCTTTACTTGTGCACGGGCAGTCAGAGCCGCGCCCGCGGCCACACTTAGCAGGGCAGAGGAGGGAAGCCGGAGGAAAGCCAGAGCACGAGACGGTCAAGGCAACTGTAGGATCTAAAGTATGTCTAGAGGGGGGTGATTAGACTACTTGACGAAATAAAAACTTATCCTTTTCCCAATTTTAGTCTTTGGCAGATTTTAGCTATCTTAGCACAAGTCAAGCAATCTTAACTCAATTCAAGCAAGCATGCAAAGAGTATATGAGCAGCGGAAAGTAAAGCATGCAACTTGCAAGAATATAAAGGGAAGGGTTTGGAGAAATCAAACGCAATTGAAGACACGGATGTTTTTGTCGTGGTTCCGATAGGTGGTGCTATTGTACATCCACGTTGATGGAGACTTCAACCCACGAAGGGTAACGGTTGCGCGACTCCACGGAGGGCTCCACCCATGAAGGGTCCACGAAGAAGCAACCTTGTCTATCCCACCATGGTCGTCGCCCACGAAGGACTTGCCTCACTAGCGGTAGATCTTCACGAAGTAGGCGATCTCCTTGCCCTTACAAGCTCCTTGGTTCAACTCCACAATCTTGTCGGAGGCTCCCAAATGACACCTAGCCAATCTAGGAGACACCACTCTCCAAGAAGTAACAAATGGTTTGTTGATGATAAACTCCTTGCTCTTGTGCTTCAAATGATAGTCTCCGCAATCAACTCTCTCTCACAGGATTTGGATTTGGTGGAAAGAAGATTTGAGTGGAAAGCAACTTGGGGAAGGCTAGAGATCAAGATTCATATGGTAGGAATGGAATATCTTGGCCTCAACACAAGGGTAGGTCGTTCTCTCTCAGAAAATGTGTATTGGAAGTGTAGGTTCGTTCTGATGGCTCTCTCCACGAATGAAGAGTGGGTGGAGGGGTATTTATAGCCTCCACACAAAATCTAACCGTTACACACAACTTACCAATCTCGGTGGGACCGAATTGAGAAACTCGGTCGGACCGATTCAGCAAATCTAGTGACCTTTAGTATTTTCGGTGGGACCGACATGCAACTCGGTAGGACCGATATGGTTAGGGTTAGGGCATAACGTAATCTCGGTGAGACCGATTACACAAACTCGGTAGGACCGATTTTGGTAATAAGCTAACCAGAGAGTTGGTCAGATAAACTCGGTGGGACCGGTTCGCTCATTTCGGTGGGACCGAAATGTTACGAAAAGGAAACAGAGAGTTTACATTGCAATCTCGGTGGGAACGATCGCTCATCTCGGTAGGACCGAAACGTTACGAAGGGAAACTGAGAGTTTACAATCCCATCTCGGTGAGACTGAGATCCCTATCGGTGAGACCGAGATCCCTATCGGTGAGACCGATTTGCCTAGGGTTTGTGGGAATGGCTATGACATCTGAACTTGGTGGCGCCGGATGGAAAGAATCAGTGGGGCCGAGTTAGACTTTTGGTTTAGGTCATATGTGGATGTGGGAAAGTAGTTGAGGGCTTTGGAGCATATCACTAAGCATTTTGAGCAAGTAAGCCATTAAGCAACACCTCATCCCTCCTTGATAGTATTGGATTTTCCTATAGACTCAATGTGATCTTCGATCACTAAAATATAAAAGGTAGAGTCTTGAGCTTTGAGCTTGAGCCAATCCTTTTATCCTTAGTATTTTGAGGGGTCCACTTTTCTCATCCATGCCATGACATTCATTGAGCTTTTCCTGAAATATTTATCTTGGAATAATGTTAGCTCAATGAGCTATATGTTGTTAGGAATTACCAAAATCACCTAGGCATAGTTGCACTTTCAGCAACACCAAGACCAGAAACACCAAAGAGCAAGAGGGCGAGGTGGGTTGCCGGGGCAGCCTCCGCGGCCTCGGCAAGAGCCTTGCCGGGGCAACTTGCCCAGTATCAGCAGAGCGAGCCACCTCGAGCCCAAGAGTTCCAAACGCCGCCAATGACAATGTTGGAACCAAGGCTCGGGAGGCACCTCTGTGGTGGCGTGCAGATCTTTGTCAAGATCATAAACACACGAGATCAGATGAGGACCAGAAGATGACGACCCTCGGCGGGATCCTAGCCGAGGAAATCCACAAGACCACCGGCAAGATCCTTGCCGGGGACGACCACGACGCCACGGCAAGACCCTTGCCGAGGCATTAGCGGGGCCACAGCCAAGCCCCCGCCTGCCAAGACACCACCGCCGTCCCCATGCAGCTGCCAGCTCAACCAGCTAGGCAGGCACCTGCATGGCAACGAGCAGCCTCTACATCGACCCAGCAAGCACCTACGTGGTGGCATGCAGATCTTCGTGAAGGCTCCACCACCGCACCAGCCCAGCAGCCAGCCAACGTGGCACAACGATGCCTCGTCAGCTCGGACGCGCGTCGGAACCAGGCGAGGCGGCGACAACTAAGACGTGCTTCCTTGCCGGCCCCGATAAAGCGAGAAGGGCACGTCTGCAGCACATTATGCCAGAGGATAGACTCATCCACTGCACACCTTTCCACCTCCTGTGTGCCACTGTGGCAGCCCCTTTTTCCTATAAAAGGAGGCCCGAGGCGACCAGGAGGAAGATTCGGATCTTTTGGGCAAAATCACACCCCGTAGCTAGCTCAAGAGCACAAGAACACTCAAATACATCCACCAAAGCAAGAGTAGGGTATTAGCATTTGTTACAAATCATTTGTTACAAATCATTTGTTAGATGTGATTCAGACACTGGCATGGTCCCAACCTATTCATACCACACCTTCAACCAAATGCATCCTAAGACAGTGTCACAGTTTGTGCCTAGTATCTTAAATTGTTGCCATCTCATCAGCGGTGCCATTAGAAAATTATTTGGCACCGCTTCAGCAGTTTGTGCAGCCAACTTTGGTCCACACATCCGAGCAGCCAAGCAGTAAAATACTAAATCTTTATGGCATGAAGGAACTGGGCATCGGAGCAACTACGTGCTCCGGAGTCCGGGTCCCTGATTTTTTTCCGTTGCATCGGCTCGCCAGTGCAGGGCACCGGTGCGAGATGTAGCAACAGTTGTCTTTACCCCAGTTTTGGCATACATAGTGGACGACCTTAGTGCTATTAGTTCTATGTTACTAAATTTGTGCATGTACACACCTGTTAGTATCAATTTGTTGTCATCCAAACACTCTCGCTATGCTGTTGCGGTTATATTTACCTTCCTCATAAAATGTTCAATTTGTTATTTATTGAACATGAGTAAGAACTTGTAGCGTTGTTGTTGTTAATTATAGCTTCTGATGTTCCAGGATTTGGTTGTTGGCTCAGTAGCAATTAATTCATTTGCACATTGATCTTTTTGAGAAGATATGTCATAATTAACATGTTTCTTTAGTTTTTCAAAATAAGCATTGGTGATTTCCTATGTTGCTATAAACCCATTTCCCCTACAGTTGTTACTGATCTAGTTCTAAATATTATAGGATGAATGGAAGTGTTCTTACTTGGAGTGGGTTGATCAAGAGTGACCACAGTCTTTGAAGATGTTCCTAGCGAAGCTCTGGAGCATGTAGGAGGAAGAGAACAGACGTAGTCTTAGAGAAACTGTTGTCAACGCTAAAGAATATTTGAAGATGTGGGATAAAAAGTGGAAGGTGGAGAATGAGCTCAGATTTTTTTTATATCAGACTTTGCTAAGATGGTGTTGGCGAAGGAGGAGGCACTTTCCCAGTTGGCCCGTGCAAAACAGGTTCTTACTGAACTGAAAGCAGGGGTGGATAAGACGAGCCTGGATGATCTCGATTAGGGAAATGAATATATTTTTCTAATATTGTTCTTATGAAGTTGAACTAGCTATATGTTGTACTGTGTTGTTTCCATTTAGCTATCGTATTGTGATGTTATAATATATTTATGTGCCTGATATGAAATTGGCAAACAGCTGTTCGATATGAAATGTGAATTTGCGTAATACTAGAATTATTAATTGTAAACTAATAAACCTGCTAAATGTGTCATGGAACTTTGCAAACGGTTCTAGCAGTAAAAGCGCTTGTGATGGATAGCCCAATGCCACACAGTTTTCTTCATCAACTCCTGTGTGATGTAGTTGATAAAGGCAAACAGTTAACCAAGGCAGAGTGTGTGTGATAGTTACACCTTTCACACAAACTGTGTGGGATGTACATACGAAGGGAAACGTTTTCCTTGGATTGACTGTGTGGGATGTACATAAGAACGGAAACGTATTCCTTCGATTGACTGTGTGTGATATACATATGAACGGAAACTTTTTCCCTGGATTGACTGTGTGGGATGTTCATGAGAACGGAAACGTATTCCTTGGATTGTCTGTGTGTGATATACATACCTACTAAAATGTTTTTCTAGGATTCACCATCTGTGATGTACATACCTACGGAAATGTTTTTCTGGGATTCACCGTGTTGGATGTACATACCTACAGAAATGTTTTTCTGGGATTCACTGTGTGGATGTACATACCTACTGAAATGATTGGGTTTCGATGCCTCGCCCGATCACACACGGCCCCAGCCTGTGTCCCAGGAGGGCCTATCCCCGACGATTTCTGGGTCGTGTGGGAAGGACCCCCCTATTGCCCACACTCACTTGGCGATGGTGTCACGCCCAATATGCGACCCTATCCAAAAGGAACTCGAAGGTCCCACCAAGGATAGACCCGCATATTGAAACGCTTTTGCAAGGTGGATATCATTACATCAACATTACATAATAGTGGGGATACATACATAAGGCACAAATGCCACAAGAATACATCAATATCATATACAAGATCAACATCCGACTACGGATGAAACATAAATAGAAACTCAAACAATATCCACCCTGCTAGCCCAGGCTGCCGACCTGGAACCTATCCCCTGATCGAAGAAGCAGAAGAAGAAACTCCAACACAAGCACACATCGCTCTCGCGTCATGATCATCGCATAACCTGTACCTGCAACTGTTGTTGTAGTAATCTGTGAGCCACGAGGACTCAGCAATCCCATAACCATGGGTATCAAGACTAGCAAAGCTTAAAGGGAAAGGAAGGGATAAAGTGGTGAGGTTGCAACAGCGACTAAGCATGTATGGTGGCTGACATACGCAAATGAGAGCGAGAAGAGAAACAAAGGAACGGTCGTCAACTAGTAATGATCAAGAAGTGATCCTGAACTCCTAATTACGTCAAACATAACCCAGAAACCGTGTTCTCCTCTCGATCAACCCCGAAAAGAGACACTCACGGTTACGCACACGGTTGGTGTATTTTAGAAGAGTTTGCTTCAAGTTTACTACAACCGAATATTAACAAATTCCCATCTGCCACATAACCGCGGCACGGCTCTCGAAATTTTATACCCCGCAGGGTGTCCCAACTTAGCCCATGATAAGCTCTCGCGATCAACGAAGGATATTCCTTCTCCCGGAAGACCCGATCAGTCTCGAATCCGGCTACAAGACATTTCGACAGCAATAAAACAAGACCAGCAAGACCTCCCGCGTGCCGACACCCCGATAGTAGCCGTGCGTATCTCGCCTCGAGCCACGACCGGATAAGCTAAGCGTCACAGTACCGACGTAACCCAAGTTGCCAAGGGATGGTCCCAAGACGGTGTTCTAGTTTGGACCAACGCTAGACAAGCACCGCCCACGGGGGTAATAAAGATGACCCTCGGGATGCGCGACTCCCAAGGGAAAAAAGGCTAGGTGAGGCAAATGTAAAACCAATGTTGGGCCTTCTTTGAAAAGTCTTATTCAAAGCGAACTGTCAAGGGGGTCCCATAAATCACCCGACAGCGTTAGGGACGCAAAATCCGGAACATAATACCGATATGCGGAAACTAGGGCGGCAAGAGTGGAACAAAACACCGTGCATAAGGCCGAGCCTTCCACCCTTTACCAAGTATATAGATGCATTAATTAAATAAGATATATTGTGATATCCCAACAAGTAAACATGTTCCAACAAGGAACAACATCTCCATGTTCCAAAAGGAACAAACTTCATCTTCACCTGCAACTAGCAACGCTATAAGAGGGCTGAGCAAAGCGGTAACATAGCCAAACAACGGTTTGCTAGGAAGGGTGCAAAAGATTAGAGGCTGACATGGCATTTTGGGATGGCTTGATAAACATGTAATAGGTAGCGCAGCATAGCGATAGAACGAAGCAACTAGCATAGCAATGATAGTAGTGAGATCCAGGGTAGCGGTCATCTTGCCTGAAATCCCGCAAGGAAGAAGAACGAGTCCATGAAGAAGACGAGCGGATGAAGCCGAACCGAGCGTAGACGAACGAATCCTCACGATCGCAACGAAACGGGAACTATCGAGAAAAGCACACAACAAAGTAAACACACCACACATGAACATGGCAAGATGCACAACAACCATGATGCATGACAAATCTAGATGAGGCTACTCATGGCAAGAGATGATGCAAACAAGAGCAACACATCAAAGCAAGTTTAAATGAGGCCGGGAACAACATAGAACAATTCCGGTAAGTCCTCATATGCAAATTTCGAAGTTGGTCCAGATCTGAATAAACCTTATGTTCAAGTTGTTAAACAGCAAGTTAAGATGCAACATGATGATCTACACGAAATTCTAGTCAAGTTACATATAAAGTTCATTAGATTCGGAGCTACGGCCTAGAAGATATGAGCAAAACAAGTTAAGCATGGCATTGATGCAAAATGCACCTAAACATCAAGAAAACACCTCAAATCAAGGAAACAACATGATAATATGCAACTACATGCAAAATCAAGCAAGTTTCATATAGAGCACACCCAAAACGGAGCAACGGATCAGCACATACACCCTATACAAGTTATGACAACAACCTGTCCAAAACAGCAACTAGGCATATTGCAAGCATCAAAACAACATGCTACAGGACCTCAACATGAAAACAAAAGGCATCGGCATGATGTACAGGTAAAGCATTACAAAACATGAACACTGAGCTATCTCCAGAAATCACTAGAACATGCTCAAAATGACATGGCAAAATTGCAAATAATAACAGTTTCAGACTATAGCAGAAATAACATCAGGTTGCAATGTTTAGAGCTATCAAACAACATGTTACAGGAACTTAACATGGAAAACAAAGGCATGGCATGAATCTACTAATTGCATAGAACAAAAGTCCCTTACTTACCATAAGCCAAAAAGGATCAGAAGATATGATGGCACCCATGTAAACATGGCAAGTTATATGACAGATTCATACATGGCAGGAACAACAATAAGTAGGCATGTTGGTGAGCTTGAATCACTCACCACAGAGCAATACATGGCATGGCAAGGCAACTCACTGTAACAAGACATGGCATAGAAGCTATACATGGAAAGAACAACATTATAGCATACACGGATCAACTGCAACAACCTTGGCAAAATTGAATAACATGTACACAACCTGCCAGGAAACATTTTATAGCAAAAGTAGAGCTCGATTGACTCAAGCTATGGCACTCCATAATTGCAAACAAGGGCATGGATGGATAGAGAATAACCATATGTTCAAAACATCCATACTGAAGTATCTCAAAATATGCATGGATCTCTCTGTAGCATCAGGTTAACATGGCATAAAAATATCAGCAAAACAGGGGCTGAAATCAGCAACATCATGAAGCCTAGGTTGCATGCTTGTGCTAGTCACCACATAGATCACAAAAATACATGGCATACACCCGTGTAAATATGGCATGGCATATTACAAAACACATGTAGGACTCAAGTTCATAGGGTGCACACATCAATCATGGCAAAAATGACAAAAGTGCATGTTCTGATAAGAATCTGAAACTAACATCACATAGCACTCTTATAACAGCATTTCAGGCATCAAGATGAGCTCAAATGAAAATGATGCAATGATATGAAATGATATACTCATCGAGACGAACATTTTGACATATTATGCGCACAAAATGGAGCTACGGATGCAGAGTTATGGCATGATGAAAATGCAACAAAATACTGAAAATCTGGGACTTAGTGGATTTTTACCCTCCGAAAACGGGACGAGGAAGAACGGGATGGAATGGATCGGGACGGATCCGGGCGTTTGGTTCCCGGGACCGGTGGATCTCGTCCACCTCTCCCGGATCCGGCGGAGGCGGAGCTCCGGCGACGGCGCGCAGCAGCGCGGGCGCCAAAAGGGCGGCGCGAAGGGACGGCGGCTCGCTCAGCGCCCGTGGCGGACCTCTCCGGCGAAGGCAGCGATAGGTTCGGCGAGCCCGGGAAAAGGGAGACGGTGATAGGAGGAGCGGGCGACGGAGGCGACGCGCACCGCGGCGGAGGGGCGCGGGCCGGGCTGGCGAAGCTTCGGCTCCGCGAAGCTCCGCCGAGGCGGCGGAGTGCGGCGTCGGCGGAGGAGCTCCTCGGCGCGGCCGCGGAGGCGGCGGCGAAGCCGGGCGGCCGGCGGCGGGTCGCCAGCAAGGCGGGCGGCGGGGCGGCTGCGGCGAGGCGGTCGCCGGGCGGAGACGAGGAGGCGGCGGAGCGGGATCCGCGGCGGGCGAGGCGCGGGCCGGGCGGCGGCGGCGCTGGATGCGGGGCCGGACGCTGGCTTGGCGGGCCGGGGCGGTGGCGCGGGCGCCGGGCGGGGACAGACGGCGGCGGGTGCTGGGGCTCGCTGGCCCTCCGTGGGCTCCGCGCGGCCGCGACGGCGGTGGGCGGCGGCGTGCACGGGCGCGATGCCACCGCTGCGGGCGGCGGCGATTTCGTCCGGCCGGACCGGACATGTCCGGCGCGGAGTGGAGGGGAAAATTAGGGTTTCAGGAGGAAGAAGACCCGGGATTTCGAAGGGGGAGGCTTATTTATAGGTAGAGGGAGCTAGGAGAGTCCAAATGAGGTGCGGTTTTCGGCCACGCGATCGTGATCGAACGACCGAGAGCATGGAGGGGAGTTAGGTGGGTTTTGGGCCACTTTGAAAGGGGTGTTGGGCTGCAAACAAAAGAGGCTTTTGCGGTTACCCGTTAACCGCTGGAGTACCAAACGACCTCCAAATGATCCGAAACTTGACAGCGGTTCATCGGTGCTATACCAAGGCCGCTTGACAAACCTTGGTCCATTCCGAGACCGTTTAATACCCGCACACGAAAAGAGGTAAAAGGGGCGCCGGGAGACATAGGAGTGCCGGATTGCAAAACGGACAACGGGGAAAATGCTCGGATGCATGAGACGAACACGTATGCAAAATGAGATGCACATGATGACATGATATGAAATGCAGATGATGACATGGCAAAGTGCAACACGCAAGCACATGACATGGCAACACCGATGAATAATCAAGGACACCGGCGATCAAACCGGGCGTTACAACACTCCTCCACTAACAAGAGATCTCGTCCCGAGATCTTAGGACCGAGACGGAAGAGAAAAGGGATGAGGAGAAAACAAGAACTCAAGAGAACAAGCAATTAATTGAGAGCACTCAAGAAGAAGAGAGGAACGCCGAGAATGACGAGAATCGAAAGCTCACGGAATCAGATAGACTACGAAACCACTCGTTCTAACCGGAGTGGTTAGAATGAGAAAAGAAACGAATAAGACTGAAAGGATTTAGGCAGCACTCCGGCTGAAAATGGAAAGAATAGAACACGAACTTCAGAAGATGGAATTACACTTGACGACATGAACAAAGCGATACCTCCGGAAAAATTGAAGAATGGAATGAAAAGAATTTAGAAGGATGGTTTGAACTGAAGTTGTTGAGAAAATCAACAACGAAAGAATAAGCTTGTTGTGGACTTATGGATAACATCTCAAGATCAAAAGGTGATAACCGGCCACAAACGAAAATGATTGGATAGTTGAGAATAACGAAGAAATGCAAAACTTCACTTCAAAAGAATACGGATACTTAATTGCACTTCGAGATGAGAAGAAAAGATACTTGAACTCCACCAACAAAATCTTGATGAACTCTTGAAGAAAGATTTAAAACATGAAGAACCACCATGAAGAACTCCGGTAACAAAAGGATGACGAGATAGAATGAAGGATGAAAGAATAAGATGAGCCTTGCGATGAATTAGATGGAGGTTCCGACGAAATGGCCGAGGAAATTTGAACTCCGGAAAAGACAAGATGAAAAGACTTAGATCCGAGAAAATCACTCATCACGAACAATCTCCAAAGAAAGAATTAATCAACTTGACCACGATGAAATGAGAATAGAATTATGTTATGCTTATCCTCCACCAATTAAATTGATGAGAAGCAATGGATTTGCATACTACTTATTCTTCTTGCAAAAGGATTAAGGGGAAACATAGCACAAAACTTGAGAAAGTCTTCATGAACCACCGGTAGGATTGAAAAGAACGAATGAATTAAAATGATAATCAAGGAAAAGAATCTTGAACGAACCACCGTAAGAATTCGGAAATGACCGATTTAAAGAGGATGAATCACCGGGAAGAATTAGAAGAACAAATAAACTAGAGGGGATTTAGATGCACAAGAACAAAGAGATCATGATCTGATAGAAGAATACTTCAACGAAGTACCGGAAGAATATTGAGACGAACGAAGGGGCACGGATATAGAATAATTGGAGAACGACTTTGAAAACTTGGAACAAAGAAATATTCCGAAAATATGACCTCCGGATAATCGAGAGAGAAAGCAACACCTGAAATACTCCGGATGGGTAAGAAAAGGAATATCTGACAATTGGAATAATTAGAAGAGGATAATAAGAAACTAGAACCATGAATCTCCGGGGGAACGGACAAGATTTAGAAGGAACTCTTCTTCGTTCTTCAAATGACGACGAGAAACACCACCAAAATAACTGAGGTACTCCGGTAGAATGAAAAGCAAAGAGGTTGAGTCAACAATGAAATGATTTGAAATCGATCTTGGAAAAGCATCTGACTGATGGGATCCATTCTTACGTCACACTTGAAAAGAATTGGGAATAACTCCGGGGAAATTAGAAGAGTCGGGAAAGATCCTGGGAAAAGACCTGTGGGTTAGGGCCCACTGAAAGAAAAACACCGTTGGAAAGAATGATGAACAGATAGATGAAGCACCGGAACAATTGAAATATTTGAATGAGGTGATAACCTCGAATTAATTGGAACACAGACGAATCTCCTGAGATGTGTTGAACACTCCGGAAGGATAAACTGGCGAGAGGCGAACGAGCAAGGGGAAAACATTTGATCCAAGGAAAAGAGTGTGATCAACCCGAAAAAAAAACTTGAATTGAATCCACCGGAAAGAAAAAGATATGAAGAATGATGAACAAGACGAGAATTCACCGGTTGAAATAATTGACAAAACACTGAAGAGGCTCCACACGAATGAAATTGATGGTCGGAAAGAGACTCAGGCTGCGGGAAGAAGAGGGTGGGAGGGCGGGAAAAACAAAGGCAACTTGGAAGGGGAAACGACGAATATCTTGAAGAGGACAACACCGGTTGAAATCATTGAGGAAAGAAAGCAAAGACTTCACACGAGTAGGATGGATACTGACACGGACTCGACTCCGAGATGAAAAGGGAGGGCGGTGGGAAAATAAAAACAACTGAGGATTGAACTCAAAGATGAAGAGACTCGAGTCAACTTGACGAGAAATGCACCGGATGAAAAGAGATGAGAACCAACGATCGGAAAACCAACTGCGTGATCCTACAGAAAATTTGAAGGGAAGAGGAGTAATTCAAAACACCTACGCCAAGATTCCTCACCAGAGCGGCGAAGGGCAGAGGAGTAAAAAGAATTCGTATCTCGATATAACTAGACTCAAAACAGTTTTATTCTAGACTCAATCATGCCAAACTACACGATCAAACAAGGGGCTCCTAAGGTCGGTCGAGGCTCGATACCAACTTGAACACGCCTAATATGCGACCCTATCCAAAAGGAACTCAAGGTCCCACCAAGGATAGACCAGATATTGAAACACTTTGCAAGGTGGATATCATTACATCAACATTACATAATAGTGGGGATACATACATAAGGCACAAATGCCACAAGAATACATCAATATCATATACAAGATCAACATCCGACTACGGATGAAACATAAACAGAAACTCAAACAATATCCACCACGCTAGCCCAAAGGCCGACCGAACCTATCCCCGATCGAAGAAGCGAAGAAGAAACTCCAACACAAGCACACATCGCTCTCGCCATGATCATCGCATAACCTGTACCGCAATCTGTTGTTGTAGTAATGTGGAGCCACGAGGACTCAGCAATCCCATTACCATGGGTATCAAGACTAGCAAAGCTTAAAGGAAAGGAAGGGATAAAGTGGTGAGGTTGCAGCAGCGACTAAGCATGTATGGTGGCTGACATACGCAAATGAGAGCAAGAAGAGAAACAAAGGAACGGTCGTCAACTAGTAATGATCAAGAAGTGATCCTGAACTCCTACTTACGCCAAACATAACCCGAAACCGTGTTCTCCTCTCGATCAACCCCAAAAGAGACACTCACGATTACGCATACGGTTGATGTATTTTAGAAGAGTTTGCTTCAAGTTTACTACAACCGGATATTAACAAATTCCCATCTGCCACATAACCGCTGGCACGGCTCTCGAAAGTTTATACCCTGCGCAGGGTGTCCCAACTTAGCCCATGATAAGCTCTCGCGATCAACGAAGGATATTCCTTCTCCCGGAAGACCCGATCAGTCTCGGAATCCGGCTACAAGACATTTCGACAGCAATAAAACAAGACCAGCAAGACCTCCGGTGTGCCGACACCACGATAGTAGCCGCACAGATCTCGCCTCGAGCCACGACCGGATAAGCTAAGCGTCATGAGTACCGACGTAACCCAAGTTGCCAAGGGATGGTACCGCACGGTGCTCTAGTTTGGACCAACGCTTAGACAAGCACTGGCCCAGGGGGGGTAAATAAAGATGACCCTCGGGATGCGCGACTCCCAAGGGAAAAAAGACTAGGTGAGGTAAATGTAAAACCAATGTTGGGCCTTGCTGGAAAAGTCTTATTCAAAGAGAACTGTCAAGGGGGTCCCATAAATCACCCGACCGCGTTAGGGACGCAAAATCCGGGAACATAATACCGATATGACGGAAACTAGGGCGGCAAGAGTGGAACAAAACACCAGGCATAAGGCCGAGCCTTCCACCCTTTACCAAGTATATAGATGCATTAATTAAATAATATATATTGTGATATCCCAACAAGTAAACATGTTCCAACAAGGAACAACATCTCCATGTTCCAAAAAGGAACAAACTTCATCTTCACCTGCAACTAGCAACGCTATAAGAGGGGCTGAGCAAAGCGGTAACATAGCCAAACAACGGTTTGCTAGGAAGGGTGCAAAAGATTAGAGGCTGACATGGCATTTTGGGATGGCTTGATAAACATGTAATAGGTAGCGCAGCATAGCGATAGAACGAAGCAACTAGCATAGCAATGATAGTAGTGAGATCCAGGGTAGCGGTCATCTTGCCTAAAATCCCGCAAGGAAGAAGAACGAGTCCATGAAGAAGACAAGCGGATGAACCCGAACCGAGCGTAGACGAACGAATCCTCACGATCGCAACGAAACGGGAACTATCGAGAAAAGCAGACAACAAAGTAAACACACCACACATGAACATGGAAAGATGCACAACAACCATGATGCATGACAAATCTAGATGAGGCTACTCATGGCAAGAGATGATGCAAACAAGAGCAACACATCAAAGCAAGTTTAAATGAGGCCGGGAACAACATAGAACAATTCCGGTAAGTCCTCATATGCGAATTTCGAAGTTGGTCCAGATCTGAATAAACCTTATGTTCAAGTTGTTAAACAGCAAGTTAAGATGCACCACGATGATCTACACGAAATTCTAGTCAAGTTACATATAAAGTTCATTAGATTCGGAGCTACGGCCTAGAAGATATGAGCAAAACAAGTTAAGCATGGCATTGATGCAAAATGCACCCAAACATCAAGCAAACACCTCAAATCAAGGAAGCAACATGATAATATGCAACTACATGCAAAATCAATCAAGTTTCATATAGAGCACACCCAAAACGGAGCAACGGATCAACACATACACCCTATACAAGTTATGACAACAACCTGTCCAAAACAGCAACTAGGCATATTGCAAGCATCAAAACAACATGCTACAGGACCTCAACATGAAAACAAAAGGCATGGACATGATTTACAGGTAAAGCATTACAAAACATGATCACTGAGCTATCTCCAGAAATCACTAGAACATGCTCAAAATGACATGGCAAAATTGCAAATAATAACAGCTTAGGACTTTAGCGTAAATAACATCAAAGTTGCAATGTTTAGAGCTATCAAACAACATGTTACAGGAACTTAACATGGAAAACAAAGGCATGGCATGAATCTACTAATTGCATAGAACAAAAGTCCCTTACTGACCATAAGCCAAAAAGGATCAGAAGATATGATGGCATCCATGTAAACATGGCAAGTTGTATGATAGATTCATACATGGCAGGAACAACAATAAGTAGGCATGTTGGTGAGCTTGAATCACTCACCACAGAGCAATACATGGCATGGCAAGGCAACTCACAGTAACAAGACATGGCATAGAAGCTATACATGGAAAGAACAACATTATAGCATACACGGATCAACTGCAACAACCTTGGCAAAATTGAATAACATGTACACAACCTGCCAGGAAACATTTTATAGCAAAAGTAGAGCTCAATTGACTCAAGCTATGGCACTCCATAATTGCAAAGAAGGGAATGGATGGATAGAGAATAACCATATGTTCAAAACATCCATACTGAAGTATCTCAAAATATGCATGGATCTCTCTGTAGCATCAGGTTAACATGGCATAAAAATATCAGCAAAACAGGGGCTGAAATCAGCAACATCATGAAGCCTAGTTTGCATGCTTGTGCTAGTCACCACATAGATCACAAAAATACATGGCATACACCCCTGTAAAGATGGCATGGCATATTACAAAACACATGTAGGACTCAAGTTCATAGGGTGCACACATCAATCATGGCAAAAATGACAAAAGTGCATGTTCTGATAAGAATCTGAAACTAACATCACATAGCACTATTCTAACAGCATTTCAGGCATCAAGATGAGCTCAAATGAAAATGATGCAATGAGATGAAATGATCTACTCATCGAGGCGAACATTTTGACATATTATACGCACAAAACGGAGCTACGGATGCAGAGTTATGGCATGATGAAAATGCAACAAAATACTGAAAATCTGGGACTTAGTGGATTTTTACCCTCCGAAAACGGGACGAGGAGGAACGGGATGGAATGGATCGGGACGGATCCGGGCGTTTGGTTCCCGGGACCGGTGGATCTCGTCCACCTCTCTCAGATCCGGCGGAGGTGGAGCTCCGGCGACGGGCGCGGCGCGGCGACGCTAACGGCGCGGCGAAGCGGACGGCGGCTCGGCAGGTGCCCCGGTGGCGACCTCGCCGGCGGCGGCGATGGCTCCGGCGAGCCCGGGAAAAGGGCGACGGCAATAGGAGGAGCGGGCGGCGGAGGCGGACGCGCACCGCGGGCGGAGGGCGCGGGTCGCCGCCGCTGGGCCGGGCCGGCGAAGCTGGCTCGGCGAGCTCGCCGAGGCGGCGGAGTGCGGCGTCGGTGGGAGGAGCTCGGGCGGGCCGGCGGAGGCGGCGGCGAAGCTCGACCGCCGGGCGGGCGGGTCGCCCATGTGGGCGGCCGGGCGGCGGGCGGGCGAGGCGGTCGCCGCGGAGACGAGGAGGCGGCGGAGCGGGATCCGCGGCGGGCGAGGCGCTGGCCGGGCGGCGGCGCGGGGTCTGTGGGGGCCGGACGCAGGCTTCGGCGGGCGGGCGGGTGGCGCGGGCGCCGGCCGGGAGGGCAGACGGCGGCGGGTGCGCTGGCTCGTCTGGGCCTCCGTGGGCTCCACGGCCGCGGCGGCGGTGGCGGCGGCGTACACGGGCGCGATGCCACCGCTGCGGGCGGCGGCGATTCGTCCGCCGACTGGACATGTCCGGCACGGCGCGGAGGGGAAAATTAGGGTTTCGGGAGGAAGAAGACCCGGGATTTCGAAGGGGGAGGCTTATTTATAGGTAGAGGGAGCTAGGAGAGTCCAAATGAGGTGCGGTTTTCGGCCACGCGATCGTGATCGAACGACCGAGAGAATTGAGGGGAGTTAGGTGGGTTTTGGGCCACTTTGAAAGGGATGTTGGGCTGCAAACAAAAGAGGCTTTTGCGGTTACCCGGTTAACCGTTTGGGTACCAAACGACCTCCAAATGATCCGAAACTTGACAGGCGGTCTACCGGTGCTATACCAAGGCCGCTTGTCAAACCTTGGTCCATTCCGAGACCGTTTAATACCCGCACACGAAAAGAGGTAAAAGGGGGCGCCGGGAGACACTGGAGTGCCGGATTGCAAAACGGACAACGGGGAAAATGCTCGGATGCATGAGACGAACACGTATGCAAAATGAGATGCACATGATGACATGATATGAAATGCAGATGATGACATGGCAAAGTGCAACACGCAAGCACATGACATGGCAACACCGACGAATAACTGGTGGACACCTGGCGCATCAAAACCGGGGCGTTACAGATGGTTCCAAATGCCGTCGCGGAAAGGGGTTAAAAACCATTTGTATAGCACCGACGCGTACCAGTGGGGGGTCAATCTCCATCAACATCTTCACCATCACCATCTCCTCTCGAACCCTAGTTCATCTCTTGTATCCGATCTTTGTCTCAAAACCTGAGATTGGTACCTGTGGGTTGCTAGTAGTGTTGATTACTCCTTGTAGTTGATGCTAGTTGGTTTATTCGGTGGAAGATCATATGTTCAGATCCTTAATGATAATTAATACTCCTCTGATTATGAACATGAATATGCTTTGTGAGTAGTTGTGTTTGTTCCTAAGGACATGGGAGAAGTCTTGTTATAAGTAATCATGTGAATTTGGTATTTGTTCGATATTTTGATGAGATATATGTTGTCTTTCCTCTAGTGGTGTTATGTGAACGTCGACTACATGACACTTCACCATTGTTTGGGCCTAGGGGAAGGCATTGGGAAGTAATAAGTAGATGATGGGTTGCTAGAGTGACAGAAGCTTAAACCCTAGTTTATGCGATGCTTCGCAAGGGGCTGATTTGGATCCATATGTTTCATGCTATGGTTAGATTTATCTTAATTCTTCTTTCGTAGTTGCGGATGCTTGCGGGAGGGGTTAATCATATGTGGGAGGCTTGTCCAAGGAAGGTCAGCACCCAAGCACCGGTCCACCCACATATCAAATTACCAGAGTAACGAACGCGAATCATATGAGCATGATGAAAACTAACTTGACAACAATTCCCATGTGTCCTCGGGAGTGCTTTTCTTTATATAAGAGTTCGTCCAGGCTTGTCCTTTGCTACAAAAAGGATTGGGCCACCTGTTGGGGAACGTAGCAGAAATTCAAAATTTTCTACGCATCACCAAGATCAATCTATGGAGTAATCTAGCAACAAGGGGAAGGGGAGTGCATCTATATACCCTTGTAGATCGCTAAGCGGAAGTGTTGCAAGAACGCGGATGAAGGAGTCGTACTCGTAGTGATTCAGATCGCGGTTGATTCCGATCTAAGCGTCGAACCACGGCGCCTCCACATTCAACACACGTGCAGCCCGGTGACGTCTCCCACGCCTTGATCCAGCAAGGGGAGAAGGAGAGGGAGGGAGTCCCGGATTAGGGGGTGTCCGGATAGCCGAACTATCACCGTTGGCCGGACTCCTAGACTATGAAGATACAAGATTGAAGACTTCGTCCCGTGTCCGGATGGACTTTCCTTGGCGTGGAAGGCAAGCTTGGCGATACGGATATGTAGATCTCCTACCATTGTAACCGACTCTGTGTAACCCTAACCTATCCGGTGTCTATATAAACCGGAGGGTTTTAGTCCGTAGGACGAACAACAATCATACCATAGGCTAGTTTCTAGGGTTTAGCCTCCTTGATCTCGTGGTAGATCTACTCTTGTACTACCCATATCATCAATATTAATCAAGCAGGAGTAGGGTATTACCTCCACCGAGAGGGCCCAACTGGGTAAAAACATCGTGTCCCTTGTCTCCTGTTACCATCCGCCTAGACGCACACGCCTTCGGGACCCCTACCCGAGATCCGCCGGTTTTGACACCGACATTGGTGCTTTCATTGAGAGTTCCTCTGTGTCGTCGCCGTCAGGAAGGATGCCTCATCGCGTCTTTAAAGACGATATTATTGCCAAAGGAGCCTTGGCCACTGGTCAGACTCTTCGGCTAGGTGGTTTTCTTATGACCGCCAGTTCGGCCACCGCGCCGACGATGACTTCTCGAGTCATCGAAACCAATCTTCACTTTAATTCGGAACTTGCCGAACGGTTAGATCCGATCGAGCTCTCCTCCGTAAACGAGCTCTTGGATCGCATCGCCGCCCTGGGAGTCTCCACAGACTACGACCGGATTTGGCCTAAAACCGATCTGAGAGAGATCAACTCTCCCCAGGCTACCCATCATGTTGCTGTGATAGAGGAGCAATGCGGCGATTCCTCTTCTATCTTAAGGACTAGCTACGTCCGGATTCCCGATCCCTCCATGCCGGATTCCCGCAGAGGGACGGATGTCGATCAAGCCCTGAACTTAAAGTCAGGCGACGGGATGGATTCATTGGATAGCATTCAAAATCCAAACTTCCAAGTTCGAAACTTCCGGCCCGAGTCTTAAATTGGACGGGGTTCCAGATCCAGTTCCACCCGCCCACCCAAACATTATCGATCTATCCTGAATTCGGCAAGAGCCCGCTGAAACAGTACATCATTACTGGGCCAGATTTCTCCTGGTTATGGACAGGATAAAGGACTGCCGAGAGGAGGACGCAATCCCACTTTTCTGCAATAATTGCACGGACAAGGGAATCCTAAACGCCATAATTCGTCGCGAAATTACATGCTTTGCTGACTTGGTGACCATAGTACAAAAGTACTGTGCGATGGAGAGCGTCTGGAAAACCGAAAGCAAATTTTGGGATTATCCGGCCCCGAATACATCCCTAGTCCGAAATAAAAGGGTGCATCATTACCAAGCACCTGGGTTAAACACCAAAAAACCAAAACCCCCTAAAGGGTACGGAACCGTACTGGAGGGTTGGCTAAACGGACCCTGCAAAATTCATAGCACAGAGGGCGCCACTCCAACTCATAGCCTTCTAGCATGTTGGATACTACGGCAGGTGGCCAAAAGTGGCGAAGAGCTTCTAGCTTCAGAATCCCAGCCCAGCAACACCAATACGGTGTTAACAGTCTTCGAGACTTTCACATCAAATAACATGCAAAAAAGAACACTCCGCAACCTTGCCGAAGTCTACCAAGTAGCAACAATAAATCCATGGAGTGACACGGCTATTACCTTTAATGCCAGTGACGAACCTAAATTTCGAACAGCCCGAGCACCAGCCGCATTGGTCCTCAGTCCGATAGTGGACGACTTTCGCCTTACTAAGGTACTCATGGATTGCGGCAGCGGACTAAACCTCATCTATGAGGAAACCCTCCGAAAAATGGAAATAGACTGGAACCGCATTGAGTGAAGCAGCACAACCTTTAGAGGAATAATCCCTAGCCGGGAAGCATGCTGCACAGAAAAATCACACCGGGCGTAGTGTTCGCTCACGGACAATTACAGGTCCGAGGAGGTCACATTTCAAGTGGCCCCGTTCAGCAGCGGATATCACGCTTTATTAGGGCGAGAGGCATTCACAATTTTTCAAGCTATACCCCATTATGGGTACATGAAGCTTAAAATGCCCGGACCTAACGGAATCATCACTCTCGCTAGTTATTCAAACATAGCACTACGCGCCGAAAACAAGACAGCCGCACTAGCCCTCGAGGAACTATCCGAAGCCCTAGCGGCCGAGGAACTCACCGCGATGCGCTCCACGGTGAACAGGGACGACGTGATACTTGATAAAAGATCCAAGTCCACCTCTTTTAAACCAGCAGATGAAATAGTCAAATTCCAAGTCCACCCAACGGACCCTGCAAAGACGGCCTCCATTGGGGCAAAGTTAAACCCTGATGTAGACGCCGCACTACGAGAATTTCTACGAGAAAACTGGGACATCTTTGCCTGGCACCCTTCAGACATGCCAGGAATCCCACGTCGGCTGGCCGAGCACAGCCTAAATATCCTAAAAGGATTCAAGCCACCAAACAGGCTCTTGGCGCTTTTCCAACCCAAGAGACAGGCCATGGGAGAGGAGCTAGCCAAACTTTTGGAAGCCGGATTCATCAGAGATATAAAACATCCGGACTAGCTAGCAAACCTGGTGATGGTACCAAAGAAGGATAAATCCTGGCGCCTATGTGTTGATTTTAAAGACCTTAATAAGGCTTGCCCAAAGGATCCCTTCCCCCTCCCTCGAATTGATCAAATTATCGACGCTACAGCAGGACACGACTCATTGTGCTTCCTCGACGCGTACTCCGGCTAGAACCAAATCAAGATGGCGGAGCCAGACCAAGCTGCAACAGCATTCATCACTCCATACGGCCCGTTTTAATTCAACACAATGCCCTTCGGGCTCAAAAACGCCGGCGCAACATATCAGCGCATGATTCAGACATGTCTAGCAAACCAGATCGGCAAAACAGTGGAAGCATATGTAGATGACGTGGTCGTCAAATCCAAGCATGTCGAAACTCTAGTAGACGACTTGAGGCTCACATTCGATAATCTTCGAAAATATGACATTAAGCTCAATCCAGAAAAATGCGTCTTCGGCGTTCCAGCTGGAAAGCTCCTAGGTTTCTTTGTGTCCGGTAGAGGAATTGAAGCAAACCCAGCCAAGATCCGAGCTCTGTCACAATTGGATATTCCAAAAGACCTCAAACAAATACAAAAATTGACTGGATGCGTAGCGGCTCTAAGCCGCTTTATTTCCCATTTGGGAGAAAAGGCGTTACCCTTTACCGCCTCCTCCGGCGCACCGAACACTTCGAGTGGATTTGATGCCGCCACGGCCGGACTCGAAGAAATAAAGGCCATTTTGGCAACAAATCCGGTCCTGGCCGCGCCCAACATGGGCGAACCAATGTTATTATATATCGCCGCAACACATCAAGTTGTCAGCGCGGTGCTCGTCGTCGAACGAGAAACGGACGGACACCGGTTCCCTCTTCAAAAACCGGTTTACTATGTGTCCACTGTCCTAACCCCATGCAAGTCCTGGTACCCACACTATCAAAAGATAGCATACGCGGTGTTCATGGCATCCCGGAAGCTGCGACACTACTTTCAAGAGTGTTCAATAACGGTAGCCTCCGAAATACCTCTTAACGACATTATAAACAAGCGCGACGCGATGGGCCGGATTGCTAAATGGGCCATAGAGCTCCTTCCATTCGACATAACTTATAAGCCACGACGAGCTATTAAGTCGCAGGTTTTGGCCGACTTCGTGGCCGAATGGACTGAATCCGAACTCCCTAAAGAGTACGGCGCATACTCCAATTGGATCATGCACTTTGACGGCTCTAAAATGTTTGCCGGCCTGGGGGCTGGCGTCGTCCTGACGTCCCCAACCGGGGATACAGTCCAATACGTCCTTCAGATAATGTATACAGACTCCAACAACGCAGCCGAATACGAGGCCCTTCTGCACGGCCTCCAGATGGCAGTCTCCATGGGCATTAAACGCCTAGAGGTGCGCGGGGAATCGAACCTCGCTATATCTCAAATAAACGGAGACTTTGATGCCAAAGATCCGAAAATGGCAGCATACCGTAATGCGGTCCTAAAAATGTCAGCACGGTTCGAAGGGCTCGAATTTCATCATATAGCCCGGGATAACAACCAGGCGGCGGACATATTGGCACACATCGGTGCAAAACGCGATGCCGTCCCGCCCAACATCTTCCTGGAACGGCTGTTCAAGCCATCCGTACTACAGGAAGGGGAGTCCGGAAATAACAATCCGGACCCAACCGCACCGCTGACGCCAACACTCGACACAATCGGAGGCTCGCCACCGAGATAACACCCTCCTACGAAAATAATGGCGGTTATCTCCTCGTGGGCGGAACCATTCCTAGCCTACCTAACTAGGCAGGAACTCCCTGAAGACCAAAATGAGGCTCGCTGCATAGTACGGCGATCTAAAGCCTATAAAGTCCATGAGGGAGAGCTTTATAAGAAAAGCACTACAGGAGTCCTTCAAAGGTGTATCTCCGAAGAGGAAGGGCGAAACCTCCTGGCTGAAATTCATGCCGGACTGGGTGGGCACCACGCCGCAGCCCCGGCCCTGGTAGGCAAGGCCTTCCGTACAGGATTTTATTGGCCGACGGCCCGGGCAGATGCACAGGATTTAGTCCAACGATGCGTCGGTTGCCAGCATTTTGCTAACCAAAGCCACATGCCACCCACCGCCTCAAAACTATACCCATCACCGGCCGTCATGTCCAGGGGCTTGACATGGTTGGACCCCTTAAGGGAGGAACCCACAAGCAAAAATACCTATTGGTCATGGTGGATAAATTCACCAAATGGATAGAGGCCAAGCTCATTAAAACGGCCAATCCGGACCAGTGATAGACTTCATATCGGGGTAGTGCACCGTTACGGTGTCCCCACAAGATCATCACCGATAGCGGCTCCAACTTCACGGCCGATGAGGTCAAATTATGGTGCAAAAACATGGGCATCAAGCTCGATTCGCCTCGCCTATCACCCTCAAACCAACGGTCAAGTCGAGCGAGCAAACGGTCTAATCATGAGCGGCATTAAACCCAGACTAGTGCGGTCCTCAAGGAATCTAACACGACCGGGTTGAGGAGCTCGACCAGACTGGGGCTGCGGACCACGCCAAATCTTACTACCGGATTCACACCATTTTTTATGGTGTACGGCGCAGAGGCAGTCTTGCCCTGCGACATAATACATGACTCACCTCGCGTGTGCATGTATGAAGAAAGAGAAGCCGAGCTCGATCGGCAGGACAGTTGGAGGAGCGCGACGTGGCAAAAGCTCGTTCCGTATTCTATCAACAGCAGGCTCGAAGATATCAAAGCAGGGAAGTACGGGCCAAAGCTTATAACGTTGGCGAACTAGTTCTACACCTGCCGGACAAGAAAAAGGACAAACTCAAGCCGGGAAGGTCCCTTCATCATCGACCAGGTCCTAACCGGCGGAGCATACCGTCTGCGAAACGCATCGGATAACCGACTCGAGCCGAACCCATGGAACGCAGCCCGTCTACGAAGATTCTACGCCTAAGCGCCGGACTCCAAGTTCGTTTCCTTCCTCTGTCCACATTTTCTATTTTCGCTGTCTTTTATTTCTTTCCTTCCTCCTCCTTCTTCCCGAAGCCTTTAGAGGCTCGTTTGCGCTTTGTTCGCACATATTTGATGCGATGTACACGCTCATTATACCTGGGGGCTTCTTTACCAGAAGCTTATTTATACGGGCTTCATGCCCAACACATGCGTCAAACTTCTGCATGTACCTTTTATTCACCATTATACGCATCGATATGACTTAAGTTTTGGCCAAGCTGGGTTGCCTAGCTCATGTGCTTACCCCACGCTCCTGATTGTTCGGCTAGGTGGTAAAGGAGCACCTCTGCGATTGTTATCGCCGGTCACCGGATGTGTACCTCAGACCGGGTGAAGCCGAAAGCTAGCGTTTTAAGGGAATATTCGCTCGGTGAACTGAAAGATGATTTTAACTATTTACCCATCTGCCCCGGATGATTTTCTGCTTTCCTAGCAGTTTTGACATGCACTTTAGTATCCCAACGAAAGGAACCCTTAACGGAACTATTCTCCCTGGAAGATGTTTCTTACTATCCATGTAATATAACATAACTAGTTGGGCACTTGTCTGATACAGCAATAATGACCCCTACGCCTTGTCTCCATGCATACCCCGGTTCTTATATAACCACGAAGGTATTCGGACACACTCCGGACTATTGGGTCCTGAGGTCGAAGTGAAAAGGTCCCTATGACAAACGATCTACAATCCGGCTAGAAGACATTTTTCATGTCATATTTTTACATAGTCAACTCGATTCATTGCATCCCTCCTCAATGCCATCTAATAGGCTATCTAATTTACAATCTTGCTGGGAATACTTGGCGGCCAATTCTACTTGGCCGTACACTAAGCTTACAGGGATCTCCTTCCCATCAGGCCCCACAGGTCCGACCTCGGCCATGTGGTTTGGGTCAGCCTTCGTGTACAGCGTCTTTACCATGGCCTGTGCCTCCTGGCGCCTTTGATGGCAGGCCGATATCTTCCATAGTCGGAAGCGCCGCCGTGCTCCTTGAAGCCGCTCTGCCAGCTCCCCAATGCCTTCGGGCAGGGAGATAGATGGCCACAAGGCCTGGCCGACGCCTTTCATCACCTGCCGAACTCGTTCGTGCAGCTGACGCAGTTCAGGAAGAAGGTCACCCGAATAACTGGGCATCTCCTCCTCAGGACGACCTGTGAGCAATCCTACATACATGTTTATGTTAGTCGCCTTCCTCGCCGAACTCTTCCAAAGTTTGCTCAAGCACTTACTGAAAATGCCGCGACGAAGCCGTCGATTCTCCTTTACGGAGTCAGACAACTGGGCACGAACATCCTTTAGTTCCTCACCCAGTTTGGTGTTGGCATCTTGGAGGTTATTTTTCTCCTGCCGCACCCTCGTAAGCACGCTCTCGCCAGCCTTTAGCTGGCGCAAGAGCTGTTGCTTGTCCGGATCTAGTCCGGCCATCTGCAATATTTTTGTCAGATTTACACACCCGCCGCACTTCATAAACTATTTATCTTTTGAAGCGTATATTACCAGAGAGGGTCTCTGTGGCTCCCCTGCAGCGGCTAGTGTGGCCTCAAGTTGGGCCTTGCATTCTTCAAGCTCCTGGGACAGTCGGGTACTCTTTTTTGTAAGATCCTGCATAACAAATGATCCTTAAATCAGTTATTCTAACTATTTTAAGTCTCGGGGGCTACTGGCATATATAACTGACAAATTTCCTCACCCGTATGTCCTTTACATACTACTCCGTGGCTCTGCTAGACCATCTTGAGCAGCACGGAGGTGCGATCTCCAATTAAAGGCATTCAAGGCCTCTTGGGAGAAACATGCGTCACGAAGAACTGTCCGCGGCGCGCCTGTGATTCATGGCGCTCTCCACCTCGGAGTTGGTGGCGGACAATCTGTCGGCATCCTCGCTCGGAGGAGCATCCGACGACGCCTCGTGCTCGCCTCCGCTTCGGACCCGGCTTTGGAGCCTGGCTGGCGGAGGTTCGATTAACAACCTCTCCGGACTCAGGCCGGCGAGCTCTTTTTCCGAAAAGAGCATCAGCGTTAGTACGCCTTCCAGGAATCAATCCTAGGAACATGGTGACACACCATACCGTTGCGGCGGAGTTTCGATCCGGACCGCACTTCTTTTTAGCCTGCGGGGCTGTACTGCCCCTTGTTGGCCAACCGCCGCGGGCTCGGCCTCCTGCCTCGAAGGCACCCCCTGCGAAACACCATTGGTATACGGTGATCAAGAAATAAGCACGGCTGGGTCATTATCAGAGTATTGGCACCTCGGTCTCAGTTACCTGCGAGGCTGGAAGTATTCCGGGGTAATCGGCCGTAATGGCAACCAAAGCATTGTCGATGCTAAGTTGGTGGAACACCCCGTCGATCAACTCCACCTTTATATTCGGATCCTCTTCGAAGGTCGGATCGAGGGACCGTTTCGGATCCTCGGGTTGTGGGGGCGGGCTGTGTATCTTCTCCACAGTCCAGCGCAGTTCCTGTGCATAAACCATGAAATGAGATATTTAACCACGGGAACATGGATCGGACAGGCCACAAAGACGTTTGCTTACCTAACTTCGAGGATTATTCAAAGAAAACTCCCTCAGTGGATTGACACGGAGGAAATCCTCCTCCTCCTCCCCTTTATACATGGCAGACAAGGTCTTCACCAGTTCGGTGACCGATCCCGGCCCTTTGCGGCCATGGCAGGTGGCATCGTCCTCCCCGTTGAAGTCCCACATGGGGTGGCCCCTATATTGGAGCGGCTGCACTCCCCTCATAATGCAGATTGCCATGACTCCAATCATGGTCAATCCGGCATGAGCCAGTAATCTTATTCGGCTCATCAAGTAAAGGACATCCCGGTCATTTTCCCTCTGCGAGCTCCGAGGGCGCCAGCTTAGGCGCTTCTTCAGAGGAGCATTGCTAAACTCCGGAAGGCCGATCCGAACAGGATCCAGCAGCGGGACGTCCTCCATGTAAAACCATTCCGAAGGCCAGTCTTCGGACGCCTTCTTCGGGGTTCCGGATAGTTCGGCTCCGCCCACTTGATATATTGACCCCTCATGAGAACGGGGTACTAGGCAGAATAATCTCTTCCACAGCGCGAAATGAGCCTCGACGCCCAAGAACAGTTCACAAAGGGCCACGAAGCCCGCGATGTGCAAAATGGAGGCAGGCGTGAAGGTGGTGCAACTGGAGGCCGAGAACTCCAAGAGCCCTTGAGAAACGGATGGATTGAAATCCGAGTCCTCTTACTAGATAAGAGATGAAGCATACCGCTCTCCTTTAGAGGGATCGGGGACACTCTCCGCTTGCTTTCCGCCCTTGTAGGTGGCAAGTCCGCTCGAACCGAACCATGAAGGCCGGGGAAGAAATCCCTTGGTTTGGAGTATAACTAGCTCGCTATGCGGGACTGAGCATCTCTCCCAATTTCCAGGCTGAGGGCTGGGAGCGCGAGAGGAGGAGCCGCGTCGACTGTCCATGATGGAATGGGCTTTGGTCAGAGGCGCTCCGATGAAAGCTCGCGAAGGGGGGATGGTGTGACTCAGATCTAGATCCTCGCCCCTTTTATAGGCAGCTCATTTGCGCAGCTAGGGGGTAAGTGTAAAAATACCCTGGCTTTTCGCATTCATTCAAACACGTGGAAGATGGCCATTATTGGGCGTAGAAGCCAAGGAGCGCAGCATTTATCAGAAGTCGGACACTATTCGACAAGTATATGGAATTTGGAGAAGAACCCGCCTCGCAATGCCGAAGACAATCAACACGCCGGACTCATCGTCATTGAAGCCTGGTTCGGGCGCTACTAAGGGAGTCCCGGATTAGGGGGTGTCCGGATAGCCGAACTATCACCGTTGGCCGCACTCCTAGACTATGAAGATACAAGATTGAAGACTTCGTCCCGTGTCCGGATGGACTTTCCTTGGCGTGGAAGGCAAGCTTGGCGATACGGATATGTAGATTTCCTACCATTGTAACCGACTCTGTGTAACCCTAGCCTATTCGGTGTCTATATAAACCGGAGGGTTTTAGTCCGTAGGACGAACAACAATCATACCATAGGCTAGCTTCTAGGGTTTAGCCTCCTTGATCTCGTGGTAGATCTACTCTTGTACTACCCATATCATCAATATTAATCAAGCAGGAGTAGGGTATTACCTCCATCGAGAGGGCCCGAACCTGGGTAAAAACATCGTGTCCCTTGTCTCCTGTTACCATTCGACTAGACGCACAGTTTGGGACCCCCTACCCGAGATCCGCCGGTTTTGACACCGATAGAGAGGTTGGGGAAGACTCCGTCCAGCAGAGGCACGACGGCGTGGTGGTGGTGGAGGAGCGTGGCACTCCAGCAGGGCTTTGCCAAGCACCGCAAGAGATGAGGAGGGAGAGAGGTAGGGCTGGGCCTTGGAGAGAATAACTCGCGTGTTTTGCAGCCCCCAATACCTCAAGTATATATAGTGGAAGGGGAGGGGCTGCGCCCCCATCTAGGGTTCCCTCCCTAGGGGTGGCGGCAGCCCCCTAAACCCATCTAGGGTGCGGCCAAGGGGGGAGAGAGGGGGGCGCACCTAGGGTGGGCCTTAAGGCCCATCTGGACCTAGGATTTGCCCCCTCCCACTCTCCCTGCGCCTTGGGCCTTGGTGGGGGGGTTCACCAGCCCACCTGGGGCTGGTCCCGTCCCACACTTGGCCCACGCAGCCTTCTGGGGCTGGTGGTCCCACCTGGTGGACCCCCGGGACCCTCCGGTGGTCCAGTTACGTTGCCGATAGTACCCAAAACTTTTTCAGTCACCAAAACGGGACTTCCCATATATAAATCTTTACCTCCGGACCATTCTGCAACTCCTCGTGACGTCCGGGATCTCATCCGGGACTCCGAACAACATTCGGTAACCACGTACATCTATTCCCTATAACCCTAGCGTCATCGAACCTTAAGTGTGTAGACCCTACGGGTTCGGGAACCATGCAGACATGACCGAGACAACTCTCCGGCCAATAACCAACAGCGAGATCTAGATACCCATGTTGGCTCCCACATGTTCCACGATGATCTCATCGGATGAACCACGATCTAGAGGATTCAATCAATCCCGTATTCAATTCCCTTTGTCTACCGGTATAGTACTTGCCTGAGATTCGATCGTCGGTATCCCGATACCTTGTTCAATCTCGTTACCGGCAAGTCTCTTTACTCGTTCTGTAACACATCATCCCGTGATCAACTCCATGGTCACATTGTGCACATTATGATGATGTCCTACCGAGTGGGCCCAGAGATACCTCTCCGTCACACAGAGTGACAAATCCAGCCTTGATTCGTACCAACCAATGACACTTTCGGAGATACCGTAGTGCACCTTTATAGCCACCCGTTACATTGTGACATTTGGTACACCCAAAGCATTCCTACGGTATCCGGGAGTTGCACAATCTCATGGTCTAAGGAAATGATACTTGACATTAGAAAAGCTTTAGCATACGAACTACATGATCTTTGTGCTAGGCTTAGGATTGGGTCTTGTCCATCACATCATTCTCCTAATGATGTGATCCCATTATCAACGACATCCAACGTCCATTGTCAGGAAACCGTAACCATCTATTGATCAACGAGCTAGTCAACTAGAGGCTTACTAGGGACATGGTGTTGTCTATGTACCCACACATGTATCTGAGTTTCCTATCAATACAATTATAGCATGGATAATAAACGATTATCATGAACAAGGAAATATAATAATAATAACTAATTTATTATTGCCTCTAGAGCATATTTCCAACAGTCTCCCACTTGCACTAGAGTCAATAATCTAGTTCACATCGCCATGTGATTAACACTCACATGTCACATCACCATGTGACCAACATCCAAAGAGTTTACTAGTGTCAATAAACTAGTTCACATCATCATGTGATTAAGACTCAATGAGTTCTGGGGTTGGATCATGTTTTGCTTGTGAGAGAGGTTTTAGTCAACGGGTCTGCAACATTCAGATCTATATGTACTTCGCAAATCTCTAGGTCATATTGTAAATGCTGCTTCCACGCTCCACTTGTAGCTATTCCAAATGGTTGCTCCACTATACGTATCCGGTTTGCTACTCAGAGTCATTCGGATAGGTGTTAAAGCTTGCATCGACGTAACCCTTTACGCCGAACTCTTTATCACCTCCATAATCAAGAAACATGTACTTATTACTCCAAGGACAATTTTGACCGCTGTCCAATGATCCATTCCTGCATCACTCTTTTACCCCCTTGCCAGACACATGGCAAGGCACATATCAGGTGCGGTACAAAGCATGACATACTGTATAGAGCCTATGGCTAAGGCATAGGGGACGACATTCGTCCTTTCTCTTTCTTCTACCGTGGTCGAGCTTTAAGTCTTAACTTCATACCTTACAACTCAGGCAAGAACTCCTTCTTTGACCGATCCATCTTAAACACCTTCAAGATCATGTCAAGGTATGTGCTCATTTGAAAGTACCATTAAGCGTTTTTGATCTATCCTTATAGATCTTGATGCTCAATGCTCAAGCAGCTTAATCCAGGTTTTCTATTGAAAAACACTTTTCAAATAACCCTATATGCTTTCCAGAAACTCTACATCATTTCTGATCAACAATATGTTAACAACATATACTCATCAGAAATTCTATAGTGCTCCCACTCACTTCTTGTGAAATACAAGTTTCTCATAAACTTTGTATAAACCCAAAATCTTTGATCATCTCATCAAAGTGTACATTCCAACTCAGAGATGCTTACTCCAGTCCTTAGAAGAATTACTGGAGCTTTGCATACTTGTTAGCATCTTTTAGCATTGACAAAACCTTCTGGTTGTATCACATACAAACTTTCCTCAAGAAAATCGTCGAGGAAACAAAGTTTTGGCATCCTATCTGTAAGATTTCATAAATAATGCAGTAACTGCTAATATAATTCCAATAGACTCTTAGCATCGCTACGAGTGAGAAAGTCTCATCGCAGTCAACTCCTTGAACTTGTCGGAAAACTTAACAACAAGTCGAGCTTTCTTAATGGTGACACTTACCATCATTGTCCGTCTTCCTTCTAAAATCCATCTGTTCTCAACAGCCTTACGACCATCGAGTAGTTCTTCCAAAGTCTACACTTTGTTTTCATACATGGATCCTCTCTCGGATTTTATGGCCTCGAGACATTCGTCGGAATCCGGGCCCACCATCGCTTCTCCATAGCTCGTAGCTCATTGTTGTCTAGCAACATGACTTCCAAGACAGGATTACGTACCACTCTGAAGTAGTACACATCCTTGTCGACCTATGAGGTTTGGTAGTGACTTGATTCGAAGTTTCATGATCACTATCATAAGCTTCCACTTCAATTGGTGTAGGTGCCACAGGAACAACTTCATCTGCCCTGCTACACACTAGTTGAAGTGACGGTTCAATAACCTCATCAAGTCTCCACCATCCTCCCACTCAATTCTTTCGAGAGAAACTTTTCCTCGGGAAAGGATCCGTTTCTAGAAACAAACACTTTTGCTTCCGGATCTGAAATAGGAGGTATACCCAACTGTTTTGGGTGTCCTATGAAGATGCATTTATCCGTTTTGGGTTCGAGCTTATCAGCCTGAAACCTTTTTCACATAAGCGTCACATCCCCAAACTTTTAAGAAACGACAGCTTAGGTTTCTCTAAACCATAGTTCATACGGTGTCATCTCAACGGAATTACGTGGTTCCCTATTTAAAGAGAATGTGGTTGTCTCTAATGCCTAACCCATAAACGATAGTAGTAATTCGATAAGAGACATCATGGTATGCACCATATCCAATAGGGTGCAGTTATGATGTTCGGACACACCATCACACTATGGTGTTCCAGGCGGTATTGGTTGTGAAATAATTTCCACAATGTCTTAATTGTATGCCAAACTTGTAACTCAGATATTCATCTCTATGATCATATCATAGACATTTTATCTTCCTGTCACGATGATCTCCAACTTCACCCTAAATTTACTTGAACCTTTCAATAATTCAGATTTGTGTTTCATCAAGTAAATATACTCAGTATCTACTCAAATCATCTGCGAAGTAAGAGCATAACGATATTCACTGCGTCCCTCAGCACTCATTGGATTGCACACATCAAATGTATTACTTCCAACAAGTTGCTCTCTTGTTTCATCTCACTGGAAAAACGAGGCCTTTCAGTCATCTTGCCCATGTGGTACGATTTGCATGTCTCAAGTGATTCAAAATCAAGTGAGTCCAAACGATCCATCTGTATGGAGTTTCTTCATGCATATATACCAATAGACATGGTTCGCATGTCTCAATCTTTTCAAAAACGAGTGAGTCCAAAGATCCATCAACATGGAGCTTCTTCATGCGTTTTATACCAGTATGACTCAAATGGCAGTGCCACAAGTATGTGGTACTATCATTACTATCTTATGTCTTTTGGCATGAACATGTGTATCACTACGATCGAGATTTAATAAACCATTCATTTTAGGTGCAAGACCATTGGAGGTATTATTCAAATAAACAGAGTAACCATTATTCTCCTTAAATGAATAACCGTATTGCGATAGACATCATCCAATCATGTCTATGCTCAACGCAAACACCAAATAACGATTATTTAGGTTTAACACCAATCTCGATGGTAGAGGGAGCATGCGATGCTTGATCACATCAACCTTGGAAACACTTCCAACATATATCGTCATCTCACCTTTAGCTAGTCTCCGTTTATTCCGTAGCTCTTTTATTTTGAGTTACTAACACTTAGCAACCGAACCGGTATCTTAATACCCTGGTGCTACTAGGAGTACTAGTAAAGTACACATTAATATAACGTATATCCGATATACTTCTGTCGACCTTTCCAGCCTTCTCACCTACCAAGTATCGAGGGTAGTTCTGCTTCGGTGACCGTTCCCCTCATTACAGAAGCACTTAGTCTCGGGTTTGGGTTCAACCTTGGGTTTCTTCACTAGAGCAGCAGCTGATTTGCCGTTTCATGAAGTATCCCTTCTTGCCCTTGCCCTTCTTGAAACTAGTGGTTTCACTAACCATCAACAATTGATGCTCCTTCTTGATTTCTACTTTCGCGGTGTCAAACATCGCGAATATTTCAAGGATCATCATCTCTATCCCTGATATGTTATAGTTCATCACGGAGCTCTAGTAGCTTGGTGGTAATGACTTTGGAGAAACATCACTATCTCATCTGGAAGATTAACTCCCACTTGATTCAAGTGATTGTGGTACTCAGACAATCTGAGCACAAGCTCAACGATTGTGCTTTTCTCCCTTAGTTTGCAGGCTAAGAGACTCGTCGGAGGTCTTATACCTCTTGACGTGGGTACGAGCCTGAAATCCCAATTTCAGCCCTCAAAACATCTCATATGTTCCGCGACGTTTCGAAATCGTCTTCGGTGCCTCAACTCTAAACCGTTTAACATTACTGAACTATCACGTAGTTATCAAAACATGTATGTCAGATGTTCGCAACATCCACAGACGACGTTCGAGGTTCAGCACACCAAGCGGTGCATTAAGGACATAAGCTTTCTACGCAGCAATGAGGGCAATCCTTAGTTTTCGGACCCAGTCCGCATAATTGCTACTATCAACTTTCAACTAAATATTCTCTAGGAACATATCTAAACAGTAGAACTAAAGCGCGAGCTTACGACATAATTTGCAAAGAACTTTTGACTATGTTCAGGATAATTAAGTTCATCTTATGAACTCCCACTCAGATAGACATCGCTCTAGTCATCTAAGCGATTACATGATCCGAGTCAACTAGGCCGTGTCCGATCATCACGTGAGACGGACTAGTCATCATCGGTGAACATCTTCATGTTGATCTTATCTACCATACGACTCATGCTCGACCTTTCGGTCTCTTGTGTTCCGAGGCCATGTCTGTACATGCTAGGCTCGTCAAGTCAACCTAAGTGTTTCGCGTGTGTAAATCTGGCTTACACCCGTTGTATGTGAATGTTAGAATCTATCACACCCGATCATCACGTGGTGCTTCGAAACAACGAACTTTCGCAACGGTGCACAGTTAGGGGGAACACTTTTCTTGAAATTATTATGAGGGATCATCTTATTTACTACCGTCCTTCTAAGCAAATAAGATGCATAAACATGATAAACATCACATGCAATCAAATAGTGACATGATATGGCCAATATTATTTTGCTCCTTTTGATCTCCATCTTCGGGGCTCCATGATCATCATCATCACCGGCATGACACCATGATCTCCATCATCATGATCTCCATCATCGTGTCTCCATGAAGTTGTCTCGCCAACTATTACTTCTACTACTATGGCTAACGGTTAGCAATAAAGTAAAGTAATTACATGGCGTTGTTCAATGACACGCAAGTCATACAATAAATTAAGACTACTCCTATGGCTCCTGCCGGTTGTCATACTCATCGACATGCAAGTCGTGATTCCTATTACAAGAACATGATCAATCTCATACATCACATATCATTCATCATATTCTTTTGGCCATATCACATCACATAGCATACCCTACAAAAACAAGTTAGACGTCCTCTAATTGTTGTTTGCATGTTTTACGTGGCTGCTATGGGTTTCTAGCAAGAATGTTTCTTACATACGCAAAAGCCACAACGTGATATGCCAATTGCTATTTACCCTTCATAAGGACCCTTTTCATCGAATCCGATCCGACTAAAGTGGGAGAGACTGGCACCCTCTAGCCACCTTATGCAACAAGTGCATGTCAGTCGGTGGAACCTGTCTCACGTAAGCGTACGTGTAAGGTCGGTCCGGGCCGCTTCATCCCACGATGTCGCCGAATCAAGATAAGACTAGTAACGGCAAGTAAATTGACAATATCGATGCCCACAACTGCTTTGTGTTCTACTCGTGCATAGAAACTATGCATAGACCTAGCTCATGATGCCACCGTTGGGGAATGTAGCAGAAATTCCAAATTTTCTACCCATCACCAAGATCAATCTATGGAGTAATCTAGCAACGAGGGGAAGGGGAGTGCATCTACATAACCTTGTAGATCGCTAAGCGGAAGCGTTGCAAGAACGCGGATGAAGGAGTCGTACTCGTAGCGATTCAGATCGCGGTTGATTCATATCTAAGCGCCGAACCACGGCGCCTCCGCGTTCAACACACGTGCATCCCGGTGACATCTCCCACGCCTTGATCCAGCAAGGGGAGAAGGAGAGGTTGGGGAACACTCCATCCAGCAGCACCATGACGGCGTGGTGGTGGTGGAGGAGCGTGGCACTCCAGCAGGGCTTCGCCAAGAACCGCAAGAGACGAGAAGGGAGAGAGGTAGGGCTGCGCCTTGGAGAGAATAACTCGCGTGTTTTGCAGCCCCCAATACCTCAAGTATATATAGGGGAAGGGGAGGGGCTGCGCCCCCATCTAGGGTTCCCTCCCTAGGGGTGGCGGCAGCCCCCAAAACCCATCTAGGGTGCGGCCAAGGGGGGAGAGAGGAGGGCGCACCTAGGGTGGGCCTTAAGGCCCATCTGGACCTAGGGTTTGCCCCCTCCCACTCTCCCTGCGCATTGGGCCTTGGTGGGGGGCGCACCAGCCCACCTGGGGCTGGTCCCCTCCCACACTTGGCCCACACAGCCTTCTGGGGCTGGTGGTCCCACCTGGTGGACCCCCGGGACCCTCTGGTGGTCCCGGTACGTTACCGATAGTACCCGAAACTTTTCCGGTCACCAAAATGGGACTTCCCATATATAAATCTTTACCTCCGGACCATTCCGGAACTCCTCGTGACGTCCGGGATCTCATCCGGGACTCCGAACAACATTCGGTAACCACGTACATCTATTCCCTATAACCCTAGCGTCATCGAACCTTAAGTGTGTAGACCCTACGGGTTCGGGAACCATGCAGACATGACCGAGACAACTCTCCAGCCAATAACCAACAGCAGGATCTGGATACCCATGTTGGCTCCCACATGTTCCACGATGATATCATCGGATGAACCACGATGTCGAGGATTCAATCAATCCCGTATTCAATTCCCTTTGTCTATCGGTATAGTACTTGCCCGAGATCCGATCGTCGGTATCCCGATACCTTGTTCAATCTCGTTACCGGCAAGTCTCTTTAATCGTTCCGTAACACATCATCCCGTGATCAACTCCTTGGTCACATTGTGCACATTATGATGATGTCCTACCGAGTGGGCCCAGAGATACCTCTCCGTCACACGGAGTGACAAATCCCAGTCTTGATTCGTGCCAACCCAATGACACACTTTTGGAGATACCGTAGTGCACCTTTATAGCCACCCAGTTACGTTGTGACGTTTGGTACACCCAAAGCATTCCTACGGTATCCGGCAGTTGCACAATCTCATGGTCTAAGGAAATGATACTTGACATTAGAAAAGCTTTAGCATACGAACTACACGATCTTTGTGCTAGGCTTAGGATTGGGTCTTGTCCATCACATCATTCTCCTAATGATGTGATCCCATTATCAACGACATCCAATGTCCATGGTCAGGAAACCGTAACCATCTATTGATCAATGAGCTAGTCAACTAGAGGCTTACTAGGGACATGGTGTTGTCTATGTACCCACACATGTATCTGAGTTTCCTATCAATACAATTATAGCATGGATAATAAACGATTATCATGAACAAGGAAATACAATAATAATAACTAATTTATTATTTCCTCTGAGCATATTTCCAACACCACCTTGCTGCACCTTGTTTACTTTTGTTACTTGTTACCCGTTACGAATTATCTTATCACACAACTATCTTTTACCGATAATTTCAATGCTTGCAGAGAATACCTTGCTGAAAACCATTTGTCATTTCCTTCTGCTCCTCGTTGGGTTTGACACTCTTACTTTTCGAAAGGACTACGATAGGTCCCCTATACTTGTGGGTCATCACCCCGCCGCGACGCCCACGCCGCCCTGGCTGTCGGGGTACAACCCTTGGACGGGTGTGGTGCATGCATACTCGATGCCCGTCCCGCATCCTTCTGTTCCGGGTCTGCTTGGTCCGCGGCCGGCGCCTCACCAGGCGCTCCTGACCTCGCCCACCCCCGTCCCCTCGGCATATGGGGGCGCTCCGGCGTACGGTGGACCCTCAGCATATGGCGCTTCCTACGGTGGCCCTTCTTCGTCTGGTGGTGTTGTTGGCACATGGGACCACACACTCCTCACCGCCCTACATGTCGCACCTTCTCCGAGCAACTACAATGGCGGCGGCGACTGGTACATGGACACCGGTGCTAGCTCTCACATGGCTTCAAATCCCGGTATCCTCTACCATGCCTCTCCCTATCCTTTCTTTTCTCGCATCATAGTTGGTGATGGCACCACTCTTCCCATCTTTTTGGAGTAGTTTGTCATTTACTCGTGTGCTTCACTTATATCCTATGAGTAAATGGTTGAATGATTTGAATGTCATAAATCTGAAATTATATATGTCTCATATGCTTATCCCATGGGGAGTTATGACTTTACATATCAGAAGTAGAGGTGGTAAATTTATTTAAGGTTAGCAAACATTGTATTGGTCACTTGAACAATTCATGAAAGAATATTGAAGGAAGAGAGATTTCACATATAAATACACTATCTTGGACATCTTTTGCAATTGTGAGCATTCATTAAAATATGACATGCTAAAAGGTTGATGTTGGACAAGGAAGACAATGTAATGGGTTACGTTTTCTTATATCCGAAATAAAGTATATTGTCATGGATCGCCCAACACGTTGAGCTTGCCTTTCCCCCTCATGCTAGCCAAATTCCTTGCACCAAGTAGAGATACTACTTGTGCTTCCAAACATCCCTTAAACCAGTATTCCCACGAGAGTCCACCATACCTACCTATGGATTGATTAAGATCCTTCAAGTAAGTTGTCATCGGTGCATGCAATAAAAATTGCTCTCTAAATATGTATGATCTTTTAGTGTGGATAAAATAAGCTTTATACGATCTTGTGATATGGAAGAAATAAAAGCGACGGACTGCATAATAAAGTTCCCTATCACAAGTGGCAATATAAAGTGACGTTCCCTCGCATTAAGATTTTGTGCATCCAACTATAAAAGCGCATGGCAACCTCTGGTTCCCTCTGCGAAGGGCCTATCTTTTACTTTTATGCAAGAGTCATGGTGATCTTCACCTTTCCTTTTTTTCATTTTATCCTTTGGCAAGCATCTCGTGTTGGAAAGATTCTGATATATATATCCAATTGGATGTAAGACATCATGAACTATTATTGTTGACATTACCCTTGAGGTAAAAGGTTGGGAGGCGAATCTATAAGACCCTATCTTTCTCTGTGTCTGATTAAGACTTTGAACCCATAAATATCGCGTGAGTGTTAGCAATTGTGAAAGACTAAATGATAGTTGAGTATGTGGGGTTTGCTAAATTAAAGCTCTGACATAGACTCTTCCTGAAAATAAGATGAATTGTAATTGTTTGATGACTAATAACACGGTTTGTTAGTTTTCAAGAAAGTTTATGATCTATACTTTAACGTGTGAATAGTTTGTTACTTGATCATGCAAAGTTCTATGAGTTGAGCTACTGTTATGACATATAATGATGCTAGAAAAGGTGATTGAAATTATCAATGATCAAACTTATGCACCTTCTAGCATTCACACTTCATAAATTCTTTCTTTTATCATTTACCTACTCGAGGACGAGCAGGAATTAAGCTTGGGGATGCTGATACGTCTCCAATGTATCTATAATTTATGAAGTATTCATGCTATTATATCATCCATCTTGGATGTTTTATGGGCTTTATTAAACACTTTTATATTATTTTTGGGACTAACCTATTAACCCAGAGCCCAGTGCCAGTTTCTATTTTTCCCTTGTTACAGTGTTTCGCGGAAAAGGAATATAACACGGAGTCCAAACGGAAAGAAACCTTTGGAAAAGTTATTTTTGGAAAGAAAGCAATACAGGAGACTTGGAGTGCACGTCAGGGGATCAACGAGGAGAGCACGAGGCAGGGGGCGCGCCCACCCCCCTGGGCACGCCCTCCACCCTCATGGGCCCCTCGTGGCTCCCCTTACCGACTTCTTTCGCCTATATATTCCCATATACCCTAAAACCTTTGGGGATTAGAATAGATCGGGAGTTCCGCCACCGCAAGCCTATGTAGCCACCAAAAACCAATCGGGACCCTGTTCCGGCACCCTGCCGGAGGGGGGGGAACCCTCACCAGTGGCCATCTTCATCATCCCGGTGATCTCCATGACGAGGAGGGAGTAGCTCACCCTTGGGGCTGAAAGTATGTACCAGTAGCTATGTGTTTGATCTCTCTCTCTCTCTCGTGTTCTTGAGGTGATATGATCTTGATGTATCACGAGCTTTGCTATTATAGTTGGATCTTATGATGTTCCCCCCCTCTACTCTCTTGTAATGGATTGAGTTTCCTCTTTTGAGTTACCTTATCGGATTGAGTCTTTAATGATTTGAGAACACTAGATGTATGTCTTGCGTGGGATAACCGTGGTGACAATGGGTTATTCTATTGATTCACTTGATGTATGTTTTGGTGATCAACTTGCGGGTTCCGCCCATAAACCTATGCATAGGGGTTGGCACACGTTTTCGTCTTGACTCTCCGGTAGCAACTTTGGGGCACTCTTTGAGGTTCTATGTGTTGGTTGAATAGATGAACCTGAGATTGTGTGATGCATATCGTATAATCATACCCACGGATACTTGAGGTGACATTGGAGTATCTAGGTGAAATTAGGGTTTTGGTTGATGTGTGTCTTAAGGTGTTATTTTACTACGAACTCTAGGGTTGTTTGTGACACTTATAGGAATAGCCCAATGGATTGATCAGAAAGAATAACTTTGAGGTGGTTTCGTACCCTACCATAATCTCTTTGTTTGTTCTCCGCTATTAGTGACTTTGGAGTGACTCTTTGTTGCATGTTGAGGGATATTTATATGATCCAATTATGTTATTATTGTTGAGAGAACTTGCACTAGTGAAAGTATGAACCCTAGGCCTTGTTTCAACGCATTGCAATACCGTTTACGCTCACTTTTATCTTTAGTTACCTTGCTGTTTTTATATTTTCAGATTACAAAAACCTATATCTACCATCCATATTGCACTTGTATCACCATCTCTTCGCCGAACTAGTGCACCTATACAATTTACCATTGTATTGGGTGTGTAGGGGACACAAGAGACTCTTTGTTATTTGGTTGCAGGGTTGCTTGAGAGAGACCATCTTCATCCTACACCTCCCACGGATTGATAAACCTTAGGTCATCCACTTGAGGGAAATTTGCTACTGTCCTACAAACCTCTGCACTTGGAGGCCCAACAACGTCTACAAGAAGAAGGTTGTGTAGTGGACATCAAGCTATTTTCTGGCACCGTTGCCGGGGAGGCTAGGTAAGCGGCACTCACACCCCGTCAACTAAGCTCTTTTCTGGCGCCATTGCCGGGGAGGCTTAGTAAGCGGCACTCACACCCCGCCAACTAAGCTCTTTTCTGGCGCCGTTGCCGGGGAGGTGAGTGCTTGAAGGTATATCTTTAGATCTTGCAATCGAATCTTTTAGTTTCTTATTTTATCACTAGTTTAGTTTATAAAAGAAAACTAAAAATGGAATTGAGTTTGCCTCATAAGCTTCATCTTTTTAATATCTTTCGTGAGTGTGATGGAAAGGAAAATTGTGCCAAAGTGTTAGAAGAAGAATGCATTAAAATATTTGGCACTGAATCTTTGAATGATGAGCATGATTGTAATGTTGTTAGTATGAACTCCTTGAATATCCATAGTACTAACGATGATTGCATTAGTCATGATGAAAATATCTCTTATAAGCATGTCGATTTTTGTGGAGTGTATTGGGTTTGCAAGTACACACCAAATAGGGAAGATAGATATTGCAAGAGGCATAAGCATTTATAAACTAAATGGTTGCAAGAAAGGCTAAATGTTAGTGCTGAAAATTTAAAATTTCTTGGCCATACTTGTGAACTTTGCAATGAACATGGTCTTTTAAATATCAAATGCAAATTGTTTCATGATCGAACCGTGTCCAAAAATTGGGATGACTTGATTTCCCGTGCACATTATAATGAACTTAGTTTTCTTTTGGGTTATGAAGAAATGAAACGTCAAACTAAGATTATTCCAGAATATAACCTCGAGAAATTCCTCGATATTGATCTAGAAGAAATTTATATGTATTGTGCGGTGAATTGCATTGAAAATCCTTATATTGCCAACTACATAAATAAAAGAAAGCAAATAGAAGATGAAGAGAACACTAATAAAAGGGAAGAGACTTCCCAAATCCTCCTATTATTTCTTATGATGAATCAGGTAACGAGGAGGAGCTTTCTATTCAACCAATCTCATCAATAAGGAGCTCAAAAAAGAGGGATAAACCCACACATGATGTGGTGAAGAAGAAGAAAAGAAAAAGGAAGAGAGGTAAAAAGATATCTCTCCCAAATAATGTTGCTCCTATTAGTGTTGTGCCTCATGAAAATGAATCAAAAATAATTGTGGAAGATGATGCACTTGATGATGATCTAGTTATGCCTATTGCTTGTTGTGATGATTATGATTGGGAAGATAATGATACTTCTTATGATCTTGAAAATCTTTTTGGCACTTGCTTGGAATATGACAATTGCTATACTATTGGTGATATCCATACTATTAATGATGAGAGTGATTATGCTTATGATATGAAAAGGCCCAAGCTTCGGGATGCTATGTTTGAAGAAGATGATGTTTTTGAGAATATATTTGCTGCAATTAATGTTTGTCCCAAGCTTGGGGATGCTATGTCTAATGAAGATGATATTTTTAGCCTCTCAAGTTTCGATATGCAAATTTATACTGATGATAGCATGCCTCCTACTTATGATGATTATATTGATGAAAGTGGGTTTGGAAGAGTGTCAACTTTAGGAAGTAATGATCCCATTATTTTGGAGGATGTTTAATCTTATAATATTTATGAAAGTGGTTTTGGAGAGGTCATGACTTTATTTAGTGATGTATCCACTATTTCGGAAGAGGTTTCAATCGATTATGATGAGAACAAAGTTGCTACTTATGATGATTATTGTGATGAAACTTATGCTATAAAAAGTAGTGATGATTATATTTATAAAACTTTTCGTGGTTATGATTACCCTTTTTCTGAACATTACTCTTTTATTGTGGAAACAATTTATAGTATTCAAGTGTCTTATGATACTCCCACTATTCCGAATGAGAAGAATTTTGCTTATGTGGAGAGTAGTAAACTTTCTATGCAAGTAGATCATGAAAAGAATGCTTTAGGTGCTGGTTATATTGTTGAATTCATTCAGGATGCTACAGAAAATTATTATGAGGGAGGAATATATGCTTGTAGGAATTGCAATAATATCAAGTTTCCTCTCTATGTGCTTAAAGTTTTGAAGTTATGCTTGTTCTGCCTTCCTATGCTAATTGATTATTGTTCCCATAAGTTGTTTTCTCACAAAATCCCTATGCATAGGAAGTGGGTGAGACTTAAATGTGCTTGTCATGTGTTTCATGATGCTCTCTTTATGTTTCAATTCTTATCTTTTATGCAAGCATCATTGAAATCATCATGCCTAGCTAGGGGCGTTAAACATTAGCGCTTGTTGGGAGGCAACCCAATTTTATTTTAGTTTCTTGCTTTTTTGTTCTGTTTAGTAATAAATAATCCATCTAGCTTCTGTTTAGATGTGGTTTTATGTTTAATTAGTGTTTGTGCCAAGTAAGACCTATAGGATCTTCTTGGATGATAGTTATTTGATCCTGCTGAAAATTCCAGAAACTTTCTGTTCACGAAACAAATTGTTAAAAATCACCAGAACATGATAAAATATTGATTCCAATTGCAGCAGATCAATAAACAAATATTTAAGTTCTTCCTATTTTGCCTGAATTTTTTGAGTTCCATAAGTTTGCGTTAGTTACAGATTACTTTTTGACAGATTTTGTTTTTCGTGTGTTGTTTGCTTATTTTGATGAATCTATGGCTAGTAAAATAGTTTATAAAACATAGAGAAGTTGGAATACAGTATTTTAAACACCAATATAAATAAAGAATGAGTTTAATACAGTACTTTGAAGTGGTGTTTTGTTTTCTTTCACTAACGGAGCTTACGAGTTTTCTGTTGAGTTTTGTGTTGTGAAGTTTTCAAGTTTTGGGTGAAGATTCGATGGACTATGGAATAAGGAGTGGCAAGAGCCTAAGCTTGGGGATGCCCAAGGCACCCCAAGATAATATTCAAGGGCAACCAAGAGTCTAAGCTTGGAGATGCCCCAGATGGCATCCCCACTTTCGTCTTCGTTCATCAGTAACCTTACTTGGAGCTATATTTTATTCACCACATGATATGTGTTTTGCTTGGAGCTTCATTTTATTTTCTTTAGCTTTGCTTGCTGTTTGCATAAAATACCAAGATCTGGAATTCTTAAATGAGAGAGAGTCTTCACATAGCTACATAATTATTTAACAACTCATTGATCTTCACTTATATCTTTTTGGAGTAGTTTGTCATTTACTCGTGTGCTTCACTTATATCCTATGAGTAAATGGTTGAATGATTTGAATGTCATAAATCTGAAATTATATATGTCTCATATGATTATCCCATGGGGAGTAATGACTTTACATATAAGAAGTAGAGGTGGTAAATTTATTGAAGGTTAGCAAACATTGTATTGGTCACTTGAACAATTCATGAAAGAATATTGAAGGAAGAGAGATTTCACATATAAATACACTATCTTGGACATCTTTTGCAACTGTGAGCGCTCATTAAAATATGACATGCTAAAAGGTTGATGTTGGACAAGGAAGACAACGTAATGGGTTACGTTTTCTTATAGCCGAAATAAAGTATATTCTCATGGATCGCCCAACACGTTGAGCTTGCCTTTCCCCCTCATGCTAGCCAAATTCCTTGCACCAAGTAGAGATACTACTTGTGCTTCCAAACATCCCTTAAACCATTATTGCCATGAGAGTCCACCATACCTACCTATGGAATGAGTAAGATCCTTCAAGTAAGTTGTCATCAGTGCATGCAATAAAAATTGCTCTCTAAATATGTATGATCTTTTAGTGTGGAGAAAATAAGCTTTATACGATGTTGTGATATGGAAGAAATAAATGTGACGGACTGCAAAATAAAGGTACCTGTCACAAGTGGCAATATAAAGTGACGTTCCCTCGCATTAAGATTTTGTGCATCCAACTATAAAAGCGCATGGCAACCTCTGCTTCCCTCTGTGAAGGGCCTATCTTTTACTTTTATGCAAGAGTCATGGTGATCTTCACCTTTCCTTTTTTTTCATTTTATCCTTTGTCAAGCACCTCGGTTGGAAAGATTCTGATATATATATATATATATATATATATATATATATATATATATATATATATATATATATATATATATATATATATATATATATATATATATATATATATATATATATATATATATATATATATATATATATATATATATATATATATCCAATTGGATGTAAGGCATCATGAACTATTATTGTTGACATTACCCTTGAGGTAAAAGGTTGGGAGGCGAATCTATAAGCCCCTATCTTTCTCTATGTCTGATTAAAACTTTGAACCCATAAATATCGCGTGAGTGTTCGCAACGTGTGAATAGTTTGTTACTTGATCATGCAAAGTTCTATGAGTTGAGCTACTATTATGACATATAATGATGCTAGAAAAGGTGATTGAAATTATCATTGATCAAACTTATGCACCTGCTAGCATTCACACTTCATAAATTTTTTCTTTTATCATTTAGCTACTCGAGGACGAGCAGGAATTGAGCTTGGGGATGCTGATACGTCTCCAACGAATCTATAATTTATGAAGTATTCATGCTATTATATTATCCATCTTGGATGTTTTATGGGCTTTATTAAACACTTTTATATTATTTTTGGGACTAACCTATTAACCCAGAGCCCAGTGCCAGATTCTATTTTTTTTCCTTGTTTCAGTGTTTCGTGGAAAAGGAATATCAAACGGAGTCCAAACGGAATTAATGAAACCTTCGGAAAAGTTATTTTTGGAAAGAAAGCAATACAGGAGACTTGGAGTGCACGTCAGGGGATCAACGAGGAGAGCACAAGGCAGGGGGCGCGCCCACCCCCCTGGGCATGCCCTCCACCCTCGTCGGCCCCTCGGGGCTCCCCTTACCGACTTCTTTCTCCTATATATTCCCATATACCCTAAAACCTTCGAGGAACAGAATAGATCGGGAGTTCCGCCGCCGCAAGCCTCTGTAGCCACCAAAAACCAATCGGGACCCTGTTCCGGCACCCTGCCGGAGGGGGGGAACCCTCACTGGTGGCCATCTTCATCATCCCGGCGCTCTCCATGACGAGGAGGGAGTAGTTCACCCTTGGGGCTGAGGGTATGTACCAGTAGCTATGTGTTTGATCTCTCTCTCTCTCTCTCTCTCTCTCTCTCTCTCTCTCTCTCTCTCTCTCGTGTTCTTGAGGTGATACGATCTTGATGTATCGCGAGCTTTGCTATTATAGTTGGATCTTATGATGTTTCTCCCCCTCTACTCTCTTGTAATGGATTGAGTTTCCCCTTTTGAGTTATCTTATCGGATTGAGTGTTTAATGATTTGAGAACACTTGATGTATGTTTTGCATGGGATAACCGTGGTGACAATGGGTTATTCTATTGATTCACTTGATGTATGTTTTGGTGATCAACTTGCGGGTTCCGCCCATAAACATATGCATAGGGGTTGGCACACATTTTCGTCTTGACTCTCTGGTAGAAACTTTGGGGCACTCTTTGAGGTTCTATGTGTTGGTTGAATAGATGAATCTGAGATTGTCTGATGCATATCGTATAATCATACCCATGGATACTTGGGGTGACATTGGAGTATCTAGGTGACATTAGGGTTTTGGTTGATGTGTGTCTTAAGGTGCTATTTTACTACAAACTCTAGGGCTATTTGTGTGTAGCGACCCGACTCGAATGGATCAAGTCTCTGTGCTTAAGTGTCATCCCTGGATCGGTATGCTGACACACACAGTACTCGAGGATTTATAACAGAGGTAAATCACATGTATAAAGTAACGTAAATACTATTACCTCAATCCAAAATATAGCGGAAGCAACAAGGTTGTGGATTCCCATCAACACCAACGGCAAAGTTGAGTGTAGAAATCGTAACCCTAACGTATCACTTACTCGTCGTCTGAAAAGTCTGCAACATGAAAAGTTGCAGCTTGAAAACGGGTCAGCACATGGAATATGCTGGCAATGTAACACATAGAGAGTAATGAAGGAATAAACCTATACTACATGCATATATGGCTGGTGGAAAAGCTCTGTGGTTATAAGGTTTTGCGAAAAGCCAATTTTTCCCTACTGCAAAGGAATAAATTTATTTAACTATCATGGTGGTTGTTGAACATTGAGAATGGTTGACAGCATCCTCAATCCCAATTAAAAGTACTCATTAACAACCCAACAATATTTATTAGAGTAACATGATGAGATCAACAGGATAATCCAAGAACTAGATACTCAAGATGTCCATAACCGGGGACACGGCTAATCATGATTAGTTTATACACTCTGCAGAGATTTGCGCACTTTTCCCCACAAGACTCGATCGCCTCCGTTTGATTTCTCGCACTACATGGTGTTTGAGAAACGGATGACCGAGACATAGTCTTTCAGAAGCACTAGCACCATACATGTGGGTAGACCGGTACAACTACTTTCCCTTACATCTGCTAGTCTACCCGTAAGAGTTCGCACAACTTAATCAACTATGCCAGAGCCCATAATGGCTTGTGGCTGCACACAGAAGTTTCTAGTTTGAATAATCTCATGATCCCTTTGAGCCTGGGTGGCGGTCCGAAGAAATACAGGCAAGTTCTGATAGAAACCAGGTGCCTCAATCCACCCAGATGTGTGTTTAAGTTGCCACCTTAAATAAACCATTAAATAACAATCTCACAACTGTCATGGATTCACTCACCCAATCCACGTCTACTAGCATAGCATGGCATAAAGCAAATGTAGAAGTAACTCCCAAGGGTTTAACAATAAAACAGGTAATAGGTACTACCTCAACTACTTCCCATCCCACAATTTAATTAGATCCTAACCATGCAATGTTTGAGGATAGATCTAATGCATAAAAACTGGGTAGTAGAAAAGGTATGATCAAAGTGTTACTTGCCTACAATGTTGATGAAGATGATTCGCACTCAAAACTCTTGATAGGTCTACTCGTCACACTCCGGTCAATCTATCGTAAGCAATCAATAGTAACCACACATAAGCAATCACTCAAAAGATCGGACCGAACGAAGAAAACGATTCGGAAAACATCAAAACCAAGAAAATAACTCTTGCAACGTAAAACAATTTCTAACAGTACCAAAATTATGTGAATTTGGCCTTATCAGAAAGTTTATGTCAAGAGCTTTAATTTGCAAAAAGAATCAACTAAATCGGAGTTACGAAACTCAAGTTATGATCAAACGAAGTTTGAATTCAAATCTGGTCTAATTCAAATTTTAAACTTTCAAAAACAAGTTTGAGTTGGATTACTGGATGGAGGGGATCATAACAAAGAAGTAGGCGTTGGTTTCGTTAGATTTGGACTAACGAGTAAAAAGTTATAGTCGTTTGAAAACCAGGGGCTAATCTGTAAATAAAATATTCATAGACGGGTCCCTGGCCGAAAATTAAACAGAAAAAGAAAAAGTCTAAAGAGTGAACATTCGCTGCCGAAGCTAACTAATGCAAACCGTTCGCTAAAAAGATCTAAACAGAAAACGTTCGTTATTTAACAAAACCTAAAAAAATAAAACCGAATACTAAAGAAAAACCGGGGCGGGTTTAATAGCGGTTATACCGGTTCGGAAATTAAATCGGTGGCAGCGGTTCAGTGGTTTTGATGACAAAACCGGCGACGGTGGATCTCCGGCGAGACGGCGGGGGCGGTGGTTCGGGTCCGGCCGGGGCGGCGGCTCCGGTCGTCGAGGGCGGCGGCGAAGGGGTCGGGAGGCGGCGCGGGCGAGGCGAAGAGGTTGGCGGCGTCGGCGTGGTCGACGACGACGAGGGCGGCGGCAATGGAGGTGAGATCCGGCGGCGGCGGCGTTTTCTTGCGGGCGGCAACGCGAGAGAGAGAGGGGGGCCTGGCGGCGCCTTTTATAGGAGGGGAGGAGGCGCGGCTTGGGGAAGGGGCGAGGAGGCGGTGGCGGGAGGTCAAGGCGACGGCGACGGCGGCGGCGTGGCGGCTCGGGACTCTGTCCCGAGCTCGGGACGAGCACGCAGCGCTGCGTGGGCGGGCTGGGCCGTGGCTGCTTGGCTGGCTGGGCGGCCGGTCCGGTCTGAAGTTTTTTAACATTTTTTTAAAAACAGAGACAAAAAAATTAATAAAATCAAAGAAATAAAAAATTTTATATAGGCAAATAATATATCAAAATTTTCAGAAAAATATTTTCTACCACATGAACATTATTCTTGCTTCAAATAAAATACACAAAATTCAAATAATTCAAACAGTGCTACTGCCCTAATAAAATCCATGAAAATCATTTTAAAAATACCAAAATGACTTCAAATTAATTTCTCTCAATTTTCTCGATGTAGGGAATCATGTTACCCTATTTTCCATATATTTTATTTTTGGAGAAAAATAATTTGAATAAAACTCAAATAACTCCAAATTGAAAATAAATTCAAAAGAACTTTGAATTTTGTTCTTTTGAAAGTCCCTACTCATATTTCATATGTTTTGAAGAAGTCATTTTATCTTCGCTCGTGAAAATCATTGAGTTGCTTAAAGTTTCAGAATTGGAAATATTTTCCAAATGAAATTCAAATATTTTCAACACCCCTTGTCATTTAAATAAATGGAAGAAGTCATATCATCTTCGCTCCAGGGTTTTGTGGTGAAAAAGAATTTGAATTCACGGAGATCATAAAATGCAAAATGAAAGTTTGGGAAAGTCCTTTTATTCCCTCTCATTTAACTTTCAGAAAGGTTTCGAATTCACCCACTTTCAGTCAATCAATCAAACAATCAATCCAAACTATCTATGTGTTTATAACATTCCAAAATTTAGAATTTTGGGATGTTACATTGTGACACTTGTAGGAATAGCCCAATGGGTTGATTGGAAAGAATAACTTTGAGGTGGTTTCATACCCTACCATAATCTCTTCGTTTCTTCTCTGCTATTAGTGACTTTGGAGTGATTCTTTGTTGCATGTTGAGGGATATTTATATGATCCAATTATGTTATTATTGTTGAGAGAACTTGCACTAGTCAAAGTATGAACCCTAGGCCTTGTTTCAACGCATTGCAATACCGTTTACGCTCACTTTTATCTTTAGTTGCCTTGCTTTTTTTACATTTTCAGATTACAAAAACCTATATCTACCATCCATATTGCATTTGTATCACCATCTCATCGCCGAACTAGTGCACCTATACAATTTACCATTGTATTGGGTGTGTTGGGGACACAAGAGTCTCTTTGTTATTTGGTTTGCAGGGTTGCTTGAGAGAGACCATCTTCATCCTACAAGTCCCACGGATTGATAAACCTTAGGTCATCCACTTGAGGGAAATTTGTTACTGTCCTACAAACCTCTGCACTTGGAGGCACAACAATGTCTACAAGAAGAAGGTTCTGTAGTAGACATCAGTTTGTACCAGTAGCTATGTGTTTAATATCTCTCTCTCGTGTTATTGAGATGTCACGATCTTGATGTATCGTGGGCTTTGTTAATATAGTCGGATCATATGGTGTTTTCCCCTCTCTATCTTGTTGAAATGAAATGAGTTTTCCCTTTGAGATTTCGTTGTTATCGGATTGAATACTTCTATGGATTTCAGAACACTTGATATATGTCTTGCAATTGAATACTCGTGGAGACAATGGGGTATCGTATTGATTCACTTGATATATGTTTTGGCACTCAACTCGCGGATTCCCGAGGTGACATTGGGGTAATCTACGCATAGGGGTTGATGCACGTTCTTGTCTTTGTTTCTCCGGTAGAAATCTTGGGGCACTCTTTGAAGTTCTTTGTGTTGGATTGAGTATTATGAATATGTTGCTTTGGTGTTATTTTAGTACGAACTCGAGGATAGATCGAACGAAAAGAATAGCTTTGTGTTATTTTAGTATGAACTCTTGAATAGATCGAACGGAAAGAATAGCTTGAGGTGGTTTCGTACCCTACAAACAATTTATTCGTATGTTATCCGCCAGATAGGAACTTTGGAGTGATTCTTCATCGCACTTTGAGGGATGGTTATATGATCCAATTATATTAGCATTGTCGAGAGATTGCACTAGCGAAAGTACGGGCCCTAGGCCTTGTTTCCAAGCATTGAAATACCGTTTTTGTGTCCGTTTACTATTACTACCTTGCTGTTTTTATTTATTCAGATTATAAAATTATATTTCTACCATAAATATTACACTTTTATCACCATCTCTTTGCCGAGCTAGTGCACCTATACAATTTGCCATTGTATTGGGTGTGTTGGGGACACAAGAGATTTCTTGTATTTGGTTGCAGGGTTGTTTGAGATAGACCATCTTCATCCTACACCTCCCACGGATTGATAAACCTTAGGCCATCCACTTGATGGAAAATTTCTATTGTCCTACAAAACTCCGCGCTTAGAGGCCCAACACGAGTCTACAAGAATAAAGTTGCGTAGTAGACATCAAGCTCTTTTCTGGCGCCGTTGCCAAGGAGGTGAGTGCTTGAAGGTATATCTTTAGATCTTGCAATTGAATCTTTTAGTTTCTTGTTTTATCACTAGTTCGGTCTAAAAAAAACTACAAAAAATGGAATTGAGGTTGCATCATATTATTGATCATCTTTATAATATCTTTCTTGAAAATGATGGATCGGAAAATTGTGCTCAATAGTTACAAGAAGAAGTCAATAAAATGTTTGGCACAAAATATTTGAGTGATGAGCATGATTGCAATGTTGTCGTATGAATTCTTTGAATATCCATGATGCTAATGATATGCAAAGCTACAAGCTTGGGGATGCTATATTTGATGAAGATGATATTTTTACTCCCCCAAGTTTTGATGAGAAAAATTATTATGATGATAGCATGCCTCCTATTTATGATGATTATATTGATAAAAGTGGATTTGGAGAGGTCATGACTTTATTTAATGATGATTCCACTATTTTGGAAGAGGTTACAATTGATTACGAGAACAAAGTTTCTATCTATGATGATTATGGTGATGACATGTATGCTATATTGAATAATAATAACCATTAAACTTGTCATCCTGATTTTAATTTTCAATCCCATGATAGTTATTTTGTTGAGTTTGCTCCCACTATTATGAACGGTAATAAATTTGCTTATGTGGAGAGTAATAACATTTTTATGCATGTGGATCATGAAAAGAACTCTTTAAGTGATAGCTATATTGTTGAATTCATTCATGACGCTATTGAAAATTATTGTGGGAGAGGAACATGTGCTTCTACATATTGCAATAATATCAAGCTTCCTCTCTATGTATTGAAAATTGAAGTTATGTTTGTTTTGCCTTCCTATGCTAGTTGATTCTTGCTCCAAAAAGTTGTTTGCTCACAAAATCCATATGCATAGGAAGTGGGTTAGACTTAAATGTGCTAGTCATATGCTTCATGATGCTCTCTTTGTGTTTCAATTCTTTACTTTTATATGAGCATCAATGAAATCATCATGCCTAGCTAAAAGGCATTAAAGAAAGCGCTTGTTGGGAGACAACCCAACACTTTTACATACTATTTTTGTGTGTTCACATGATTATGCTACTGTAGTAATCATGTTTTATTGCTTTTATTTCAATAAAGTGCCAAATAAAGCCTTTGGGATAGTGTGGATGATAGTTGACTTGAATCTGTGCAAAAACAGAAACTTTTGCGCTCAGTCCAGGAAATTTAAAAATTCACTGGAACATGCTTTTGATATAAATTTTTTACAGGTGATAGATATATTTCTCTAAGTTTTCCTAATTTGTCAAAAAAATTGGAGTAGCATAAGTATGGTTGGAGTACAGATTACTACAGACTGTTCTGTTTTTGACAGATTCTGTTTTCAATGAAGAGTTTGCTTGTTTTCTAGTTTCTATGGCTTATATTGCTCAATATAAATTGTGGAAATGATATGCTACAGTAGGAATTGTGTGGAAACAATTATGAATCTTGTCTTTGACAGTACCAAAGTGAAATGGTTTGCTCTTTATCATACTAACCTATCTCACGAAGTTCCGTTAAGTTTTGTGTGACTGAAGTTTTCAAGTTTTGGGTGAGATATCAATATGCGGACAATAAGGAGTGACAAGACCCTAAGCTTGGGGATGCACAAGGCACCCCAAGGTATTATTCAAGGAAGATCCAAGCAACTAAGCTTGGGGATGCCCCGGAAGGCATCCCCTCTTTCGTCTCCAACATTATCAGTAACCTTACTTGAGGCTATATTTTTATTCGTCACATGATATGAGTTTTGCTTGGAGCGTCATTTTATTTTGTTAGTATTTTCTTTCTGTTATTTAGATTAATGTTTTGCATCTTTCTTTTCAATAAAAATGTCAAGGATAGCCTTTACCATGCTTATTTTGCAAGTATATGAGTTGCTGTTTGAAAACAGAAAGTTTATCGTTGTTGCAAAAATTCCCTAGAAAAGTCAGAATGTGATAAAATGTTGAAACTTTTTGCATAATAAGATATGGTAAATTTTCTACAGTGTGGTAAATTTTCAGAATTTTTGGAGTCATGGAAGTATTGATACTCTTGCATTCTTTACAGGCTGTACTGTTTTGGCAAATTGATGTTATGTTTGCATTGTTTGCATATGTTTGCTTGTTTAATGATTCTATTTGAGGATAGGAGTATTAAATATGCAGAGGCATTTCGTATGCAATGTTGAATAATAATTTTAGTGATTTGCTATAGTATAGAATGATAAGGTTTTTGCATTGGTTTATACTAACGTATCTCACGAGTTCTTGTTGAGTTTTGCGTGGATGAAGTTTTAAAGATTTAGAGAAACCGTGATATGAAAGGAATTAAGGAGACACAAAAGCTCAAGCTTGGGGATGCCCAAGGCATCCCAAGTTAATATTTCAAGAAGTCGCAAGCATCTAAGCTTGGGGATGCCCCGGTAGGCATCCCACCTTTCTTCTTCAACAATTATCGGTTAGTATCAGTTGAGCCTAAGTTTTTGCTTCTCCACATGAATTGTGCTATTATTAGAATGTCATTTTATTTTGTTTTTGCTTTCTGTTTTAATAAAATGCTTAGATCTGAAAGTTTTTAAATAAAATAGAGTCCTCAAATAGTTGCCAGGGAGGCTAGGTAAGCGGCACTTACATCTCGTCAACGAAGCTCTTTTCTATGGAATTGCTCTAGTGCTTCACTTATATCTTTTTGAGCATGGTGTGCTTTAGTATTTTTGAAGAAATTCTCTCTTGCTTCACTTAAATTAATTTGAGAGAAAGAAATATTATGATCATGATCTTCACTTATATTTGTTTGAGCTTATCAAAAGCAACACATGAAAATTAGTCCCAAAGTGATAGATATCCAAGAAGGATATAATAAATACTTTCATGAAGATTATTGGACAAAATAAACTTGATTCCTTGTAATAGTTTTGAGATATGATGATGTGATATGTGAGTCATGTTGATGAGTAATTATGCTTTAGTAAGAATATTGGTGTAAAGGTTTGTGATTCCCTATGCAAGCACGAAAGTCAATAGTCATGCAATGAAATTACATCCTACTTGTGGTGCATTATTTGGTGTTAGTTATGCTCAATGCTCGCTTATGAGATTATTTGTTTCTTGGTTGGTAGCTTCTAAATATTTTGCTAGCCTTCATTTTGCATTAAGTATGATCACTACTTGTGCATCCAAAATCCGTTAAACCAGTTTTGCCACATGAGTCCACTATACCTACCTATATGTGGTATTCTTTTGCCGTTCTAAGAAAATTTGTATGTGCCATCTCTAATTTTCAAAATAAAATTCTCTTTTGTGTGCTCGTACCGCTCGCGAGGCGGTGAGAGGTGGCCAATATTTTCCATGCTAGATGTGTTAATCTCACGATGAGTGTTTATTCACTTGTCATTGCACGAGAGTAAGGCAAAGGTATTAGGGATGCTCAGTCCCGAAATTAAAAATGAATTTACTTTATGTTGTCATAATAAATTCCTTATAAAGTTTTGGTATGGAGGGCAACCGTGGATTCGGCTAGCCATGGAAAGTGAACGTATGGTGGAAAAAGGAATAAACTTTATTTTTTTTGGGAACTGCCTATGATATATCTATCATGGAAAGTTATGGGAGCTCTAAGTCATTTTCGTTGGTGGGAAAAGTATGCCTCTCAAAATGTTTTTATCTCTATATTTTTCGCTTTGAGCTCTGGCACCTCTACAAATCCCTACTTCCCTCTGCGAATGGCCCTTTCTTTTACTTTATGCTATTTTTATTTTAAATTTGAGTCTCCATCTTCTCTTATAAAGCACCAACTACAAGGCACTATGATCGTACTTGAGCACCGGGTGTAGCTAATATGCGAGTGTGTTTCATGAATGGATTCAATGATTGAGCATGATGGGCTAGGGATAACTTATTTTAGCGTTGATATTTTGAAAGACATGGTTGCTTGTTGATATGCTTGAGTATTTAAGTCTCATGTCAAAACTAGACTATTGCTTTGAACCATATAAAAGTCCAAATGTCCATGCTATAAATAAAAGAATTTGAGATGGCATGTTAGGCAGCATTCCACATCAAAAATTCTGTTTTTATCATTTACCTACTCGAGGACGAGCAGGAATTAAGCTTGGGGATGCTGGTACGTCTCCAACGTATCTATAATTTTTTATTGTTCCATGTTGTTATACTATCATTCTTGGATGTTTTACAATCATTTTATGTCATTTTTGGGGACTAAACTATTGACATAGTGCCAAGTGCCAGTTTTTGTGTTTTGCATGTTTTTTACATCGTAGGAAATCAATATCAAACGGAGTCCAAACACCGCGAAACCTTTTGGAGAATTTTTATGGACCAGAACACCCAGGATAGGCCAGAGCAGGCCAGGCGCGCCGAGGTGGGTTGTGCCCACCTCGGTGGCCTCCCGCACCCCCTCTTCGCCCTATAAATTCACAAATATTCCAAAACCCCTCGGGGTAGCCCTAGATCATAAGTTCCGCCACTTCAAGGATCTGTAGCCACTGAAACCAATTTAGACCCCATTTCGACACCCTGCTGGAGGGGGGAATCATCTCCGGTGGCCATCTTCATCATCCCGGCGGCCACCACGATGAGGAGGGAGTAGTCCACCCTCGGGGCTGAGGGTTTGTACCAGTAGCTATGTGTTTAATCTCTCTCTCTCTCTCTCTCTCTCTCTCTCTCTCTCTCTCTCTCTCTCTCGTGTTCTTGAGATGCCATGATCTTGATGTATCACGGGCTTTGTTAACATACTCGGATCATATGGTGTTTTCCCATCTCTATCTTGTTGTGATGAATTGAGTTTTCCCTTTGAGATTTCGTTGTTACCGGATTGAATAACTTTATGGATTTGAGAACACTTGATATATGTCTTGCAATTAAATACTCGTGGTGACAATGGAGTATCGTATTGATTCACTTGATATATGTTCTGGCATTCAACTCGCGGATCCCCGAGGTGACATTGGGGTAATCTATGCATAGGGGTTGATGCACGTTCTTGTCTTTGTTTCTCCGGTAGAAATCTTGGGGCACTCTTTGAAGTTCTTTGTGTTGGATTGAGTATTACGAATATGTTACTTTGGTGTTATTTTAGTAAGAACTCCAGGATAGATCGAACGGAAAGAATAGCTTTGTGTTATTTTAGTACGAACTCTTGAATAGATCAAACGGAAAGAATAGCTTTGAGGTGGTTTTGTACCTTACAAACAATTTATTCTTATGTTCTCCGCTACATAGGAACTTTGGAGTGATTCTTCATCGCACTTTGAGGGATGGTTATATGATCCAATTATATTAGCATTGTTGAGAGATTGCACTAGCGGAAGTACGGGCCCAAGGCCTTGTTTCTAAGCATTGAAATACCCTTTTTGTGTCCGTTTACTATTCGCTACCTTGCTGTTTTTATTTATTCAGATTATAAAAATATATTTCTACCATCAATATTACACTTTTATCACCATCTCTTCGCCGAACTAGTGCACCTATACAATTTGCCATTGTATTGGGTGCGTTGGGGTCACAAGAGATTTCTTGTATTTGGTTGCTGGGTAGTTTGAGAGAGACCATCTTCATCCTACACCTCCCACGGGTTGATAAACCTTAGGTCATCCACTTGAGGGAAAATTGCTACTGTCCTACAAAATGCTGCGCTTGGAGGCCCAACACGAGTCTACAAGAATAAAGGTGCGTAGTAGACATCATTATTCATTGTGATGTTTGGACCTCTCCGGTGCCTAGAAATTCGGGTTTATCATATTATCTCGTGATTTTAGATTATTTCTCTCATTTCACTTGGACTTTTCTGTTACGCCGCAAATAAAATGTAGCTTCGACTCTTCATTATTTTATGCTTATGTTGCTACACACTTGCATCACACCATTGCTCGCCTCCAAACGGACAACGGAAAAGAATTTGATAATCTCGCCATTCGCAACCTTTTATCCACCCACGGCACTATTTTTCGTCTCACCTGTCCTTCACAGCAAAACGGTCGTGTCGAACGTGTTCTTCGCACACTTAATGAGATTGTTCGTGCTTTGCTTTTCCATGCACACATGCCTGCACTATTTTGGCCAGATGCTCTCGCTACTGCCACACTTCTCCCCAATATTCGGCCGTGCAAACCGCGGTGGAACTATACACCTCATCACCTCCTCTTTGGGTCTCCTCCATCCTATGACGATCTTCATGTCTTCGGATGCTTGTGTTATCCCAATATCACCACCACTGTGCCACATAAACTCTCGCCTCGATCTCTTGCCTGTGTTTTCCTTGGGTATCAACGTAGCACCAAAGGTTTTCGCTGCTACGACCCGGTGTCCCATCGTGTGTTCGTCTTGCAGCACGTTTACTTTGATGAGGTTCACTTTCCCTTTCAGCAGGCATCTTCGATCGCGTCGCTGTCTGCGGATGCACCCTCTCGACGACCTCGTGGTGCCCTTGAGCTCCACCCGCCGCTTCTGCATGCGGCCCACCCGGCTGCTCGCTCGGGCTCGCCGTCCTCGGCTGGGACCCCGCCGCTGGTGCCCTCCCACGTCTCCTAGCCGGCTCAGGAGGAGCCGGCCTCATCTTCATCGGCTCAGGAGGCGCCGGCCTCGCCTTCATCAGCTCAGGAGGCGCCGGCCTCCTCTTCGCCGGCTCAGGAGGAGTTGGCCTCTGCCGGTCTCTCGACACCCTTGTCGCCCCACTCGGCCACCTCGATGGGCCACTCGACCGGGTCCTCGTCGCCCCACCCGGCTGCCTCGGTGGGTGATACGTCTCCGTCGTATATACTTTTCCAAACACTTTTGCCCTTGTTTTGGACTCTAACTTACATGATTTAAATGGAACTAACCCGGTCTAACGTTGTTTTCAGCAGAATTGCCATGGTGTTATTTATGTGCAGAAACAAAAGTTCTCGGAATGACCTGAAACTCCACGGAACTTGTTTTTCGAAAATATTAAAAATATTGGCGAAAGAATCAAGGCCAGGAGGCCCACCACCTGTCCACGAGGGTGGGGGCACGCCTGCCCCCCTGGGCGCGCCCCCCTGCCTCGTGGGCCCCCTGGTGCTCCACCGACCTCAACTCCAACTCCATATATTCGTGTTCAGGGAGAAAAAAATCAGAGAGAAGGATTCATCTTGTTTTACAATACGGAGCCGCCGCCAAGCCCTAAACTCTCTCGGGAGGGCTGATCTGGAGTCCGTTCAGGGCTCCGGAGAGGGGAATCCGCCGACGTCGTCATCATCAACCATCCTCCATCACCAATTTAATGATGCTCACCGCCGTGCGTGAGTAATTCCATCGTAGGCTTGCTGGACGGTGATGGGTTGGATGAGATTTATCATCTAATCGAGTTAGTTTTGTTAGGGTTTGATCCCTAGTATCCACTATGTTCTGAGATTGATGTTGCTATGACTTTGCTATGCTTAATGCTTGTCACTAGGGCCCGAGTGCCATGATTCCAAATCTGAACCTATTATGTTTTCATGAATATATGTGAGTTCTTTGTCCTATCTTGCAAGTCTATAGTCACCTACTATGTGTTATGATCCGGCAACCCCGAAGTGACAATAATCGGGACCACTCCCGGTGATGACCATAGTTTGAGGAGTTCATGTATTCACAATGCGTTAATGCTTTGGTTCGGTACTCTATTAAAAGGAGGCCTTAATATCCCCTTAGTTTCCATTAGGACCCCGCTGCCACGGGAGGGTAGGACAAAAGATTTCATGCAAGTTCTTTTCCATAAGCACGTATGACTATATTCGGAATACATGCCTACATTACATTGATGAATTGGAGCTAGTTCTTTGTCACCCTATGTTATGACTGTTACATGATGAACCGCATCCGGCATAATTCTCCATCACCGATCCAATGCCTACGAGCTTTTCACATATAGTTCTCCACTTATTTAGTTTTTCGTTGCTATTGTTACAATCACTACAAAACCCAAAAATATTACTTTTGCTATTGTTACCGTTACTTCCATATTACTTTGCTACTAAATACTTTGCCGCAGATATTGAGTTATCCAGGTGTGGTTGAATTGACAACTCAACTGCTAATACTTGAGAATATTCTTTGGCTCCCCTTGTGTCGAATCAATAAATTTGGGTTGAATACTCTACCCTCGAAAACTGTTGCGATCCCCTATACTTGTGGATTATCAAGACTATTTTCTGGCGCTATTGCCGGGGAGCATAGCTCTATTCTTTGAGTCACTTGGGATTTATATCTGCTGGTCACTATGAGGAACTTGAAAGACGAGAAAACAAAAATTTATCCCTCAACTACGAGGGGAGGTAACGAACTGCCATCTAGCTCTGCACTTGATTCACCTTCTGTTTTGAGTAAGCTTGCGACACCTAAACCTGCTTCTGCTATTAATTCTGGTATGTCACATGTTATTGATGATGCCACTTCTACTATGCATGATACTTATGATGAAACTACTTTTATGCTTGATACTACTGTGCCACTTGGTGAATTTCTTGATGAACAACTTGCTTGGGCTAGAGAGAATGAAATTATTGAAACTGATAATATTGATCACAGTGATGATGAAGACTCTCCCCCTAATAAATATGAATTACCTGTTGTGCCTGAGGGCTATGTTATGGATGAAGAAACTAAAAGAGACTTTCTTGCTTGCAATGATAGAAGTGATCTTAAGAAATTATTAGCTAAGCTTAAACAAAAAAAAAACTCTGAATGCTAGAATGAAATATGATCCTTCTTATGCTACTTCACCTATCTTTGTTACTGATAAGGATTATGAATTCTCTATTGATCCTGATATAATTAATTTGGTTGAATCTGATCCTTTCTATGGCTATGAATCAGAAACTGTAGTGGCAAATCTTACTAAATTAAATGATATAGCCACCCAGTTCACTAATGATGAGAGAACTCGCTACTTTTATATCCTTAAAATATTATGTTCTCATTAAAGGGTGATGCTAAGATATGGTTTAATTCTCTTGATCCCGGTTGTGTGCGTAGTCCCCAGGATATGATTTATTACTTCTCTGCTAAATATTTCCGTGCTCATAAAAAACAAGCTGCTTTAAGGGATATATATAATTTTGTGCAAATTGAAGAAGAGAGTCTCCCACGAGCTTGGGGGAGGCTTCTCCAATTACTTAACGCTTTGCCTGATCATCCTCTCAAGAAAAATGAAATACTTGATATCTTTTATAATGGACTAACCGATGCTTCCAGAGATTACCTGGATAGTTGTGCTGGTTCTGTTTTCAGGTAAAGAACACCCTGATGAAGCCGAAATTCTATTGAATAATATGTTGACCAAAGAAAATAATTGGACACTTCCTGAGCCTATTCCTAAACCAACTCCGAAGAAGTGGGGTGTTCTATTTCTCAGTCCTGAAGATATGCAAGAGGCAAAGAAATCTATGAAAGAAAAGGGTATTAAAGCTGAAGATGTTAAGAAATACATGGTCTTAATTTACCACCTGTTGAACAAATATATGATCTTAATCCATTACATATTGAGGAAACTCATGGTCTTGATAACCCGACACAGGTAGTAAAGGTAAATTCTCTCTATAGATACGACAAAGTTGAAATCCCTCCTACTAAGTTTGCTAGCCAATGTTTGGATGAATTTGATAACTTTATGGTTAAGCAAGAAGATTTTAATGCTTATTTTGGTAGACAATTAAAACAAAATGCTTATATGATTGAACACTTGAGTGATTATATGTCTAGAGTTAAAGGTGAACTTAAACTCATTAGTAAACATGCTTCTATGGTCACCACTCAAGTAGAACAAGTACTTAAAGCTCAGAATGATTTGCTCAATGAACTGAATAGTAAGATTAATGACTATGTTGTTAGAGTGGCTACTAGAACCGGTAAAATGACTCAGGAACCTTTGTATCCTAAAGGCCACCCTAAGAGAATTGAGTAGGACTCTCAGAGAAATAATTTAGATACACCTAGTCCTTCTAAAAAGAAGAAAAAGAAAAATGATAGGACTTTGCATGCTTCTAGTGAACCTGTTGTAGACACACCTGAGAATCCCAATGATATTTCTATTTCTAATGATAAAACACAATCTGGTAATGAACATGAACCTAGTGATAATATTAATGATGATGTTCATGATGATGCTCAACCTAGCAAAGACAATGATATAGAAATTGAACATGCTGTTGATCTTGATAACCCACAATCAAAGAATCAATGTTATGATAAAAGAGACTTTGTTGCTAGGAAACACGGTAAAGAAAGGGAACCATGGGTTCAGAAACCCATGCATTTTCCTCCCAAAACATCCAAGAAAAAGGATGATGAGGATTTTGAGCGCTTTGCTGAAATGATTAGACCTATCTTTTTGCGTATGCGTTTGACTGATATGCCCAAAATGAACCCTTATGCTAAGTATATGAAAGAAATTGTTACTAATAAAAGAAAGATAAAGGAAGTTGAGATTTCCACCATGCTTGCTAATTACACTTTTAAGGGTGGAATACCAAAGAAACTAGGAGATCCAGGAGTACCCACTATACCATGCTCCATTAAAAGAAATTATGTTAGAACTGCTTTATGTGATCTTGGAGCCGGTGTTAGTATTATGCCTCTCTATTTATATCGTAGACTTGATTTGAATAAGTTGACACCCACTGAAATATCTTTGCAAATGGCTGATAAATCAACTGCCATACCTGTCGGTATTTGTGAGGATGTGCCTGTTGTGGTTGCAAACGTTACTATTTTAACGGACTTTGGTATTCTTGTTATTCCCGAGGACGACAGTATGTCTATTATTCTCGGAAGACCCTTTTGGAATACAGCAGGGGCTGTTATTGATTGCAACAGAGGCAATGTCACTTTTCATGTTAATGGTAATGAGCACACGGTACACTTTCCGAGGAAACAGCCTCAAGTTCATAGTATCAATTCTATTGGAAAAATTCAATCGATTATTTTTGGAGGTTTTGAATTTCCTCTTCCTACTGTCAAGAAGAAATATGATATTCTTATTATTGGGGATGTGCGTATCCCCGTTGAGGTAACATAGTGTTATTCGAAATTTCTCCAGTTCCATGTTATTCGGAATGAGTTTGTTAACAAGACTTGATCAACCTTGTTAGTGGATTCCTTTTGATGATCATGAGATGGATGAAGTTAGAAGCACAACCTTCTGTAACCTCTCTCTACTTTCTGTTATTTAGTTGAAATAAAGTAAAAATAGTATTTTTCTGTCTGTTTGCTGAATTACCGAAAATAAAAGTTCTCCAGTGCCCTACCAATTTAATATGATTTTTTTCTGGAATTCACCTGGCCACGAGGGTCCAGGGTGCGCCCCCCTGCCTCATGGGCCCATGGTAGCTCCCCTCCACTTATTCCTGCACCCACACACTTCTTCTTCCTCCCAAGAAAATCACCATCCAGCTCAAGCAAGAGTTCTAGCTCATTTTGCTGCGATTTTCGATCTCACCTCTCACAAAACTGCTTTGGGGGATTGTTTCTTGGTATGTGACTCCTCCATTGGTCCAATTAGTTTTTGTTCTAGTGCTTTATTCATTGCAAATTTGTGCTGCCTAGGTGACCATGTTCTTGAGCTTGCATGTAAAATATATATGGTTCCAAGTAGTTCTAATGCATGATATAGTCTCTAGGCACTTGTAGGAGTAGTTGCTATCAATTTTGTTAAGCTTGGTTCACTTTTATTTGAAGTTACTAAAAATTTCAGAAATGTTGCAGAGGAAGAAATATGTTTAGGAAAATGTACCAAGGTGGTTCTTCAAGGAAGCAAGGACCCAGGCTTGCAATGCGTGATGTTGATGATGAGCCACCAAGGAACGCTCCAGTGCGGCCTTGTGAATGGCCTTCAGAGGACTTCATGGATCGAGCAGGAATCAAGGAAGAATTTAACGCATATTTGCGTAACTCCGATCTTGTGAGCTTCGAGGCAGAAAAGTGCCGCCAGTACCACTATCTCACTAGTTCCTTTGTGAAGAGGTTTGAATTTTCATCTTCACGCAATTCTCAAACTGTCCTGTTTGATCTTTATGAAAAATCTTATACTATGGTCTTAGAGGATTTTACCACTGCTTGCAAACTTCCACAATGGGGTAGTGCTAGTGAACCTCGCAAATCTGAATTTAGAGATTTTCTTACTGGTATAACTGTGGGGGAATCTAGAGATATACCCCAAGCTACCATAGGGAGCATTCATTTTCCTGCTATACATTATTTTGCTCTCTTCATAGGTAGGTGCATAAATGGTAAAGATGAAGCATGTCATATGTGTGTCCCTGACCTCAGTGTTCTCAGGAGTGCTGCGTTAGGAGATAAATCTTATAATTTGGGAGCCATTATTGCACGTAGGTTGCATCATAATAGATTTAATGGAGATTTCTTTGGTGGAATTTATGCCACCCGCTTAGCAGATTTTCTTGGTGTAGCCATACATGATGATGATATTGAATTTCCTCCTGCTTATCTATACTTTAATGCTATGGTTCACCATCAGTTTGTTGAGAGGAATGAACCGCCTCTCTAGTACCGACTAACCTTTGACAGGCGTCACGCCGTCATATTGTTTTCCCTGCTCCTGCTCTCTTTGACTTTCAGGCAAAAGGGAGACATTTTATAACCAGAGAGGAGGCAAATAAGTACGAAAGGAGGACGAGGGCAGCTCACCTCCAAGCTGCAGCCCACGATGCAATAGCCGCTGCATCTCAGTACGACCCCAAGTACAACTTTGGATATCCGCCAGGCCATCTGTGGCAATAGACCAACTTAGGTCAAAAGCCTAAGCTTCGGGGAGTACGTATTTCCCACCGACAGTACATTTATGTTTACACACTCATTGCTAGATGTCGGTGCTCATACTTTTTCACTGTACTATCCATGCTAGTTTATTTTCTTTTTATGCTTTCTTCTTGTGTGTTTGAAAAACCTTAAGAAAAACAAAAAATTAGTAATAGCTTTAGATAGTTTACCTTTCTTGTTGTAGTAGTAGTAATTAAAAACAAAACCCAAAAATATTTCCCGTTCTTATTTTGCTTGTTGGGAACTTTCCCATGTAAATAGTTTTTATTTATTTTCTTTTCTTTAGGGGTCAATAGGAGAAGAACATAGTTAAATTGTTGAAGTGACTCTTATATGCATTATTGTTGATTTAACCAAGAGCCCATATTGCCTTGTCTTCTCCTGTTTATTGAATGCTCACAGATTCCAGCTTAGTCCAATGCACGTGCATTATTATTATTATTCACATCGTTCGGTCGTGCAAGTGAAAGGCAATTATGACGATATATGATGGACTGATTGAGATGGGAGAAGCTGGTATGAACTCGACCTGTCTTGTTTTTGTAAATATGATTAGTTCATCGTTCCTGATTCAGCCTATTATGAATAAACATGTTCGCAATGACAATTAGAGATTATAGTTACTTATGCCATGCTTAATTAGCTAGGAGCTTATAATGGTTTACCTTGCGTGCCAACATGCTATTAAAATGGTTGTGATGTGGTATGATAGGGTGGTAACCTCCTTTGAATGATTCGAGTGACTTGACTTGGCACATGTTCACGCATGTAGTTGAAACAAATCAACATAGCCTCCATGATATTTATGTTCATGGTGGATTATATCCTACTCATGTTTGCACTCAATGTTCATTAATTTTAATGCATGTTCATTGATACGTCTCCAACGTATCTATAATTGTTGATTGCTACATGCTAGTTTATCTACTGTTTTGGACTATATTGGGCTTTATTTTCCACTTTTATATTATTTTTGAGACTAACCTATTAACCAGGGGCCCAGCCCAGAATTGCTGTTTTTTTGCCTATTTCAGTGTTTCGAAGAAACAGAATATCAAACGGAGTCCAAACGGAATGAAACCTTCGGGAACGTGATTTTCTCACCGAACGTGATCCAGGAGACTTGGAAACTACTCCAAGGAACAAAAGAGGCGGTCACGAGGTGAGGGCGCCCTAGGGCGCGCCCCCTGCCTCGTGGGCCCCCTGTTGCTCCACCGACGTACTCCTTCCTCCTATATATACCTACGTACCCCCAAACGATCAGAACAGGAGCCAAACACCTAATTCCACCGCCACAACTTCCTTTATCCACGAGATCCCATCTTGGGGCCTGTTTCAGAGCTCCACCGGAGGGGGCATCTACCACGGAGGGCTTCTACATCATCACCATAGCCCCTCCGATGAAGTGTGAGTAGTTTACTTCAGACCTTCGGGTCCATAGCTAGTAGCTAGATGGCTTCTTCTCTCTTTTTGGATCTCAATACAATGTTCTCCCCCTCTCTCGTGGAGATCTATTCGATGTAATCTTCTTTTTGCGTTGTGTTTGTTGAGACCGATGAATTGTGGGTTTATGATCCATATTATCTATGAATAATATTTGAATCATTTCTGAATTCTTTTATGTATGATTGGTTATCTTTGCAAGTCTCTTCGAATTATCCGTTTGGTTTGGCCAACTAGATTGGTAGTTCTTGCAATGGGAGAAGTGTTTAGCTTTGGGTTCAATCTTGCGTGTCCTTACCAAAGGATGTAAAGGGTTGCAAGGCACGATTGTATTGTTGCCATCGAGGATAACAAGATGGGGTATTTATCATATATTATGAATTTATTCCTCTACATCATGTTATCTTGCTTAAGGCGTTACTCTGTTTTTAACTTAATACTCTAGATGCATGTTGGATAGCGGTCGATGAGTGGAGTAATAGTAGTAGATGCAGAATCGTTTCGGTCTAGTTGTCTTGGACGTGATGCCTATGTACATGATCATACCTAGATATACTCATAACTATGCTCAATTCTGTCAATTGCTCAACAGTAATTTGTTCACCCACCGTAGAATACTTATGCTCTTGAGAGAAGCCACTAGTGAAACCTATGGCCCCCGGGTCTATTCTCATCATATCAATCTCCATCACTTTAATACATGCTTTGTTTTTACTTTGCCTTTTTACTTTTTACTTTGCATCTCTATACTAAAAAAATACCAAAAATATTATCTATCATCTTTATCAGATCTCACTCTCGTAAGTGACTGTGAAGGGATTGACAACCCCTAATCGCGTTGGTTGCGAGGAGCTATCGTTTTGTGCAGGTACGAGGGACTTGTGCGTGGCCTCCTACTGGATTGATACCTTTGTTCTAAAAAACAGAGGGAAATACTTACGCTACTTTGCTGCATCATCCTCTCCTCTTCGGGAAAATCCAACGCAGTGCTCAAGAGGTAGCAAGAAGGATTTCTGGCGCCATTGCCGGGGAGGTTCATGCAAGAGCAAGTCAAGCACCATACCAAGTACCCATCACAATCCCTATCTCCCACATTACATTATTTGACATTTGCCTCTCGTTTTCCTCTCCCCCACTTCACCCTTGCCGTTTTATTCCGCCTCTCTTTTCGTTTGCCTTGATGTATTACTTGGCTCGTTTGCTAGTTTGGTTGAAATAGTTGAGTATTTATTCCTAAACAAAGAAGCTAATATCTATGGATCCTCATCCGCTTGCCAATCTTTTTAAGAGATCCAATTATGATGAACCAATTCCTAGTGATTTGGATGCACTAGATTATCTTTATAAGGTTTTGCCTGAAATCCGTGAAGTCACTCACGATAGATCTTTGAATAAAAAGCATGATTGCAATGATTTTATTATAAATTCTTCTAATGTCAATTGTGCTAATAAGATGCAAAACCCTAAGCTTGGGGATGCTAGTTTTTCTATGTCTACTACTTGTTGTAATGATCATGATTGGGGTGATTCTTCTTATGATCTTGAAAATTTATTTAAGCCCCATGATGAATATGAGATTGATAATATTATTTGCAATAATATTGAAAGTGGGTTCAGAAGAGTGTCAACTTTAGATCCCACATATTTGGAGAATGTTCAATCTTATGAAGTTTTTGATAAAAGTGGGTTTGGAAAGGTCATGACTTTAGTTAATGATAATCCCACTATTTTGGAAGAGTATCAACTTTGCATGCATGTGGATCATGTTGAGAATATACTTTGTGATAGCTATTTTTTTTAATTTGCCTATGATCCTACATGTAATTATTATGAGAGAGGAAAATGTGGTTATAGAAATTTTCATGTTACTAAATTACCTCTCGTTATGTTGAGATTGCTATTGTTCCTTTCCGCTTCCTTTCATATGCTAGTTTTTGCTTGCTACGATAATTTGTTTGCTTATAATATGCCTATGCTTAGGAAGTATGTTAGACTTAAGTGTGTTTGTCATATGTTTTATGATGCTCTCTTTGTGCCTCAATTCTTGTCTTTCCTGTGAGCATCATTGAAATCTCAATGCCTAGCTAAAAAGGCTTTAAAGAAAAGCGCTTGTTGGGAGACAACCAAATATTTTTCCTTGCTGCTTAGTAATAAATAATCCATATAGCCTCTGTTTAGATGTGGTTTTATGTTTTAATTAGTGTTTGTGCCAAGCTAGACCAATTGGATCTTCTTGGATGATAGTTATTTGATCTTGCTGTAATTTCCAGAAACTTTGCGCTCAGTGCCCGAATTATTAAAAAACCACCAGAACGTGATAAACTACTGATTTCAGTTGCTGCTAATCAATAAACAAATTTTCTAGGTCGTCTAATTTTGGTAGAATTTTTGGAGTTCCAGAAGTTTGCGTTAGTTACAGATTACTACAGACTGTTCTGTTTTTGACAGATTCTGTCTTTCGTGTGTTGTTTGCTTATTTTGATGAATCTATGGCTAGTAAAATAGTTTATAATCCATAGAGAAGTTGGAATACAGTAGGTTTAACACCAATATAAATAAAGAATGAGTTCATTACAGTACCTTAAAGTATTCTTTTGTTTTCTTTCTCTAACGGAGCTCACGAGATTTCTACTGAGTTTTGTGTTGTGAAGTTTTCAAGTTTTGGGTAAATTCTTTTGATGGATTATGGAACAAGGATTGGCAAGAGCCTAATCTTGGGGATGCCCATGGCACCCCCAAGATAATCCAAGGACACCAAAAAGTCAAAGCTTGGGGATGCCCCAGAAGGCGTCCCCTCTTTCGTCTACTTCCATCGGTAATTTACTTGGAGCTATATTTTTATTCACCAACATGATAAGTGTTTTGCTTGGAGCGTCTTGTATTATTTGCGTCTTTGCTTGTTAGTTTACCACAATCATCCTTGCTGTACACACCTTTTTAGAGAGCCATACATGAATTGGAATTTGATAGAATACTCTATGTGCTTCACTTATATCTTTTGAGCTTGATAGTTTTGCTCATAGTGCTTCACTTATATCTTTTGAGCATGATAATTTTTGCTCTAGTGCTTCACTTACATCTTTTAGAGCACGGTGGTGGATTTGTTTTAAAGAAACTATTGATCTCTCATGCCTCACTTAGATTATTTTGAGAGTCGTTAATAGCATGGTAATTTGCTTAATATTAATATACTTGGTATTCAAGATATGTGAAACTTTCTTTTGAGTGTGTTGAATACTTAGAAAAGTTTGATGCTTGATGATTGTTTTGAGATATGAAGATGGTGATATTAGAGTCATGCTAGTTGAGTATTTGTGAATTTAAAGAATACTTGTGTTGAAGTTTGTGATTCCCATAGCATGCACGTATAGTGAACCGTTATGTGATGAACTCGGAGCATGATTTATTTATTGATTGTCTTCCTTATGAGTGGCGGTCGGGGACGAGCGATGGTCTTTTCCTACCAATCTATCCCCCTAGGAGCATGCGCGTAATACTTTGCTTTGATAACTTCTAGATTTTTGCAATAAGTATATGAGTTCTTTATGACTAATGTTGAGTCCATGGATTATACGCACTTTTTCCCATCCTTCCACCATTGCTAGCTGCTATGTCTTGAGCTTGCGTTGGTTTTCCCCGAAGAGGAGAGGATGATGCAGCAGAGTAGCATAAGTATTTCCCTCAGTTTTTGAGAACCAAGGTATCAATCCAGTAGGAGGCCACGCACAAGTCCCTCGCACCTGCACAAAACGATAGCTACTCGCAACCAACGCGATTAGGGGTTGTCAATCCCTTCACGGTCACTTACGAGAGTGAGATCTGATAGAGATAATATTTTTGGTATTTTTGATATAAAGATGCAAAGTAAAAAGTAAAAAGGCAAAGTAAAAACAAAGCATGTATTAAAGTGATGGAGATTGATATGATGAGAATAGACCCGGGGGCCATAGGTTTCACTAGTGGCTTCTCTCAAGAGCATAAGTATTCTACGGTGGGTGAACAAATTACTGTTGAGCAATTGACAGAATTGAGCATAGTTATGAGTATATCTAGGTATGATCATGTATATAGGCATCACGTCCGTGACAAGTAGATCGAAACGATTCTGCATCTACTACTATTACTCCACTCATCGACCGCTATCCAGCATGCATCTAGAGTATCAAGTTAAAAACAGAGTAACGCCTTAAGCAAGATGACATGATGTTGAGGAATAAATTCATGCAATATGATAAATACCCCCATCTTGTTATCCTTGATGGCAACAATACAATACATGCCTTGCAACCCTTTCTGTCACTGGGTAAGGACACCGCAAGATTGAACCCAAAGCCATGCACTTCTCCCATTGCAAGAACTACCAATCTAGTTGGCCAAACCAAACGGATAATTTGAAGAGACTTGCAAAGATAACTCAATCACACATAATAGAATTCAGAGAAGATTCAAATATTATTCATAGATAAGCTGGATCATAAACCCACAATTCATCGGTCTCAACAAACACACCGCAAAAATAAGATTACATCGAATAGATCTCCACGAGAGAGGGGGAGAACATTGTATTGAGATCCAAAAAGAGAGAAGAAGCCATCTAGCTACTAGCTATGGACCCGATGGTCTGAAGTAAACTACTCACAGTTCATCGAAGAGGCTATGGTGTTGATGTAGAAGCCCTCCGTAGTGGATGCCCCCTCCGGCTGAGCTCCGGAACAGGCCCCAAGATGAGATCTCATGGATACAGGAAGTTGCGGCGGTGGAATTAGGTTTTTGGCTCCTGTTCTGATCGTTTGGGGGTACGTAGGTATATATAGGAGGAAGGAGTACGTCGGTGGAGCAATAGGGGGCCCACGAGGCAGGGGGCGCGTGGTGCGCCTCCCTCGCTGGACGGTCGCCACCTCCTCGAGCCCATTGCCTTCCCCCTGCAGCTCCCCTGTGAGCACCCCCTTCTATCCTCCTTCCCCTCCTTCCTTGCGTCGCGCCGGTGCACACCACGGTGCCCCGCTGCCCCGGCCTGCTCACTGCAGCCTGTGCACGCTCCCGTGCGTGGCCACGCTGCCGCTAGCCGGTAGCCCGCCCGCATAGTCCGTGCCTGCTGCCTACCTCGCGTCGCCCCACCATGCCTATTCCGGCAGCCGCCTGCGCCGCGACGGATGTCAACTCCGCGTTGTCTCCGGCCAAGTTCGGCCGCCCCGCGACCACCGGTCGACGTGGTCGACCACCAGCTACCCATCGGTCCCCTTCGCGCATCGAACCGATGCCCGTAGCGCAAGCCCGACGGGTTCTCGCGTTGCTGCCGTCGCCGGCGCACTATAGCTCCTCGTCGGCGTTAACCATGATGACGAGGACGTCATTTACCCCCTACTAACACTCAGTAACTCCAGGACCCCACGCGTTAATTAACTGCAGATTAGTTAATATACATAATTAACTAAGGTAACCACTCACTGACAGATGGGACCCACCCTCCTAATTAATCTGTTATCAATAAAACTTAACACTAGGTTAAACCTGTGTCAATGACACCTGGGCCGCACTAGTAAGCTTGACCCGTCAATGGTCGATGCTGACTAGACTGCTAACTGCCCCCCCTGGTCCCACTGCCAGCCTCACACACACACACACACTCTAGCTGGGTACACTTCTGTGTACCCGTAGCATTTTCCTATTTATTTTCGAATTAATAATAATTATAGAAAATGATTAAAACTTTGATAAATAATATAAATTAAACCATTTATCAGATGAAGAAACTTTGTACATGAAAGTTGTTCAGAACGACGAGACGAATCCGGATACGCAGCCCGTTCATCCGCCACGCGTCCCTACCATAGTGAACCTGCAACATTTCACCTCTGGTTCATCTGTCCGAAAACACGAAACACCGGGGATATTTTCCCGGATGTTTCCCCCTTCACCGGTATCACCTCATACCGCGTTAGAACACGTCTAGCTCTGCATGTTATCCTGTTATGCACTTGCTTGCTATGTATTTACTGTTTCTCCCCTCTTCTCTTGGTAGACCCGTGGCGATCTTGATGCCCAGTTCGACTACGGAGTTGACAACCCTCTCTCTTGCCGAGCAACCAGGCAAGCCCCCTTTGATCACCGGATATCGCCTACTCTTCTCTATATGCTTGCATTAGAGTAGTGTAGCATGTTACCGCTTTCGCTTAATCCTATCTTTGCTGCATAGCTTGTCCTTGCTACTATCACAGTTACCTTTACCTGCTATCCTACTACTTAGTATAGGATGCTAGTGTTCCATCGGTGGCCCTACATTCTTGTCCGTCGCCATGCTATACTCTCGGGCTGTGATCACTTGGAGGTGATCACGGGCATATACTATATACTTTACACTATTACATTACCTGTGGTACTGTTCGAGATGGGGGCTGAAAGGACAGTGGCTCCATCCCGGTAGAGGTGGGCCTGGGTTCCCGACGGCCCCGACAGCATTACTTTGTGGCGGAGCGACATGGCAGGTTGAGACCACCTAGGAGAGAGGTGGGCCTGGCCTGGTCGGCGTTCATGGATACTAATCACGCTTAACGAGATCTTGGTATTTGATCTGAGTCTGGCCATTTGGTCTATACGCACTAACCAACTACGCGGGAACAGTTATGGGCACTCGACGTCGTGGTATCAGCCGAAGCACTTCGTGACGTCAGCGACTGAGCGGCGCGTGCCGGATTGGACTGGAACGCCTGTAGGCTAGGTCTCCTTCTGGCCGCGTACGCAACGTGCAGGTGTGCTAAGGGCAATGGGCCCAGACCCCTGTGCGCTTAGGCTTAGACCGGCGTGCTGGCCTCTCTGTTGTGCCTAGGTGGGGCTGCGACGTGTTGATCTTCCGGCGGGCATGACCCAGAAAGTGTGTCCGCCAAATGGGATCAAGCGTGTTGGGTTATGTGGTGCACCCTGCAGGAAGTTAATCTATTGAATAGCCGTGATCTTGATAACAGGACGACTTGGAGTTGTACCTTGACCTTATGACAACTAGAACCGGATACTTAATAAAACACACCCTTCCAAGTGCGGATACAACCCGGTGGTCGCTCTCTCTCGGGGTTATGAGGAGGGATCGCGGGTAGGATTATGCTATGCGATGCTACTTGGAGGACTTCATCTACTCTCTTCTACATGTTGCAAGACGGAGGCTGCGAGCGTAGTCTTGACGGGATTAGCTATCCCCTCTTATTACGGCATTCTGCGATTCAGTCCACTGATATGGCCCTTTACACATATATCCATGCATATGTAGTGTAGCTCCTTGCTTGCGAGTACTTTGGATGAGTACTCACGGTTGCCTTGTCCCCCTTTTCCCCCTTTCTTTACCCGGTTGTTGCGACCAGACGATGGAGCCCAGGAGCCAGACGCCACCGTCGATGACGACTACTACACGGGAGGCGCCTACTAATACGTGCAGCCCGTGGACGACGACCAGGAGTAGTTAGGAGGATCCCAGGCAGGAGGCCTGCGCCTCTTTCGATCTGCATCCCAGTTTGTGCTAGCCTTCTTAAGGCAAACTTGTTTAACTTATGTCTGTACTCAGATATTGTTGCTTCCGCTGACTCGTCTATGATCGAGCACTTGTATTCGAGCCCTCGAGGCCCATGGCTTGTATTATGATGCTTCTATGACTTATTTATGTTTTAGAGTTGTGTTGTGATATCTTCCCGTGAGTCCCTGATCTTGATCGTACACATTTGCGTGCATGATTAGTGTACAATTGAATCGGGGGCGTCACAAGTTGGTATCAGAGCCGACTGCCTATAGGAATCCCCCTTTCCAACTCCTTGGCCGAAGTCGAGTCTAGACGTTGCAAAAACTTTTACTAACATGGCTGTGTGTCTTACGGGCACATGTCGCCATTGGGTGGTATTAGGATCTTTTACTCCTCGTCTATACTCTGGGACTCTGATCTCTCTTCTATTCGGGTTAAATGATTTTGCTAAAAATCTAACATTAGGATCTCGTTGTCACTTTCACCCCGGAGAGCCCCTTATTATTGATGATCGTATGCTGCACCAGAAGACCCCGAAGATACTCTCCGCTGTTAACCCGAGAACTTGTGTTCATCGCGTTTGCAATTCCCCTTCCACCGTCAACCCTTATGGATAACTACTTGAAGTTGTTATTCTTACATTCATCCCCAGTTGGTCTTGTTATTACAAGATACCCCGAAACACTCGTCGTTGTTTCGATAATCCTTTGAGCTTACTGCCTTGCTGTTCATTGACACCTGAATACCCCTACGGTTAATTCCCGCACTTGTCGAGTATCCGCTCATCCCCCAGTTGTTCATGCTTTACACAAAAGTCTTCGAAATACCATTCGATCTTCCGAAAATCCTCCGCAACCTATTGCTCTGGAATTTCTTGTTTGCTTTCATTATGATTAATCCCATAAGTATAGTAATCTTATTGGCATCCTTTGTCACCATCATTTTTGAGTCCATTGATTTCAATACGTTGTGAATGTTCACAATCATCAGTCGAATCCTAGGATTATCTTTCCGGCCCAGACGTCATTTTGAACATGAGCTGGTTCTCGACCTAACTATCTATCGTCGATTGTGCCTCTGGTATATTCAATTGATCTATCCTTGATCAAAGCGCCTGCTTCTGATCCTTTGTTTTGGAAATCATAATTCCTTTGTATTTAAGCTTTGAATTACTCATATGATTCCATAACCTGTTGCATTTGCATTCCCTCCTCTTCTCGTTGAGTATCGATACTCACATCAGATCCTTTGTGGACCATCAAGTCCTTTGTTGGATTATTATCCGACAGTGTCCTTCACATTTGATCACTTTGTGAGTTCTTCCCCTGATACCTAATGCCTTTGTTAAGTTGTATCCTCCGCTTGTCCAACCATACTCTGCTTTCAGGCTTGTGTTATTTACTCTTGAAACTTGTGGTATATGTTTCTAAGAAGCCACTATGGGTTGAACATATGCTTTCTCTAGACCGTGTGAACCTGAAAGTTTTCACGAGTCATACTCTTCTGGTGCTTTGCCAGATAAAATTTCAACACTGCAACTTAATCGAACGCGAGAAGTGGATGAAATGTTATGCATTGGAGAAGTGGGAGTCGACCTTGAACTTTGTGTTCATGCCCATGGACCCGATGTACATCTTCTCATCGAAGCTTCTTTTAAAATTAATTATTCCCTTGATATAAGTTCATCTTATATCTGGGGTCTGGCCTTTTACAATCGTGGTTCCGACCATGTTCTCCTTTAAATACCATTTTCGATGCAAGTGTAAGCACTTGTCTTCTGTGGATCAATACCCCGGTACAACTTCTACTTTGATCTGTCGTCGAGTATTACCCCATGGTATCTCGAGATTATCTTGGAACTGCATAACTTCCTATGAGTTCTTCATCAAGTACTACATTCTCACTGATTACAATTTTTCATGGGCTCTGAGTTATTAAACACTCAAAGACACCGATAACTGAACCGAGTCTGCACTACGGTTCAACGAAACTTGATAATCTTCTTTAAGTACGAGTTTGTAACCGATCACGCCATTCCTAGCCTGTTTGGCTATATCCTTGTCGTGCCGATTTTAACTGTGCTACCTGGTCCTTATCCCAGGAGCACAAATTTCGACGATGAGCTAAGCTTATGTCGATCTTCCTCGTCATATCATTTCACCTTGAACAACAAGCTTGGTTTCGAGTTTGTGTCATACCCGTGGTTCCAATAAACTTGAGCTTCATCATTCCTTTGACTTGAGGTCGTCGTTGTTCGATTACATCTTCATGAAACCTCTCGACAAATGTGTCGTAATCATCATCTACATTCTGAGCTCTTACATGATATCAATCGAATTCGTGATGAGAACTACCATCCTTGCCCCTCGATGATTGTGTTATCATCGACGACATTCTTGACTTCCCCCAACACAAACTTGTTCATGTTTTGTGTTATACCTTGAGTTCCTTGCTATCCAGCCTTTGTTCTTCTTTATCTTGGAGTATTACCATCTTTTATGTCAAGAATGTTCTGAGATTTCTTCCACCTCTTGAGAGTTCTTGGTATAGTGATACTTCTCACCATCACCATTCTTTCATGGTCCTCGTGTTGATTCCAACCGGGGTACCAACAAGTGAACGGTGCTGTTTGGATCCTGCACTTCTAGCAACCCTATTGCTTTGAAGTTAATGGTCGGCCGTTCATTCTTAGTCTATTGATTATTGAATCACCATTCCTACATTGGACGTGCAACCCAACCCATATTCGGGTGCACCTTTCAACCAATGTTTAAATTGTGTATGTTTTCCTTGAGCATACATCATTATACCATTTGATCTGACAAATGTTATTTCCTTATTCACATAATTGTGGAAATCCATCTTTTTGGAAATCTCGATGAGTTGTTGCTGAGCATCAGCCACCTCCTCATCCTCTCCTTAGTTTAATGATGAACTCTTGTTTCGGAACTCACTCCCATAGTTCATTTCCCGAGAATCTTGCAATGTCATTTCGTCGATTTGTGTTGCACCTTTTCTTCTCAGGCATCCTGAGTCTGAGGTATCTTGACACCAATCGGGTCTGAATATCGGTCAGATATGATGGTTGGAACATCTTTCCAAGAGTTATAACAATGGTCTTTATTCGTGTTTAGCACACCTGGCGGAGGCCCTATTGTTATAGTTTCCTTTTAGCAAGGTTATCTATTCTTCCATGAGGATGTGGTTAGACTTATTCTATAAGTTGTTCCTGATGAATCCTTTGAGTATTAAAGTCTGATTTTTTTAAAAGACCATGTCAATGCTATCTTGAAGCATGTCCATGGTACTCCAATTTTCAACAAAAACATTTGAAGCCCAATGCTAAATGTTTCCTGCTCGATTATCCAAACACCGTTGTATGGGTATGGTCATCAAATTCCTCTCCCCTTACCTAAATGGTTATCCACTCTATATCCTGTCATGGATATCTTGCTCTGCTTGTCCTTGGGAAGGATATGCCCCCGAAATGTGTTTAAACACATTTTTCCTTTCCATTGTTCTGTTTAACCTGGTAATCACCTTTCCTTTCCTTTGGTTTGCTTAACCCTTCTTGTGATCTATATTATATAAGCAGTAGTAATCTTCTGCTTATGTAAAACACGTTAGTGTACAACCGTGCCAGTAAGACCCTGTTTCTACTGTTGATGACATTTCGGTAGCCACCGACGGACGGGAACTTTGCCTATTGGCCCGCCTCGTTCAACGAGCAGGAAAATGGTTCTCTTCGTCCCTCGCCCTTGGTATCGATGTTGTTGCCGATATAACTGACAGGCTACCCTCTGACACGCCTTACTATCATGACTGTGCAAGATGTCAGCCCCCTTCCTACTTTCAACCACATGGTGGGCCCATAACCCACAGTTCCACAGGATCGAAACCTGACTCTCCTATACACCCCCTGTTCCCAAAGTTATTCCTCCTGCGTGGACTCGTATGTAATTCATGAGCCACCTTCCGATGAGATCATCAATTCTGGCATCGGAAACAATAATTATTCCGTTGCTTGAAACCCCTTTCACCTTCTGATTAGGCATTGAACGATTGCCTGGCTGCCTGAAACTTCTTGTTGGACCTTCCAACTTTACTCTCGATGTGTTCTATTTGTTCAACTCGAGAGGTACTCATATGCTCATTCATGGGTTAACCCCAGGTTATTACCCTTATAGCATTCTGTCGTTTCCGATCTACCCCGTGACCTATTTGTAAGTACGATGGAGTTTCCGAAGAAAGGATGCCGACTTCATCTTAATGACCTGAAGCAGAAAAATGAAGGCATCAATGTATTGGATCGACCACTTCGAGAAGAGCAACTATGACCGAGAAGAACCGTTAGAATTTCGTAACCAGATCCCTTCCCCCCTTATAACCGCTCCTAAATCTCGGGACGAGATTTCTTGTAGTGGAGGAGAATTGTGACGCCCGGGCAATTAGGCTACAGTAATCCCACGTTAATGATGCCACGTCACCACGGTTACTGTTGTTAATCTCGTGTTAGTTCAAAATCGATTCGAAATTCAAACTTAAAATAAAGTCAAACGGTAAAGATTTTCAAACTTTAAAACTAAAATGTTCGAGAGGTGGCAAATAATGCGTAGGTATTTATGGTGGAGGAAACATCTTTTTATAAAGTAGTTAAAAGCACTAAATTAATAAAAACTGCAGTAAAACTAATATTTAATTGTCTTTTAAATACTAAACAAATATAAACTAATTGTTTAGGGTGCCAAATCAATTATGGTAGTGTCATAAGTATTAGTACTAATTTAGGGGCTAGATTCATAATTTATAAAACAAAGGTAAAAATAAACAGAAAAGAAATTGAAAAAAAAGAGAAAAGGAAAACTAGCAAACAAAAAAAGGGAGAGAAAAGAAAACAAGACCGCCCCCTTCATTGGGCCACAAGTGACCCAGCTAGCCTCAGCCGCTCGAACGGGCCGGCCTACCCCGGTCCACCTCCCCTACTAACCCCTACCTCCACCGAAACCTAACCCTAACCGGCACACGATCCCCACTCCCTCTCTCTCTCTCTCGATCCCGTCTGGATCGGGGCCCCAACGCCCGATCCCGCCCACATCGTTGCCCCCGTCGCCCCCCGCCGCCGTTCGTCGGATCGCCCACCACCTCGTCGGACCACCTCCCGGCCGAACCGCTCCGTCCTCGACCTCCTCCTCGCCGGATCTGCGTCGCCCGACCCCGCCGCCGCCGGGTCGACCGCGCCCGCCGCCTCCCGAGGACCGCTCCGCCCGGAGCCCGCCCTCCCTCGCTGGACGGTCGCCACCTCCTCGAGCCCATTGCCTTCCCCCTGCAGCTCCCCTGTGAGCACCCCCTTCTATCCTCCTTCCCCTCCTTCCTTGCGTCGTGCGCGTGCGCCGGTGCACACCACGGTGCCCCGCTGCGCCCCCCCGGCCTGCTCACTGCAGCCTGTGCACGCTCCCGTGCGTGGCCATGCTGCCGCTAGCTGGTAGCCCGCCCGCATAGTCCGCGCCTGCTGCCTACCTCGCGTCGCCCCACCACGCCTATTCCGGCAGCCGCCTGCGCCGCGGCGGATGTCAACTCCGCCGTCGTCTCCGGCCAAGTTCGGCCGCCCCGCGACCACCGGTCGACGTGGTCGACCACCAGCTACCCATCGGTCCCCTTCGCGCATCGAACCAATGCCCGTAGCGCGAGCCCGACGAGTTCTCGCGTTGCTGCCGTCCCCGGCGCACTATAGCTCCTCGTCGGCATTAACCATGATGACGAGGACGTCATTTACCCCCTACTAACACTCACTAACTCCAGGACCCCACACGTTAATTAACTACGGATTAGTTAATATACTTAATTAACTAAGGTAACCACTCACTGATAGATGGGACCCACCCTGCTAATTAATCTGTTATGAATAAAACTTAACACTAGGTTACACCTGTGTCAATGACACCTGGGCCCCACTAGTAAGCTTGACCCGTCAATTGTCGATGCTGACTAGACTGCTGACTGCCCCCCCTGGTCCCACTGCCAGTCTCACACACACACACACTCTAGCTGGGTACACTTCTGTGTACCCGTAGCATTTTCCTATTTATTTTCGAATTAATAATAATTATAGAAAATGATTAAATTTTTGATAAATAATATAAATTAAACCGTTTATCAGATGAAGAAACTTTGTACATGAAAGTTGTTCAAAACGATGAGAAGAATCCGGATACGCAGCCCGTTCATCCGCCACGCGTCCCTACCATAGTGAACCTGCAACATTTCACCTCTGGTTCATCTGTCCGAAAACACGAAACACCGGGGATATTTTCCCGGATGTTTCCCCCTTCACCGGTATCACCTCATACCGCGTTAGAACACGTCTAGCTCTGCCTGTTATCCTGTTATGCACTTGCTTGCTATGTATTTACTGTTTCTCCCCCCTCTTCTCTTCGGTAGACCCCGTGACGATGCTGATGCCCCAGTTCGACTACGGAGTTGACGACCCCTCTCTCTTGCCAGAGCAACCAGGCAAGCCCCCCCTTTGATCACCAGATATCGCCTACTCTTCTCTATACTGCTTGCATTAGAGTAGTGTAGCATATTCTTGCTTTCGCTTAATCCTATCTTTGCTGCATAGCCTTTGTCCTTGCTACTCTTGTTGTTACCTTTACCGCTATCCTACTGCTTAGTATAGGATGCTAGTGTTCCATCGGTGGCCCTACATTCTTGTCCGTCGCCATGCTATACTCTCGGGCTGTGATCACTTGGGAGGTGATCACGGGCATATACTATATACTTTACACTATTACATTACCTGTGGTACTGTTCGGAGATGGGGGCTGAAAGGATGGGTGGCTCCATCCCGGTAGAGGTGGGCATGGGTTCCCGACGGCCCCCGACTGTTACTTTGTGGCGGAGCGACATGGCAGGTTGAGACCACCTAGGAGAGAGGTGGGCCTGGCCCTGGTCGGCGTTCATGGATACTAATCACGCTTAACGAGATCTTGGTATTTGATCCGAGTCGGCCATTTGGTCTATACGCACTAACCAACTCTGTGCGGAACAGTTATGGGCACTCGGCGTCGTAGTATCAGCCGGCACTTCGTGACGTCGGCGGCGGCGGCCGCCGCGGATTGGACCGGAACGCTGTAGGCTAGGTCTGCTTCGGCCACAGACGCATAGCGTGCAGGTGTGCTAAGGCGATGGGCCCATACCCATGTGCGCTTAGGTTTAGACCGGCGTCTTGGCCTCTCTGTTGTGCCTAGGTGGGGCTGCGGCGTGTTGATCTTCCGCGGCGGGCATGACCCAGAAAGTGTGTCCGCCAAATGGGATCAAGCGTGTTGGGTTATGTGGTGCACCCTGCAGGGAAGTTAATCTATTCGAATAGCCGTGATCTTGATAACAGGGCGACTTGGAGTTGTACCTTGACCTTATGACAACTAGAACCGGATACTTAATAAAACACACCCTTCCAAGTGCGGATACAACCCGGTGGTCGCTCTCTCTCGTGGTTACGAGGAGGGATCGCGGGTAGGATTATGCTATGCGATGCTACTTGGAGGACTTGATCTACTCTCTTCTACATGTTGCAAGACGGAGGCTGCTGCGTAGTCTTGACGGTGATTAGCTATCCCCTCTTATTCGGCATTCTGCAGCTTCAGTCCACCGATATGGCCCTTTACACATATATCCATGCATATGTAGTGTAGCTCCTTGCTTGCAGTACTTTGGATGAGTACTCACGGTTGCCTTGTCCCCCTTTTCCCCTTTCTTTACCCGGTTGTTGCGACTGCACGATGGAGCCCAGGAGCGACGCCACCGTCGATGGCGACTACTACACGGGGCGCCTACTACTACGTGCAGCCCGTGGATCGGCGACCGTGAGTAATTAGGAGGATCCCGTGCAGGAGTCCTGTGCCTCTTCGATCTGCATCCCGGTTTGTGCTAGCCTTCTTAAGGCAAACTTGTTTAACTTATGTCTGTACTCAGATATTGTTGCTTCCGCTGACTCGTCTATGATCGAGCACTTGTATTCGAGCCCTCGAGGCCCCTGGCTTGTATTATGATGCTTGTATGACTTATTTATGTTTTAGAGTTATGTTGTGATATCTTCCCGTGAGTCCCTGATCTTGATCGTACACATTTGCATGCATGATTAGTGTACGATTGAATCGGGGGCGTCACAAGTTGGTATCAGAGCCGACTGCCTATAGGAATCCCCCTTTCCAACTCCTTGGCCGAAGTCGAGTCTAGACGTTGCAAAAACTTTTACTAACATGGCTGTGTGTCTTATGGGCACATGTCGCCATTGGGTGGTATTGGGATCTTTTGCTCCTCGTCTATACTCTGGGACTCTGATCTCTCTTCTATTCGGGTTAAATGATTTTGCTAAAAATCTAACATTAGGATCTCGTTGTCACTTTCACCCCGGAGAGCCCCTTATTATTGATGATCGTATGCTGCACCAGAAGACCCCGAAGATACTCTCCGCTGTTAACCCGAGAACTTGTGTTCATCGCGTTTGCAATTCCCCTTCCACCGTCAACCCTTATGGATAACTACTTGAAGTTGTTATTCTTACATTCATCCCAGCTTGGTCTTGTTATTACAAGATACGCCAAACACTCGTCGTTGTTTCGATAATCCTTTGAGCTTATCGCCTTGCTGTTCATTGACACTGAGTACCCCTACGGTTAATTCCGCCCTTGTCGAGTATCCGCTCATCCCCAGCTTGTTCATGCTTTACACAAAAGTCTTGAAATACCATTCGATCTTCGAAAATCCTCCGCAACCTATTGCTCTGGAATTTCTTGTTTGCTTTCATTATGATTAATCCCATAAGTATAGTAATCTTATTGGCATCCTTTGTCACCATCATTTTTGAGTCCATTGATTTCAATACGTTGTGAATGTTCACAATCATCAGTCGAATCCTAGGATTATCTTTCCGGCCCAGACGTCATTTTGGACATGAGCTGGTTCTCGACCTAACTATCTATCGTCGATTGTGCCTCTGGTATATTCAATTGATCCATCCTTGATCAAAGCGCCTGCTTCTGATCCTTTGTTTTGGAAATCATAATTCCTTTGTATTTAAGCTTTGAATTACTCAGATGATTCCATAACCTGTTGCATTTGCATTCCCTCCTCTTCTGGTTGAGTATTGATACTCACATCAGATCCTTTGTGGACCATCAAGTCCTTTGTTGGATTATTATCCGACAGTGTCCTTCACATTTGATCACTTTGTGAGTTCTTCCCCTGATACCTAATGCCTTTGTTAAGTTGTATCCTCCGCTTGTCCAACCATACTCTGCTTTCGGGCTTGTGTTATTTACTCTTGAAACTTGTGGTATATGTTTCTAAGAAGCCACTATGGGTTGAACATATGCTTTCTCTAGACCGTGTGAACCTGAAAGTTTTCACGAGTCATACTCTTCTGGTGCTTTGCCAGATAAAATTTCAACACTGCAACTTAATCGAACGCGAGAAGTGGATGACAGGTTATGCATTGGAGAAGTGGGAGTTGACCTTGAACTTTGTGTTCATGCCCATGGACCCGATGTACATCTTCTCATCGAAGCTTCTTTTAAAATTAATTATTCCTTGATATAAGTTCATCTTATATCCGGTGCAACCTTTACAATCGTGGTTCCGACCATGTTCTCCTTTAAATACCATTTTCGATGCAAGTGTAAGCACTTGTCTTCTGTGGATCAATACCCCGGTACAACTTCTACTTTGATCTGTCGTCGAGTATTACCCCATGGTATCTCGAGATTATCTTGGAACTGCATAACTTCCTATGAGTTCTTCATCAAGTACTACATTCTCACTGATTACAATTTTTCATGGGCTCTGAGTTATTAAACACTCAAAGACACCGATAACTGAACCGAGTCTGCACTACAGTTCAACGAAACTTGATAATCTTCTTTAAGTACGAGTTTGTAACCGATCACGCCATTCCTAGCCTGTTTGGCTATATCCTTGTCGTGCCGATTTTAACTGTGCTACCTGGTCCTTATCCCAGGAGCACAAATTTCGACGATGAGCTAAGCTTATGTCGATCTTCCTCGTCATATCATTTCACCTTGAACAACAAGCTTGGTTTCGAGTTTGTGTCATACCCGTGGTTCCAATAAACTTGCGCTTCATCATTCCTTTGACTTGAGGTCGTCGTTGTTCGATTACATCTTCATGAAACCTCTCGACAAATGTGTCGTAATCATCATCTACATTCTGAGCTCTTACATGATATCAATCGAATTAGTGATGAGAAATAACATCCTTGCCCCTCGATGATTGTGTTATCATCGACGACATTCTTGACTTCCCCCAACACAAACTTGTTCATGTTTTGTGTTATACCTTGAGTTCCTTGCTATCCAGCCTTTGTTCTTCTTTATCTTGGAGTATTACCATCTTTTATGTCAAGAATGTTCTGAGATTTCTTCCACCTCTTGAGAGTTCTTGGTATAGTGATACTTCTCACCATCACCATTCTTTCATGGTCCTCGTGTTGATTCCAACCGGGGTACCAACAAGTGAACGGTGCTGTTTGGATCCTGCACTTCTAGCAACCCTATTGCTTTGAAGTTAATGGTCGGCCGTTCATTCTTAGTCTATTGATTATTGAATCACCATTCCTACATTGGACGTGCAACCCAACCCATATTCGGGTGCACCTTTCAACCAATGTTTAAATTGTGTATGTTTTCCTTGAGCATACATCATTATACCATTTGATCGACAAATGTTATTTCCTTGTTCACATAATTGTGGAAATCCATCTTTTGGAAATCTCGATGAGTTGTTCTTGAGCATCAGCCACCTCCTCATCCTCTCCTTAGTTTAATGATGAACTCTTGTTTCGGAACTCACTCCCATAGTTCATTTCCCGAGAATCTTGCAATGTCATTTCGTCGATTTGTGTTGCACCTTTTCTTCTCAGGCATCCTGAGTCTGAGGTATCTTGACACCAATCGGGTCTGAATATCGGTCAGATATGATGGTTGGAACATCTTTCCAAGAGTTATAACAATGGTCTTTATTCGTGCCTAGCACACCTGGCCGGAGGCCCTATTGTTATAGTTTCCTTTTAGCAAGGTTATCTATTCTTCCATGAGGATGTGGTTAGACTTATTCTATAAGTTGTTCCTGATGAATCCTTTGAGTATTAAAGTCTGATTTTTTTAAAGACCATGTCAATGCTATCTTGAAGCATGTCCATGGTACTCCGATTTTCAACAAAAACATTTGAAGCCCAATGCTAAATGTTTCCTGCTCGATTATCCAAACACCGTTGTATGGGTATGGTCATCAAATTCCTCTCCCCTTACCTAAATGGTTATCCACTCTATATCCTGTCATGGATATCTTGCTCTGCTTGTCCTTGGGAAGGATAAGCCCCCCCCCCTTTGATCACCAGATATCGCCTACTCTTCTCTATACTGCTTGCATTAGAGTAGTGTAGCATGTTACTGCTTTCAGTTAATCCTATACTGCTGCATAGCTTGTCCTTGCTACTACTGTTGTTACCTTTACCTATCCTACTGCTTAGTATAGGATGCTAGTGTTCCATCAAGGGGCCCTACATTCTTGTCCGTCTGCCATGCTATACTACAGGTTGTGATCACTTGGGAGGTGATCACGGGCATATACTATATACTTTACACTATTACATTACCTGTGGTACTGTTCGGAGATGGGGGCTGAAAGGACAGGTGGCTCCATCCCGGTAGAGGTGGGCCTGGGTTCCCGACGGCCCCCGACTGTTACTTTGTGGCGGAGCGACATGGCAGGTTGAGACCACCTAGGAGAGAGGTGGGCCTGGCCCTGGTCGGCGTTCGCGGATACTAATCACGCTTAACGAGATCTTGGTATTTGATCTGAGTCTGGCCATTTGGTCTATACGCACTAACCAACTACGCGGGAACAGTTATGGGCACTCGACGTCGTGGTATCAGCCGAAGCACTTCGTGACGTCAGCGACTGAGCGGCGCGTGCCGGATTGGACTGGAACCTGTAGGCTAGGTCTCCTTCTGGCCGCGTACGCAACGTGCAGGTGTGCTAAGGGCGATGGGCCCAGACCCCTGTGCGCTTAGGTTTAGACCGGCGTGCTGGCCTCTCTGTTGTGCCTAGGTGGGGCTGCGACGTGTTGATCTTCCGCGGCCGGGCATGACGCAGGAAAGTGTGTCCGGCCAAATGGGATCAAGCGTGTTGGGTTATGTGGTGCACCCCTGCAGGGAAGTTAATCTATTCGAATAGCCGTGATCTTGGTAACAGGGGCGACTTGGAGTTGTACCTTGACCTTATGACAACTAGAACCGGATACTTAATAAAACACACCCTTCCAAGTGCGGATACAACCCGGTGGTCGCTCTCTCTCGTGGTTACGAGGAGGGATCGCGGGTAGGATCATGCTATGCGATGCTACTTGGAGGACTTCATCTACTCTCTTCTACATGTTGCAAGACGGAGGCTGCCGAGCGTAGTCTTGACGGGATTAGCTATCCCCTCTTATTACGGCATTCTGCAGTTCAGTCCACTGATATGGCCCTTTACACATATATCCATGCATATGTAGTGTAGCTCCTTGCTTGCAGTACTTTGGATGAGTACTCACGGTTGCCTTGTCCCCATTTTCCCCTTTCTTTACCTGGTTGTTGCGACTGACGATGGAGCCAGGGCGCGACGCCACCGTCGATGGCGACTACTACACGGGGCGCCTACTACTACGTGCAGCCCGTGGGCGGCGACCGGGAGTAATTAGGAGGATCCCAGCAGGAGGCCTGCGCCTCTTCGATCTGCATCCCGGTTTGTGCTAGCCTTCTTAAGGCAAACTTGTTTAACTTATGTCTGTACTCAGATATTGTTGCTTCCGCTGACTCGTCTATGATCGAGCACTTGTATTCGAGCCCTCGAGGCCCCTGGCTTGTATTATGATGCTTGTATGACTTATTTATGTTTTAAAGTTGTGTTGTGATATCTTCCCGTGAGTCCCTGATCTTGATCGTACACATTTGCATGCATGATTAGTGTACGATTGAATCGGGGGCGTCACACATGTTTCCGAAGGTTTCATTCCGTTTGATATTTTGTTTCTTCGAAACACTGAAAAAGCCAAAAAACAACAATTCTGGGTTGGGCCTCCGGTTAATAGGTTAGTCCCAAAAGTAGTATAAAAGTGGAAAATAAAGCCCAATATAGTACAAAACAATAGATAAAGTAGCATGGAGCAATAAAAAATTATAGATACGTTGGAGACGTATCAGGCATCCCCAGGCTTAATTCCTGCTCGTCCTCGAGTAGGTAAATGATAAAAAGAGAATTTTTGATGCGGAATGATACTTTGTCATAATTTCAATGTAAATCTTCTTAATCATGGTATGAATATTCAGATCCGAAAGATTCAAGACAAAAGTTCATATTGACATAAAAATAATAATACTTCAAGCATACTAACTAAGAAATTATGTCTTCTCAAAATAACATGGCCCAAGAAAGTTATCCCTACAAAATCATATAGTCTGGCTATGCTCCATCTTCCCCACACAAAGTATTTAGATCATGCACAACCCCGATGACAAGCCAAGCAATTGTTTCATACTTTAACATTTTCAAAAGAATTTCAATCTTCACGCAATACATGAGCGTGAGCCATGGATATAACACTATATGTGGAATGGAATGGTGGTTGTGGAGAAGACAAAAAGAGGGAAGATAGTATCACATCAACTAGGCGTATCAACGGCCTAAGGAGATGCCCATCAATAGGATCAATGTGAGTGAGTAGGGATTGCCATGCAACGGATGCACTAGAGTTAATAAGTATATGAAAGCTCAACAAAAGAAACTAAGTAAATGTGCATCCAACTCGCTTGCTCACGAAGACCTAGGGCATTTGAGGAAGCCCATCATTGGAATATACAAGCCAAGTTCTATAATGAAAAATTCCCACTAGTATATGAAAGGGACAAAATGAGAGACTCTCTATCATTAAGATCATGGTGCTACTTTGAAGCACAAGTGTGGTAAATGGATAGTAACATTGTCCCTTCTCTCTTTTTCTCTCATTTTTTTATTTGGGCCTTTTCTCTTTTTTTATGGCCTTTTTTTATTTTTCTCTTTTTTTTTATTTTCCGTCCGGAGTCTCATCCCGACTTGTGGGGGAATCATAGTCTCCATCATCCTTTCCTCACTTGGGACAATGCTCTAATAATGATGATCATCACACTTTTATTTTTCTTACAACTCAACAATTACAACTCGATACTTAGAACAAAGTATGACTCTATATGAATGCCTCCGTGATGTACCGGATATGCAATGAAACATGAGTGACATGTATGAAAGAATTATGAAAGGTGGCTTTGCCACAAATACGATGTCAAATACATGATCATGCTAGCAATATGACAATGATGGAGCGTGTCATAATAAACGGAATGGTGGAAAGTTGCATGGCAATATATCTCGGAATGGCTATGGGAATGCCATAATAGGTAGGTATGGTGGCTATTTTGAGGAAGGTACATGGTGGGTGTATGATACCGGCGAAAGGTGCGCGGTATTAGAGAGGCTAGCAATGGTGGAAGAATGGGAGAAAGTGCGTATAATCCATGGACTCAACATTAGTCATAAAGAACTCATATACTTATTGCAAAAATCTAGAAGTTATCAAAGCAAAGTATTACGCGCAAGCTCCTAGGGGGATAGATTGGTAGGAAAAGACCATCGCTTGTTCCCGACCGCCACTCATAAGGAAGACAATCAATAAATAAATCATGCTCCGAGTTCATCACATAACGGTTCACCATACGTGCATGCTACGGGAATCACAAACTTCAACACAAGTATTCTTTAAATTCACAACTACTCAACTAGTATGACTCTAATATCACCATCTTCATATCTCAAAACAATTATCAAGCATCAAACTTATCTTAGTATTCAACGCACTCAAAAGAAAGTTTCACATATCTTGAATACCAAGTATATTAACATTAAGCAAATTACCATGCTATTAACGACTCTCAAAATAATCTAAGTGAAGCATGAGAGATCAAGTTTCTTTAAAACAAATCCACCACCGTGCTCTAAAAGATCTAAGTGAAGCACTAGAGCAAAAATTATCACGCTCAAAAGATATAAGTGAAGCACATAGAGCAAAACTATCAAGCTCGAAAGATATAAGTGAAGCACATAGAGTATTCTCTCAAATTCCAATTCATGTATGGCTCTCTCAAAAGGTGTGTACAGAAAGGATGATTGTGGTAAACTAACAAGCAAAGACGCAAATAATACAAGACGCTCCAAGCAAAACACATATCATGTGGTGAATAAAAATATAGCTCCAAGTAAATTACCGATGGAAGTGGACGAAAGAGGGGATGCCTTCTGAGGCATCCCCAAGCTTTGACTTTTTGGTGTCCTTGGATTATCTTGGGGGTGCCATGGGCATCCCCAAGCTTAGGCTCTTGCCACTCCTTGTTCCATAATCCATCAAAAGAATTCACCCAAAACTTGAAAAACTTCACAACACAAAACTCAATAGAAATCTCGTGAGCTCCGTTAGAGAAAGAAAACAAAAGACTACTTTAAGGTATTGTAATGAACTCATTCTTTATTTATAATGGTGTTAAACCTACTGTATTCCAACTTCTCTATGGATCATAAAATATTTTACTAGCCATAGATTCATCAAAATAAGCAAACAACACACGCAAAACAGAATCTGTCAAAAACAGAACAGTCTGTAGTAATCTGTAACTAACGCAAACTTCTGGAACTCAAAAAATTCTACCAAACTTAGATGACCTGGAAAATTTGTTTATTGATCATCATCAATTGGAATCAATATTTTATCACGTTCTGGTGATTTTTAACAATTCGGGCACTGAGCGCAAAGTTTCTGGAAATTACAGCAAGATCAAATAACTATTATCCAAGAAGATCCAATAGGTTTAACTTGGCACAAACACTAATTAAAACATAAAACCACATCTAAACAGAGGCTAGATGGATTATTTATTCCTAAACAGAAGCAAAAACAAAAAAACTAAAAATAAAATTGGGTTGCCTCCCCTCAAGCGCTATCGTTTAACGCCCCTAGCTAGGCATAAAAGCGAGGATAGATCTAGGTATTGCCATCTTTGGTAGGCAATCCATAAGTGGCTCTCATGATAGATTCATATGGTAATTTTATTTTATTTCTAGGAAAGTGTTCCATGCCTTTCTTTAAGGGAAATTGGACTCTAATATTTCCTTCCTTCATATCAATAATTGCACCAATCGTTCTAAGGAAAGGTCTACCAAGAATAATAGGACATGAAGGATTGCAATCTATATCAATAACGATAAAATCTACGGGCACATAATTCCTATTTGAAACAATAAGAACATCATTAATTCTTCACATAGGCTTTTTAATAGTGGAATCCGCAAGATGCAATTTTAGAGAGCAATAATCAAAGTCACGGAAATCTAGCAAATCACACAAAGTTTTTGGAATAGTAGAGACACTAGCACCCAAATCACACAAAGCATTAAACTCATGATCTTTAATTTTAATTTTGATAGTAGGTTCCCACTCATCATAGAGTTTCCTAGGGATAGAAACTTTCAACTCAAGTTTTTCTTCATAAGATTGCATCAAGGCATCAACAATGTGTTCGGTAAAGGCCTTATTTTGACTATAAGCATGAGGAGAATTTAGCACGGATTGCAACAAGGAAATACAATCAATTAAAGAGAAATTTTCACAATTAAATTCCTTGAGATCCAATATAGTGGGTTTATCAACATCTAGATTTTTATTTCTTTCAATCCCACTTTTATCAATTTCATCATCAAGATCTAAAAACTCCGAATTCTTAGAACGCCTTCTAGGTAAAGGAAGATCATATTCAGTTTCACCAAGATTCATATTGCAAAACAAAGATTTAATAGGGGACATATCAATAACTTTTATATCTTCATCTTGATTTTCATAGGAACTAGAAGAACACGCTTTAATAAAGGCATCTTTGGAAGCACGGATCCTAGCGGTTCTTTCTTTGCACTCATCAATGGAAATTCTCATAGCTTTGAGAGACTCATTGATATCATCCTTAGGAGGAATAGATCTAAGCTTTAAAGAATCAACCTCAAGAGAAATTCTATCAACGTTCCTAGCCAAATCATCAACTTTAAGCAATTTCTCTTCAAGCAAAGCATTAAAATTCTTTTGTGAATTCATAAACTCTTTAACACTATTCTCAAATTCAGAGGGCATCTTATTAAAATTTCCATAAGAGTTGTTGTAGGAATTTCCATAATTATTAGAAGGATTACTAGGATAAGGCCTAGGATTAAAATTCTCTCTATACGCGTTGTTACCAAAATTATTCATACCAACAAAATTCACATCCATAGATTCATTATTATTCTCAATCAAGGTAGACAAAGGCATATTATTAGGATCAGAAGAAACACTCTTAGTAGCAAATAATTTCATAAGTTCATCCATCTTTCCACTCAAAACATTGATTTCTTCTATCGCATGCACTTTTTTATTAGTAGATCTTTCAGTATGCCATTGAGAATAATTAACCATAATATTATCTAGGAGTTTAGTAGCATCTCCTAAAGTGATTTCCATAAAAGTGCCTCCCATGGCGAATCTAAAAGATTTCTAGAAGCAAAATTCAATCCGCATAAAATTTTGTATAATCATCCACAAGTTCAAACCATGAGTAGGACAATTACGTATCATTAATTTCATTCTCTCCCAAGCTCGTGCAACATGTTCATGATCAAGTTGCTTAAAATTCATAATATCGTTCCTAAGAGAGATAATCTTAGCGGGAGGAAAATACTTAGAGATAAAAGCATCTTTGCACTTGTTCCAAGAATTAATACTATTTTTAGGCAAAGATGAAAACCACGCTTTAGCACGATCTCTAAGCGAAAAAGAAAATAGCTTCAATTTAGCGACATCATTATCGACATATTTTTTCTTTTGCATATCACATAAATCAACGAAGCTATTCAGATGAGTAGCTGCATCTTCACTAGGAAGGCCGGCGAATTGATCTTTCATAACAAGATTCAACAAAGCAGTATTGATTTCACAAGATTCAGTATTGGCAAGAGGAGCAATCGGAGTGCTAAGGAAATCATTATTATTGGTATTGGTGAAGTCACACAATTTAGTAGCATCTTGAGCCATTGCGACAAACAAGCAATCCAACACACGAGCAAACAAATGGACGAGGAAGATGCAATGGGAAAAACAGGAGGAGATTGGGAAAGAGAGGGTGAATAAAACGGCAAGGGTGAAGTGGGGGAGAGGAAAACGAGAGGCAAATGGCAAATAATGTAATGCGAGAGATAGGGATTGTGATGGGTACTTGGTATGTTGACTTTTGCGTAGACTCCCCGGCAACGGCGCCAGAAATCCTTCTTGCTACGTCTTGAGCTTGCGTTGGTTTTCCCCGAAGAGGAGAGGATGATGCAACAGAGTAGCGTAAGTATTTCCCTCAGTTTTTGAGAACCAAGGTATCAATCCAGTAGGAGGCCATGCACAAGTCCCTCGCTTTTGCACAAAGCGATAGCTACTCGCAACCAACGCGATTAGGGGTTGTCAATCCTTCACGGTCACTTACGAGAGTGAGATCTGATAGAGATAATATTTTTGGTATTTTTTATATAAAGATGCAAAGTAAAAAGTAAAAAAGCAAAGTAAAAACAAAGCAAGTATTAAAGTGATGGAGATTGATATGATGAGAATAGACCCGGGGGCCATAGGTTTCACTAGTGGCTTCTCTCAAGAGCATAAGTATTATACGTTGGGTGAACAAATTACTGTTGAGCAATTGACAGAATTGAGCATAGTTATGAGTATATCTAGGTATGATCATGTATATAGGCATCACGTCCGTGACAAGTAGACCGAAACGATTCTGCATCTACTACTATTACACCACTCATCGACCGCTATCCAGCATGCATCTAGAGTATTAAGTTAAAAACAGAGTAACGCCTTAAGCAAGATGACATGATGTTGAGGAATAAATTCATGCAATATGATAAATACCCCATCTTGTTATCCTCGATGGCAACAATACAATACGTGCCTTGCAACCCTTTACATCCTTTGGTAAGGACACCGCAAGATTGAACCCAAAGCCATGCACTTCTCCCATTGCAAGAACTACCAATCTAGTTGGCCAAACCAAACGGATAATTAGAAGAGACTTGCAAATATAACTCAATCATACATAAAAGAATTCAGAGAAGATTCAAATATTATTCAGAGATAAGCTGGATCATAAACCCACAATTCATCAGTCTCAACAAACACACCGCAAAAAGAAGATTACATCGAATAGATCTCCACGAGAGAGGGGGAGAACATTGTATTGAGATCCAAAAAGAGAGAAGAAGCCATCTAGCTACTAGCTATGGACCCGAAGGTCTGAAGTAAAATACTCACACTTCATCGGAGAGGCTATGGTGTTGATGTAGAAGCCCTCCATGCTGGATGCCCCCTCCGACGGAGCTCCAGAACAGGCCCCAAGATGGGATCTCGTGGATACAGGAAGTTGCGGCGGTGGAATTAGGTTTTTGGCTCCTGTTTTGATCGTTTGGGGGTACGTAGGTATATATAGGAGGAAGTAGTACGTCGGTGGAGCAACAGGGGGCCCACGAGGCAGGGGGCGCGCCCTAGGGGGGGCGCCCCCATCCTCGTGACTGCCTCCGTTGTTCCTTGGCGTAGGGTCCAAGTATCCTGGATCACGTTCGGTGAGAAAATCACGTTTCCGAAGGTTTCATTCCGTTTGGACTCCGTTTGATATTCTGTTTCTTTGAAACACTAAAAAAGGCAAAAAACTGCAATTCTGGGCTGGGCCACCGGTTAATAGGTTAGTCCCAAAAGTAATATAAAAGTGGAAAATAAAGCCCAATATAGTCCAAAACAATAGATAAAGTAGCATGGAGCAATAAAAAATTATAGATACGTTGGAGACGTATCACTAGCCTCTCTAATACCGCGCACTTTTCGCCGGTATCATACAGCCACCATATATCTTCCTCAAAACAGCCACCATACCTACCTATCATGCCATTTCCATAGCAATTCCGAGATATATTGCCATGCAACTTTCCACCGTTCCATTTATTATGATACGCTCCGTTATTGTCATATTGCTAGCATGATCATGTAGTTGACATCGTATTTGTGGCAAAGCCACCTATCATAATTCTTTCATACATGTCACTCTTGATTCATTGCATATCCCGGTACACCGCCGGAGGCATTCATATAGAGTCATACTTTGTTCTAAGAATCGAGTTGTAATTGTTGAGTTGTAAGAAAAATAAAAGTGTGATGATCATCATTATTAGAGCATTGTCCCAAGTGAGGAAAGGATGATGGAGACTATGATTCCCGCACAAGTCAGGATGAGACTCCGGACGAAAAATAAAAAAAAAGAGAAAAATGAAAAAAAAAAGAGGCCATAAGAAAAGAGAAAAGGCCCAAATAAAAAAATGAGAGAAAAAAGAGAAGGGACAATGTTACTATCCTTTTACCACACTTGTGCTTCAAAGTAGCACCAAGATCTTCATGATAGAGAGTCTCTCATTTTGTCCCTTTCATATACTAGTGGGAATTTTTCATTATAGAACTTGGCTTGTATATTCCAATGATGGGCTTCCTCAAATGCCCTAGGTCTTCGTGAGCAAGCGAGTTGGATGCACACCCACTTAGTTTCTTTTGTTGAGCTTTCATGTACTTATAGCTCTAGTGCATCCGTTGCATGGCAATCCCTACTCACTCACATTGATATCTATTGATGGGCATCTCCATAGCCCGTTGGTACGCCTAGTTGATGTGAGACTATCTTCTCCCTTTTTGTATTCTCCACAACCACCATTCTATTCCACATATAGTGCTATATCCATGGCTCACGCTCATGTATTGCGTGAAGATTGAAAAAGTTTTGAAAATGTTAAAGTATGAAACAATTGCTTGGCTTGTCATCGGGTTGTGCATGATTTAAATATTTTGTGTGGGGAAGATGGAGCATAGCAGACTATATGATTTTGTAGGATAACTTTCTTTGGCCATGTTATTTTGAGAAGACATAATTGCTTAGTTAGTATGCTTGAAGTATTATTATTTTTATGTCAATATGAACTTTTGTCTTGAATCTTTCGGATCTGAATATTCATACCACAGTTAAGGAGATTTACATTGAAATTATGCCAAAGTATCACTCCGCATCAAAAATTCTCTTTTTATCATTTACCTAATCGAGGACGAGCAGGAATTAAGCTTGGGGATGCCTGATACGTCTCCAACGTATCTATAATTTTTGATTGCTCCATGATACTTTATCTACTGTTTTGGACTATATTGGGCTTTATTTTCCACTTTTATATTATTTTTGGGACTAACCTATTAACCGGAGGCCCAACCCAGAATTGCTGTTTTTTGCCTATTTCAGTGTTTCGAAGAAACAGAATATCAAACGGAGTCCAAACGGAATGAAACCTTCGGGAACGTGATTTTCTTAGCAAACGTGATCCAGGAGACTTGGACCCTACTCCAAGGAACAAAAGAGGTGGTCATGAGGGTGGGGGGCGCCCCCCCTAGGGGGCGCCCCCCTAGGTCGCGCCCCCCTGCCTCGTGGGCCCCTTGTTGCTCCACCGACGTACTCCTTCCTCCTATATATACCTACGTATCCCCAAACGATTAGAACAGGAGCCAAAACCTAATTCCACCGCCGCAACTTCCTGTATCCACGAGATCCCATCTTGGGGCTGTCTTGGGAGCTCACGGAGGGGGCATCCACCACGGAGGGCTTCTACATCATCACCATAGCCCTCCGATGAAGTGTGAGTAGTTTACTTCAGACCTTCGGGTCCATAGCTAGTAGCTAGATGGCTTCTTCTCTCTTTCTGGATCTCAATACAATGTTCTCCCCCTCTCTCGTGGAGACCTATTCGATGTAATCTTCTTTTTGCGGTGTGTTTGTTGAGACCGATGAATTGTGGGTTTATGATCCAGATTATCTATGAATAATATCTGAATCTTTCTGAATTCTTTTATGTATGATTGGTTATCTTTGCAAGTCTCTTCGAATTATCCGTTTGGTTTGGCCAACTAGATTGGTAGTTCTTGCAATGGGAGAAATGTTTAGCTTTGGGTTCAATCTTGCGGTGTCCTTACCCAGTGACAGAAAGGGTTGCAAGGCACGTATTGTATTGTTGCCATCGAGGATAACAAGATGGGGTATTTATCATATTGCATGAATTTCTTCCTCTACATCATGTCATCTTGCTTAAGGTGTACTTTGTTTTTAACTTAATACTCTAGATGCATGCTGGATAGTGGTCGATGAGTGGAGTAATAGTAGTAGATGCTGAATCGTTTCGGTCTACTTGTCTTGGACGTGATGCCTATATGCATGATCATACCTAGATATACTCATAACTATGCTCAATTCTGTCAATTGCTCAACAGTAATTTGTTCACCCACCGTAGAATACTTATGCTCTTGAGAGAAGCCACTAGTGAAACCTATGGCCCTCGGGTCTATTCTCATCATATCAATCTCCATCACTTTAATACTTGCTTTGTTTTTACTTTGCCTTTTTACTTTTTACTTTGCATCTCTATACTAAAAAAATACCAAAAATATTATCTATCGTCTCTATCAGATCTCACTCTCGTAAGTGACCATGAGGGGATTGACAACCCTAATCGCGTTGGTTGCGAGGAGCTATCGTTTTGTGCAGGTACGAGGGACTTGTGTGTGGCCTCCTACTGGATTGATACCTTGGTTCTCAAAAACTGAGGGAAATACTTACGCTACTTTGCTGCATCATCCTCTCCTCTTCGGGGAAATCCAACGCAGTGCTCAAGAGGTAGCATTCATGACTGTTGTCGCTCTCTAGTTGGTCGCTTCACAGTCTTTTGCTAGCCTTCAATTGTACTAAGCGGGAATACTGCTTGTGCATCCAATCCCTTAAACCCCAACGTTATTCCATATGAGTCCACCATACCTTCCTATATGCGGTATCTACCTGCCGTTCCAAGTAAATTTGTATGTGCCAAACTCTAAACCTTCAAATGAAATTATGTTTTCTATGCTCGAATAGCTCATGTATCAACTAGGTTGTCCATATCTTCCATGTTATGCGGGTTATTCTCAAGAGGAGTGGACTCCGCTCCTCACTCACGAGAAAGCGGCTGGTCACTGGGATGCCCAGTCCCATGCTTTATGCAAATTAAATCAAAATAATTGCAAACAAAACTCCCCTGGGACTGTTGTTAGTTGGAGGCACTCGTTGTTTCGAGCAAGCCATGGATTGATGCTTGTTTGTTGGTGGAGGGGGAGTATAAACTTTACCATTTTGTTTGGGAACCGCATATAATGTGTGTAGCATGGAAGATATCGCCAACTCTTGGTTGTTATGTTGACAATGAAAGTATGCCGCTCAAAATATTATTTATCTCTGATTCAAAAATCGAGCTCTGGCACCTCTTCAAATCCCTGCTTCCCTCTACGAAGGGCCAATCTATTTACTTTCATGTTGAGTCATCACCCTCTTATTAAAAAGCACCAGCTGGAGAGCACCGATGTCATTTGCATCCATTACTATTAGTTTATATTGGGTATGACTATGACTTGATCTCTTTTACCATGAATTACAATGTCTAGTCAGTCCTTGATCTTTAAAGGTGCTATGCATTTATGTTTTGCGGTCTCAGAAAGGGCTAGCGAGATACCATCTTGTTATATAATATTATGATTATTTTGAGAAAGTGTTGTCATCCGAGATTTATTATTATTGCTCGCTAGTTGATTATGCCATTGATATGAGTAAACATGAGACCTAAGAGTTATTGTGAATGTGGTTAGTTCATAATCTTTGCTGAAAACTTGAATGCTGGCTTTACATATTTACAACAACAAGAGCAAACAGAGTTTGTAAAAGTTTTTCTTTATCACTTTCAGTTTATCAACTGAATTGCTTGAGGACAAGCAAAGGTTTAAGCTTGGGGGAGTTGATATGTCTCCGTCGTATCTACTTTAACAAATACTTTTGCCCTTGTTTTGGACTCTAACTTGCATGATTTGAATGGAACTAACCCGGACTGACGCTGTTTTCAGCAGAATTGCCATGGTGTTATTTATGTGCAGAAATAAAAGTTCTCAGAATGACCTGAAACTCCAGGGAACTTATTTTTGGAAAATATTAAAAATATTGGCGAAAGAATCAAGGCCAGGGGGCCCACCACCTATCCATGAGGGTGGGGGCGCGCCTGCCCCCCTGGGCGCGCCCCCTGCCTCATGGGCCCCCTGGTGCTCCACCGACCTCAACTCCAACTCCATATATTCGTGTTCAGGGAGAAAAAAATCAAAGAGAAGGATTCATCTTGTTTTACGATACGGAGTCGCCGCCAAGCCCTAAACTCTCTCGGGAGGGCTGATCTGGAGTCCGTTCGGGGCTCCGGAGAGGGGAATCCGTCGATGTCGTCATCATCAACCATCCTCCATCACCAATTTCATGATGCCGACCGCCGTGCGTGAGTAATTCCATCGGAGGCTTGCTGGACGGTGATGTGTTGGATGAGATTTATCATGTAATCGAGTTAGTTTTGTTAGGGTTTGATCCCTAGTATCCACTATGTTCTGAGATTGATGTTGCTATGACTTTGCTATGCTTAATGCTTGTCACTAGGGCCCGAGTGCCATGATTTCAGATCTGAACCTATTATGTTTTCATGAATATATGTGACTTCTTGATCCTATCTTGCAAGTCAATAGTCACCTACTATGTGTTATGATCCGGCAACCCCGAAGTGACAATAATCGGGACCACTCCCGGTGATGACCATAGTTTGAGGAGTTCATGTATTCACTATGTGTTAATGCTTTGGTCCGGTACTCTATTAAAAGGAGGCCTTAATATCCCTTAGTTTCCATTAGGACCCCACTGCCACGGGAGGGTAGGACAAAAGATGTCATGCAAGTTCTTTTCCATAAGCACGTATGACTATATTCGGAATACATGCCGACATTACGTTGATGAATTGGAGCTAGTCCTGTGTCACCCTATGTTATGACAGTTACATGATGAACCGCATCTGGCATAATTCTCCATCACCGATCCAATGCCTACGAGCTTTTCACATATTGTTCTCCGCTTATTTACTTTTCCGTTGCTACTGTTACAATCACTACAAAACCCAAAAATATTACATTTGCTATTGTTACCATTACTTCCATATTACTTTTCTACTAAATACTTTGCTGCAGATATTGAGTTATCCAGGTGTGGTTGAATTGACAACTCAACTGCTGAGAATATTCTTTGTCTCCCCTTGTGTCGAGTCAATAAATTTGGGTTGAATACTCTACCCTCGAAAACTGTTGCGATCCCCTATACTTGTGGGTTATCAGTGGGCCGCTCGGCCGGGTCCTCGGCTCTTTCAGTTGGGCCTTCGGCCTCCTCTTTGGCCGAGTCCTCGGATGGCTCTTTGGAGGCTTCTTTGACCGGCCCTGCGGTTTCTCCATCGCCGCCTCCCGCGGCCTCGCCCGAGTCGTCGCCCTCGCCGGTTGCGCCCGATGTCGAGGTTCCTCGCCGTCGTGGTCCCCGCCCGCCTCCTCCGCCGCCTCATCATTCTATGGTGACGCATGCCAAGGATGGGATCCGCCAGCCGAACCCGCGCTACCACAACCTCTGCGTCACGATGATCTCTCCGGTACCGCGCTCGGTGCGCTCTACGTTGAGTAATCCGCACTGGCTCGCTGCCATGCGTGTCGAGTATGATGCCCTTGTCACCAACCGGACTTGGACTTTGGTCCCTCGTCCTCCCGGCACCAACGTCATCTCCGGCAAGTGGGTTTTTCGGCATAAACTCCTCCCGGATGGCTCCCTCGACAGGTACAAGGCTCGTTGGGTCATTCGCGGATTTGCTCAGCGTGCCGGTGTTGACTTCTCGGAGACCTTTTCTCCTGTCGTTAAATCCGCCACGATCCGCGTCGTCCTCCAGCTGGCTGCTTCTCAACGATGGTCTGTACATCAGCTCAACATCAACAACGCTTTTTTGTACGGACATCTCCAAGAGCGTGTTCTCTGTCAGCAGCCCGCCGGCTTTGTCGACCCACAACGACCGGATGACGTCTGCCTGTTATCCCGGTCTCTCTACGGCCTGAAATAGGCCCCTCGTGCATGGTACCAACACATCACAGTGTTCCTCACCGCTCTCGGTTTTCGCAGCACGACATCCGGCACATCGTTATTCGTGCTACATCAAGCCGATCATGTCGCCATGCTCCTTCTATATGTTGATGATATTGTCATCACTGCATCACGAGAGGACATGCTTTGCGACATCATTGGTCATCTTGGCTCCAAGTTTCGCCTGAAGGACATGGGTGTGTTGCACTTCTTCCTCGGTATTAATGTGCGACGTGATGTTTCCGGGTTCTTCCTTCATCAAGGGCAGTATGCTCTTGACCTGTTGGATCGTGCCGGCATGACCGACTGCAAGCCAGCTGCTACACCCGCCAAGGCCAAGCCGAAGCTTTCTGCCACAGTTGGACAGCCTGCCACCGATGCCGCTCTCTACCGCAGTATCATTGGTGCACTTCAGTACCTTACGCTCACCAGACCAGACAATCAGTTTGTGGTGCATCATGTTTGCTTGCATATGCACTCGCCCCGTGATGTTCACTGGTCTCTGGTTAAGCGTATTCTTCGATACATCCGTGGCATGCCGACTTATGGTCTTCGTTTGCGTGCTTCCGCCTCCACCGAGCTTCTCGCCTATACGGATGCAGACTGGGCTGGCTGTCCTGACACTCGACGATCCACGTCGGGCTGCTGTGTCTTCTTTGGCGGCTCGCTTGTCTCATGGTCCTCTAAGCGGCAGCCCACCGTCTCCCGCTCGAGTGCCGAGGCTGAGTACCGCGCTGTTGCCAACGTCGTCGCTGAGACTTGTTGGCTGCATCACCTACTTGGTGAACTTCGGGTTCCTATCCCAAAGGCTACGGTGGTTCTTTGTGATAATGTTTCGGCCACGTATCTCGCTGCCAATCCGGTGCTACATAAGCGCACCAAACACATCGAACTAGATGTGCACTTCGTTCGCGAGAAGGTCCAGTTGGGTCAACTACGTGTACTTCATGTCCCGACTACCCAACAGTTTGCCGACATTATGACCAAGGGGTTGCCAACCGCTGCATTCCAGGAGTTCCATTCAAGCCTTTGCATCCGACATCGACGCTTCGACTGCGGTGGGGTGTTGAGCGTGACATATTTGTAATTATCTCCAATTGATCTTCCTATGATCTCTAGCCTTGTATAGCTTGACTCCTAGAGATATAGTAGGGTTAGTTGGCTTGTCACGCAAGACATCACCTGTATATATACAATTGAGTTGCATCCAATACCTTTCTACTCCCTCAATAGTTATAATCCTGAGTGAAAGAATTAGAACTTTGGTTCTAATCAGAACTTGTGGTAGCCTAGTCCTTGTTGCTGGAAGTTAAAACCTGTCGTCCTCAGACCATGATCCCAATACATCTACCAGGAGCAAGGCACACCTTGACTCACTTGCGTGCTGATGAGCCTAACCAGGAAGGAATGACTGGTTCAAGGCCCCCTAGAGCTAGAGTAAGGAGGGTGCTTAAGAAGGATGCGATTCTAGACGGGGTTTGGGCAAGTTGGGTGGGGGAGGGTGCTGAAACCCCTAACTACATCTAGTGGGCATTTTCATGGTTGGTACAAACATCCAAACATGCTTGTGGGCTTCATTCGAACTTCGAAATACAACGTGTCATGATTGTGTACTTCATGTCACGTGCTCGAAAAATCCAACAACTGTTTTTAGCAAGTGGTATCGTACAACAGTTTGTATCATGATCCGTTTAGAGGCGAGGGATGAGGGTTATGCCGTGCAATCGCACAAGGGCATGCGCATATAGATCGACCTCAACCGATGACCCACAGGTGATGTGCCCGCGACTCATTAAAGGCCGAATATTTGTTCAACCGGAGGTGATTTTTTCGTCGATAGCGAGACGCCTTAGGTGTTTTCGACAAGCTAAGATCTACCGACTCAGTCTCTTGGAGGGCCTCAGGCCGGGCCTCTTCCTTAAACTACGAATATGACAAGCCCGAGCCCGGCCCGGCCCAGATATCGGGCTTAAAATATAGGCCAGGCCCGGCCCGTGGGCAAGGTCCGGGTGGGGCTGCCCATGGCCAGGGTATAGTGCGAGCGCACCCACTCCCCTCCCTTTTCCCGCCCTTTCTATTCCCCACCTCCTCTCCCCGACTCCAGAAGCTTCCTCCGACTCCCTGCTCCTGGCCACGCACCGCCACCGCCGCCGCCGGCGAAGAGGAGAAGGGCGAGGGGGGGAGGATGGCCTTGCATGTACGAGATCCTCCTCGGCAAAGGTGACTTGGCCCCCTAACCTGACCGACCGCCGCCGATTGTTCGGCTCCCCCTCCGGCCGTCTCGTCATTTCACTCGCTTGTTTTGCAGAGCGCGACCGTTGGTCGCCGGAGGCCAGGTTCATCGAAGCCGCCCACAACGGCGACGTCGGCAAGATCAAGAGTAAGTGCCGCCTTTCACCAGATCCCCACGCCCCTCCCTCTCCCTCCCTGGCGTCCCGCGTCAGTGAGCTCGCTAGATCTGGCCAGGGGCTAGGGTTTAGCTGCTCTTCCTTCTCGATCTGGCCGCGGATTACGGCTCCGGGATGCCAATTTCGGTCGTGATTTATAGGTTTCACTGCTCGGATTTGGGGGCAAATCGGGGGTTTCGGACCGAATTCTTGGCCCCCTTCCTAAGAATCAGTGGCGATTTCTTTCTGATTCAGATTACAGTACACAGATACTACGTCCTTGCCATGATTCCTGACTAAAAGTGCCCCCTTTTTTTGTCTCAACTGCAGAGATTGCAAAGGAGCTGGACGTCCACGGGCACGGAATCCCGGTGACGGTGGCCAACACCACCTACATGGGCATGAACGCCCTCCACGCCGCTGCCGGCTGCGGCAGCTTCTCGGTCTTCCAGTATCTCGTGGAGGAGGTCAAGATGGATGTCGACTTGCCTGACACCGCTCAGCGTACGTTCAGGCCTTTCTGATCCTAATATAAGCACATTTAGTTTTATGACTTCATCATCAACTTCAGCTGAGCAGTGAGTGTCTTAATGACAGAGTTTACACCCGTGGCGCACGCCGTCACCAATGGCAACCTTCCTGCCGTCAAGTACCTCATTGATCATGGCGCTGATCTGCATCAGCAACGTGCAAAGGGAAACATCACTCTTCTTCATGCAGCCGCAGTTCATGGTATGAAAAGGAACTTCACTTGATTGTTAGTACTTACTTTAGCATCCCTTGTTTTCTGCTGGACCTACCATGGTGATAAAAATGGATTTACTTTACCAGGAGCTAGACTAAGCTAGCCTAATAATTTTTTTCCTGTTGCCATACATTAAAAGTAGCCTCCTGATCTTATTTGCTTCTCATGTTCATCGGTGTCTGAATAGTGATCGATCTTATGAGTTAGCCTTCTCATAGGAGTGATAACTGGCTTTCACAGAGTTTCTTCATATGTATTGAAATAAGAGTGCTCTAGGTTGAAGAAATAAAAAGTGCAGCTTCTAGGGACTCTAAAGCGCTTCCATGAGAGACAGATGGACTTCTAGTTGTTGGCTGATTCCTAATTCCCCGCTCTCAGATATGTATGTAAAGATTCCACATGTCATCGTATTGCTACCAATCTTGTTAGTCTAGCCATTGGAACTAGTTTCCTGAGAAATGTTCATCTACTTTACCGCCTTCTTATGTTGACTGATTATGGTCATTCTTTCTGTATGCCTATTTAGAGAAATGTGAACCAACAAAAATCCTTCCCCCATTAGTTATTTAAACTTCGCCGAGCAAAAATGTTTTGTTCATGTCATGTATCAGTAATAGTATTATGACCCTTTTCTTCTTTTCTTCAGGGTACTCTGAAATAGTAAAGTTTCTTCTTGCAAGGGGAGCTGATGTCAATGCAGTATCAGATCTTGGGACAGCCCTCACGGATGCTGCTATTAGAGGATTTCCTAGTATTGTCAAGACCCATTTGGAGCACAATGCAGATGTACTATCCAAATTATTTGTTGATATGCTCTCTTTTAACTCCAATTCCCCCTTTTGCTTGGTTTTTGCTACTTTCTCCAATTGTTCCTACCTGTAGCTGATGGCTTTTTTTGGTTGGTGACTAACTATGCCATGCCAAAAGTTAGGCAAGCTGGTTACTCGTTCAGTTCACAGCCACACTTGTGCCAAGATTCCTTTTCTACAAGTTGGGTCCCATGTGTCACTGACTAAAAAAGGTGTGGTAGGATTCACTTAGGCTTGGCAAAGTATGACACTTATTTTATCATCTTATCTTAGACATGTTTTGCAAAATGCTGTGGCAAATATCATCAACCTTCGTAAACCAACCAAACAGGCCCTGCTATTGCTGTCAATGTGTGAGCCAGAGTAGGCATGGTGGGACCAGTCTGAAAAATTAAGGGGAGCAAGCGGACATAAGACTATATTGATATATTATATTCCCTCCGTCCCATATTATTACAACCAATATGTGAGTATATGGTTGTAATAAAATCTTATATTATGGGACAGAGGGAGTATATTCTTATGAAAGAAGTATCCTCTCAGCTCTTTTTCCCCAAACAATTTCCATCTTTTTGTTGGAACTGTCATATTTTGGCACGAAAATGAAGTTCTTTATTTTTTTTTCCAGCCCAACAAGGCTAGTTGTCAGTTTGGACTTTTAAGCATGGCATTACAAATATCTTCTGTATCCTATGTGAAGTTATTGATTCAGGTATAGTATCCTCTGCTTATAATACAGCAGGAATGCTGGATTTCTATGGACTGATGTTTGATTTAGCTATCTTTGTATTACCTACTTGAAAACCATATGATTGGCTTGTCTTTTATACTTGGATCTGATAGGGTGGAGCTAATGTCAGTGGTGATAGTCCTCGGGATAATCTTTTGGTAAAGGCTGCAGAGAAGGGCTTAACTGAAGCTATCAAGTGCTTGTTGGAAGCTGGTGCAAACCCAAATGTTCCTAACACAGTAAGAATGCTCTTTTTGTCACATTCTTGTGTCTATCTTGGCTTTGTAATTTCAGTAGACTTGTCCTATACAGATATGCTACAACGATATGAGTTATGATGTCAGTACAACTAGATGATGCTATCCGTAAAATTAAAATAAAAGGCTGTTCTAAGTTACCTTTTTTTTGCATACGCTTGCTACTGTTTCACCTTGTCCCCTTCGTTCCATGTCTTTAATTTGGTCAGATATACATAGATGTGCCGCACTAGCACTACGTCGACCTATTATGATGGTAGTGAATCAATATGGACATATGGTTTGCATATCATGTCTAGAATATTGCTTATTTCTTCATGTTGAGTATTGCCTTTCTAAAGCTTTCGTTGTTCCTCAACAGTTTGGTAGACTGCCAATAGAGTTGGCTGCTGAGTATGGTACACGGGAAGATGTTGAGATTCTCTTTCCGTTCACCTCGCCCATTTCAACTGTGGCAAATTGGAGCGTTGATGGAATCATTAGTCATGTGAAGATGGAAATCAAGCAACTAGAGGTATGCCACTGCAATTTTTCTTGCATACCCTTGGCAATTTTGGTGCACGTTAACTCTCTTGAGTGTGTTGGCGTTAAGTCCATGTTTAACTAACACTCGTAGATCTGGAACTGCCAAAGTTTAGCCTCCTACTCGAGACTCGTCAAATGCGCATGTGTTTCCTTGCACCTGCTTTGCTGCCTAAGCTCTGTTCCTGAAAATCATTTTATTTAGATGATGTTAAAAATAACAGGTAGTTAATCGAAAGTGCTCAACTGAGCTCGAGCACATAGCAGCTCGTTATCTCTCCTGTTGGTTCTCTGCAAGATTCGAACAGGCCAATGTATAAGCGGTCGTATTCCAAGTAGTAGTATTTGTCTCATTAATGTGATGCGTGGCCCATTATGGCCCAGCATTTATTAAGCCTGTTGCCATCACGTAGAGTCGGGACAGATGGATATCTAACGAGCTGGGCCATTTTCTTCCGATTCTGGGCCTTCTACCACCGGTCCCTCGCCGCCAACTGTTCCTTGTCTCAGAATCAAAACAGGGCACGTATTTGATCCTAAACAATTTCTGTCTACAGCACACATGAGTGACACTGGTTACACTGCCACATACGAATAGGACATGAAGTGTTAGATGCACATCAACCCTCATTTCAGTCCAAAATACACGCACCAAATCAGTCCCATTGAGCCATAAAGATCAAATTCCAGCATCAAATTATCTGTCCACACAGTAAACAGAGGATCATCACACCACAAATAACAATTGCGGCACAGATCCCACCACAATATAGGAATCCTGCAGATAACGAGCTCATATATGCTCGTGACCAGAAACTTTGCGTCCGTAGCCAATTCATTTTTAATAGCTCTCTTTGTTTCCCGTCTGCGTAGCATGCGAGAACTGGGATTTTCAAATCTCGCATTCATTCAAACAGTTTCTTGTATCCATCTTCACCTTAACATCTTCGCTAGAGTACCGTTTCTCCCTCACACGCATCAGACCTCTAATATATACCTGATTCAAGTTATTATGAGTTGCCCAGGATGACAATTTTGTGAAAGAGAGGGTGTCTGGCCTGAAACGACAAGCAGATGAAGCATTCAAAAAGCAGGATTATCTAAATGCATCAGTGCTCTATACACAGGTACATTGCCGGACTGTTTATTCTTTGTAGGCTGGTGATAAAGCCATGAAACATTTTCCTCCATTACAATTTAGTTGATTTATCATTGACATTGATTGATCTGGGCAATGCGTAAAAGTGATCTGTTACTTTGGCATGCACATCTTGTTGCATATGCGGAGTGTTAGCCAAGATTGGAGAAGTTTCATACCTATGGCTATTGGTAACAAAAATAACAGAGACATCATGTTAGAAAGTAAAATAAGATCTGAAACACATTAATCTTGGTCTTCCATTCCATTGCATGGAGTTTGAGGTGGTTTGTTGCTCTTTTCTCACAGTTTCGTGTTTCGGTCCTTGTATGTGTGGAACAAATGACAAATTTGCGTCCTAAACCAAGCAGCGTTTCTAGAATGTGGCAATGGCACTGCAATTTTTAACTGTTTTATCTGCTGCAGGCACTGAAGATGGATAACTTTGACGCTAAGTTGTTATCAAACAGGAGCCTTTGCTGGCTTCGCATGGGTGATGGACAAAGGGCTTTTGATGATGCAACTAAATGCAAAAGGCTGCGTCCAAAGTGGGCAAAGGCACACTATCGGCAAGGAGCAGCTCTAATGTTCATGAAGGTGCACTAGGAGACCGGGTTCAAACTGATGATTTCATTGCTCTTTTATATCTGCTATTTGATTCTGACGTGCGCTTGCGTTCCTTAGAAGTATGCTGCTGCGTATTCCGCACTCTCACGCGATTTAGAGTTGGACCCGCAAAGCGAAGAGACCGAGAAATTATTCTGGTATGAAATCCATATTTCATCTCGTTTTCTCCTGGAGTGATATTAGATTAACATTGTCAGCAGCTACAGATTCTAGGTGTTTCCATAATTAGTTAGTTGATTCGGTTGCTTCTTTTGACAATTTTGTGATGAACTTGTCAGTTAGTAGAATTTGATCCTTCTTTGTAACAAACTAACAATGCAGCAAACCTTGTTACTGGCTACTTATTTTAAGTTGGTTTTGTGAAACTCAGGTCCTTTTTTTTTTCTGTATGGAAGTGTGGCAGCAGATCATGATACTATGCATTGTCAATTCCCATATGTTTGCTGATAAATGAGATAGCTGCCACCATGAATTTGCAAATCTTTGACCAGATTGCTACTTTACTCTGAAAATCATTGGCACTGTCTATGCCCTTTCCTATTTTTTTTGCTAGGACTTTGTTCATGGGTAATATGCTCATTACAGTTACCTGTGGAGCGCCTCTGAAATCACAGTTGTATCACCTCAACTTTGCTAGGATCCAGCCGTCTTCACTCTTCCCCGTCCCTGGCCACCGGCCGCCCGCCGCCCTGCCCCCAACCCCTCCGCCATCCGGTCTGCTTCCTTGCTCTGCTCTTCCATCCGGTCACGGTCTCGGTGTCATCCTCCCCAACGCCCACGCCCACGCCCCTCCATCCAATCCGCCCCTCCACAAGGAGGAAGAGCAGGGAGGGAGGGAGGGAGCAGCAGGCCGCCGCTTGCGCTTGCCAGGTGAGGCCGCAAATTTCTTCTCCAGCACACACCGACGTACCTACCTCTAGTTGTAGATTTGGTATCTGATCTGTGTGCAGTGAAGGTGCTACTAGATCAGAGGAGCATGCGATTTCTTTATATGGACACTAGTCGTCTTGCTTTATTTATTTATTATAAGCAGAAACAAGAACATCAGGGATCCTGAGGTGGATTGCAACATAAATAAAACACCGTAACATAAATACTACTCACGCATTGCTAAATTGGACCTGAAATTATTATACTCTTCATGATATACAATTGCTATTTATTTTAGTGTGCGTGTGTGTGGCCAAATGGGAAGTATTCTACGGGATGACCTACAACACACATTGCATGAGATGTACTTCAGCCTACTTAATTGGTCTGATTTCATTTTCGTTGTTTAGCACAAACATCCGGCAATTGCTCTGTCCTGTTTTGGAGATAGTTGTTGCCTGGTAGCGTCATAAGTAGCCAAGATTTACCTCATTAGTTTGCGGATTAAATTCTTCAGAGATGTTCTGTAGATGTGATCTTCACAGCTAAAAGGAAGACATGCTTAGCGTCACCACTGTAGCAGAATCTGTATCTGAACTGATTTTGCCATTTCGATTCCGCAGTCATAATAAGTCTGCTTATGTTGTACTCCTTGGTATTTGTTTTTTTTTTCTGACGGTGCTAGGGCGGGCTTAGGCCGGCCTGAACCATACTCCTTGGTATTTGTCTGATCATCCTGGTTGCATAGGAAATGATTACACATGGTCAAATCTGAAATACAAGGTGTTCATATCTTACCGATGGAGGTGTTGCGTAAATCTTTAGCTGATACAACATTTCCTGCTCCTTTATTCAGTTGATAGGTAGCACCTCTATATTGTGCAAATTAGATAAGACTATTTTGTCATGATGATGTAGAGGCATATTAGACAACCATGCCTAATATAAATATCTTCCGTTATTCTCCACACAGCTACTCCCTCCGTTCCTAAATATAAGTCTTTTTAGAGATTTCAATATGGACTACATACGGAGCAAAATAAGTGAATCTACACTCTAAACTACGTCTATATACATCCGTACGTAGTCCATATTGAAATCTCTAGAAAGACTTATATTTAGGAACGGAGGGAGTACATGCTTATTCCCTCGCTGGCCTATCAAACTACTCTACCTTACGTATTATTTCTATCTATCTATCGAATTGACATGTTCTGCCCCTTTGCCATACCTAAAAAATACAGGTATAGTAATGAACTAATGATAGATGATGCACATTTTGCAGAACTCAAGAAATGCCAGAGAAAACTCCAAGCAGAGCAATTCTGGCCTCGGTGCTCTATGCCCGTGCAAAATCCTTACAAGACCAGTTCCCCTCTCTGATCACGGCCAAAGAGAAGGACCAGTCATATGATGAAAACAACTTTCCAGCCTCAGACCAAATGACTGATGAGGCAAGCCCTACTCAGCTAGAAGTTCCTCAACCAGTGGCAACTGATACGATAGCAGGACACATGGTTTATCTAGAGGTAAGCTCAAACATGTGATCGTCACCGATTCCCCTTGGAGAACATGATGTTACGAATTGTCTTAGACACACAGCAGTTTCTCGGCCTATAACTTGTGGGTTGCAACGACTCAAGTTTGAGCTTAATCACTTGTGAGTGTACAATTTTGTTTTATTGTAGAAAAACGTTTACATGCTTATATCTGTGCCCATACATGCATGATTAGTTACCTATACATATATTGTTTAGGCCTTGTTTGCTTTGAATTTTGTTATCCATTCCGCTTTGCTCACTGCATCCGTGGGCGTGCTATGTGGCTGCAGCGTGTTGTGGCAGATAGGTCTATCGCCACTCAAATGTATGCTCATTGATCTGTGTAATAAATTAACTTCTTATCCATCTCAAATATATACAGTAATAATAACTGATAAACAGTACTACATTATTAGTCCTTTTATTCCTTGCCTTTATTCTTGTGCTCATGTCGAAATAAACTTACACATTGTAGGTTTAGGGAATCTGAGGAACAAGCTGAAGCTTCTCCTTTCGGCGAAGCGTTAACCCGAACGACTCAGCCATATCAACCCCTGCGCCAGTACCCACCATATTCGGAACATCCCAATCAAAATGGTACATGAGATTTGCTAACATAACCTCCATGGTGGCGAACCCGAAATTCATCCCTGGACAAATCCTTCGCCCGAACCCAAATGGCAGGAACCTAAGATCCTTACCCCTCATCTGGGTGTCCACATCGCCAGCTTGATCCTGCAGAAACCTCTCAGGCCAGAAATCGTCTGGTCTCTCCCAAGACGATGGATCCCTCCCAAGGGCCCAGGCATTCACAAGGACGCGTGTGTTGGCGGGTATCAAGTATCCGTCGATCTTGCAATCAGCGGTGGAGAAGTGTGGGAGGAGGAAGGGCGCTGGTGGGTGCATGCGCAGCGTCTCCTTGATGGTTGCCCTTAGGTAGGCCATGCTGCTAAGGTCCTCCTCCGTTATCATGTCTAACTTTTTGCCTTGGGATCTTACCTCCTCCTGTAATTTTTTCAGAATGTGTCTGTTGTTCATGAGCTCAGCCATGCCGTACTCCAATGTCAGATAAGATGTTTCTATGCCTGCCTCAAACATGTCCTGTTAAGATCAAACGATCCAACTTAGCGTGTGTCTCTGTTGATCATATCACCACATAAGTACTAACTATATATATATATATATATATATATATGCAACATGGAAACTGTGAATGAACTCTTAATATACTACTTATATACTCCCTCCAGCTCCAAATATTGTGGTAGTAGTATGACAACAGTATAGGAGGACATGGACAATTATTTGCAATGGGAAAAGTACAAGTGAATGTAATTACCACCAAGATGGCCTTGATGTTATCCGTGGTGAGACCGTACTCTTCCTTGAGAGAGAGCAGAAGATCTATGAAATCTGCTGCTTGCTGCTCGCCAGATGATGGTTTGCTGGGGTGGAGGTGTTCCTCGATGATCTCGTTGAACAAGTCGTCCCACCTCTTGTTGAGTCGCTGAGCCTTGACGGAAACCAGCCTCAAGAGCACATCCGCCATTACCATGTTTGGGGGGATGTAATTCTCGAGGCTGAACCCGCCAAGAAGGGAGACGTTGATCTCTGTGAGCTCGCTGAAAAGCCTGTTCCGGCCTGCCTTGCGGTGGGATTCTCCGAGGACCGCACGGCACACGACGTCGTTGGTGTAGCCGGACAGGAGCTCGCTCATGTCCACCGCCGTGCCTCTGGTGGCCGCCTCACGGATCTTGTTGATAACGAGGCGCACCTGCATGCAGCAGTCGATCGGAGAGTCAGATGATGGGTGACGGACTAACTAACGGTTGATATTCGTTTCTGCACAGGAGGAAAAGTTCTTACCTCTTGTTGACGACCATGGCGGAAGGAGTGCACCACCTTGGCGCTGAGCATATGCGTGGTTAAGAGCTTCCTGGCCTGGCGCCAGTACTCACCATAGGGTGCAAACGCTATGTCTGTGGGGCCGTACCGAATGATGTCAGCGGCCATGGACGGCGGCCGCGACGCAAAGATTTGGTCGTGGGTGCGCAGGACGGCCTCGGCGGCGCTCGGCGAGGACACGAACAAGGTGGGTACGGCTCCGATGCGGAGGAGCAAGAGGCCATTGCGGCCATGCTTGGCATCGAGGTCCCGGATGGATATGTGTGTCTGGGAGCCGAGGAGGTGGAGGTGGCCGATGATGGGCAGCTTGCCTGGAGGTGATGGCGGGAGCTGCTGCTGCTTGCTGAATTTTGTTGACGCGGTTGTGGTCCTCACCCATGCTAGTCGAATGATGAGTAGCAGGAGAATGGTGAGCAGTACTGCCGGCGTGGATGTGCCATGGACGCCGGCGAGCTGCAGGTAGTGGTATGCTGCTTCAAGAGCCATTTGGTCCACACAACTGATCTGGAAGCCTACAATGGCTGGGCTGGGTTGGGTTCCTACTTCCTACTCATCTCTATCTATATAAGCACAGCCTCAAGCTCTCCATCAATTATCTCAAGTGCTCGTGCCGTTTTCCACCACTGGCTGAGCTTACAACACGGCTGTAACGTGTATTGACTCCAGCCACACAACATCTCTAGAAAAATACTTATTTGCAGTTTCCTTGCTTTTCCGTACGTGTATTGCAAAGCCAAAGAAGTTATTGACCATCCAATAAACCGTATAATATTTCTTGTAGAGAAGATGGCACTTCCAAATATAATACTCTGCGTGTTTCTACGTTACTATTTGAATATATATGCAACCCGTGCCAATATACGGGACCAACGGCTACTTCACTTTGAGTTTTGAATGACATTCCGATAATTTCACATTTACCATGTTAATCAATTGGTTACTTCTTTGCTTTTTAATTCATCACTTTTTACTTTTTACCATGTTAATTAATTGGGTTCCCACTAAGCCTCAAGCTCTCTGTACTAATCACAGACGCCATGATGGGCGCCCCAGACTAACTGCTGGTGCGAGTCCAAATTAATGTGGAACTGCTTTGAGGGTTGCCTGAAGCATATGAGTCATCCAAAGTAATGCTCTTGGCTTATTTGTTTGCATGGTTTGACCTGATGGAAGAACAGTTGTCTATGAGAATATTTTCAATCTTCTGAAATTACTTCTTGGAGGACATTTTTCATCACAAACAAATGAGGAGAAAAAGATATAATCTTCCTTTTTTGTCAAGATCTTATCTCCGTGAGTCTTTCCTTTTATAACAAGCGATTGATTATGATTCCAATAAAACAGGACAAATGCTAGCGGGATTGCTTCAGTGGCCGCATTGAACCTTTGCCTACAAGAGTCCAAGGTACCTAGCCGTTGCATACGCTCCTTTGAACCTTACTTTGTGCTGGTGCTGCTATCCAAGTTATTATCTTTGATACTATTCACAATAACCTATCCAAATGGTAGCAAATTGCAGTTCAGTTTGGACAAGAATTTTTTGTATTGTCAAATTTGTCTTAGAATGTAGGAAGAATTTTTTTAGTTCCTGGAATTTCCAAGTTTTTATCGAATCCCACTGACTTCATTGAAGCACACTTTTTTTATCATTTTAATTGTAATATTGTATTCAAAGGTTATTTCTTAATTTGGCAGGTTATATTGGACGAAGAGAAACAAAGAGCTACTTATCGGGAAATTAGCATCATCTGCGTGTTAAATCACTAATCGACAGTGATAATGTGTTTATCATTGCCGGTCCATGCTTCAAACTGGCAGTGGTGCTGTGGGCTATGGCTATCACTGCCAGTTTGGGCTGTAAAACTGCATTGATAGGTAGCTATCGCTGCTGGTTAGGGAACTGACAGTGATGCCAATGGCTACAACTGCCGGTTCCAAAGAAGACTGGACTTTCAGCTCCCGAGTGCAGGGGCACCCTCATGAACAGTAAATTCAGAACAATATGATTTTTTTTAAAAAATTCTGAAACTTTGGGGGATCAAATATGATCAAACATTCAACGTTCATGCAAAGTTTTAGCATCAAAAAACATTCGTGGAGCCCTCACAAAAAAAAACAAAATCAGTGTTCAAAGTTATGTGTACTTTTGAGCAGTAACTTTGTTTTTTTTGTGAGGGCTCCTTGAGTGTTATTTCTGGCTGAAATTTTGCAAGAACATCGAAAGTTTGATCATATTTGATCCCAAAAATTTCAGATTTTTTCGAATTTTTTTCATGTTGTTTTGAAGTTACTGTTCATGAGGGTGCCCCTGCACCCGGGAGCTGTCACACCTTTCCCCGGTTCCAAATCCACAGTGATAGCCGGTTCTGTAGTAGCGCACACTATTAACCCATTGATTCGTATGCAAGCAGTTATAAATGATAGATATATAAGGCCAGTCCCAGTGGGAGTTTCATTCCCCTTTGATGAGTTGACACATCAGCAACATGGCATATAAATTACGAGGAGAGAGAGAGATGAGTTTCATCTAGTTGAAACTCGGTGGACATCATTCCAAAGCATTAGAAACCAAGTGAAAGCCCACCGTGTGCATTTCATTTCACAATTCCACATAACACTCATGGAAACTGTCATCATTGTGCATTAGGGGCCTTTTAACTGATGTGGCACGCATGGAAACAAGAATCACGTGTGATACATAATTATGTTACATATAAAATCATGTTACATAATTACGCTTGTATTGATTCTAAAAGTACTTGTACTACTATAAATCAGCCCTTGCCAGTGCACACAGATGGACAGCTTTGGTTGGCCCTCTGCTGCGCCTGCAGTAGTAGCCCTGATGTGCAACGTCAGGATTGGCCTTGCCATCGGAATCGTTGGACGTGATTCCACGTGCGAATCATGGTGCCAAAAGTAGGCAGCGAATATATATGGTTCCAAAATGTCTTCACAAAGATAAGGTGCGTCTGCCACTCTGCCCCAGGATCCAATGACAAGGTCCATAGTTGACATGAAATTGTAGAAAACTGAATGTGGTGACTTCCAAAAAAATATATGCTGCCAAGCAAATGCCATCACTGATATCAAGCATGCACCATGTCCATAGGGGCAGACAAGACCTGCGCCGCGCCCCATTTGTCTTTTAGCCTTTCTGTATAATTTGCATCCATGCATGCTGCGTTCATTATTGGGCCTTGCCGTTGGATCTTGGCGCATGTGCACACCTTTCTCCATGCCCTTTCTGGTGGAATTTGGAGTATATGTGGCGTCAGGGCAATCATGCTGCTGGATACATCCGCCATTGCTGGGTTGGATTTGGATAGATCTAACAATTTAATTTTGGGGTACTGTACTGTTTGGATGTTTTTCATCAGGGATTGACTACAATTAATGCATAGTGGCCCATGTGATTTTTGTCTTAAACCATAATATAAATTAATTTTCCGCTCTTCTTTATTTTTGGCGCATGAATTTTACTCTTAAATCTTATAAATTAATTTTCTGCTCTTTATTTTGCGGTGCATGCATTTTAGTCTTAAATCATGTAAATTAATTTTCTGCTCTTCCTTATTTTGTTGGTCCATGGATTTTAGTCTTAAATCATACTCCCTCCGTATAAGTTAATTTTCTTCTCTTCTTTATTTTTTGGTGCACGCACTAACAATGGGTTGGTGTGCCTCGCTACTTGAGAAACATTTTAAAAGCCCGTATACGCAAACCGTTAGAAGGGACGATTTTTCTACGGGGCCATGACCTCTTCACATTGAATTGCCAATGACCTGCTTACAATTTCACACTTACCATGTTAATTAATCAATCACCTCTTTTCTTTTCAATTGATGCCCTTTATGGAGTATTCAACTTGATGCATAATTCTTTAATATTGTTAATGATTGAAATTTAGATCTGCCATCCTCGAGCTTCATGCCCATGATTAAGATATTTGTGCCCGGCGCTAACCAGATGTGTTTTTGTGAGTCACCAAATTAACTTTGGAGTATATGTGCTGATATTTTTATGTGCGTGAGTCTTTTCTTTTAATAACAGGCAATTGATGATGATTGCAACCAAACAGGACAAATGCTAGCTGTATTGCTTCAGCGGCCACATTGAAGCTTTGCCTCCAAGGTACCCTTTTCCCCTACTCTTTTTATTACCTGTTAATGTGACCTAAAACGTGATAATGAAAACGGCTCTAGCCGTTGTATATGCTCATTTAAATCTTACTATGTGCTGCTATCTAACTTATTATCTTTGATATTATTCACAATAACATATCCAAATTCTAGCAACTTGGGCTTCAGTTTGGACAAATAATTGTTGTATTGTCCAATTTGTCTTAGATTGTAGGAATAATTTTTTTAGTTCCTGAAATTAATAGCTCTTGGAATGGAAGATATATAAGGCACATCAGCAATATGGGCATAAAAGTTATGAGGGGAGAGAGGAGGTAAGTTTTGCATAATAGTTGAAACTCCTGCACACCATTCCAAAGCATTAGAAAGTGGGTGGAAGTCCATTGTGTGCATTGCGTTTAACAATTCCGCATAAGACTTAAATGCTATGGTAATCCTATCAAACCGCGAACTGAAATTGTGCATAAGATGCCTTTTTGTTCCGTTTCATCCCACATACCTCTTTGACTGATGTGGCGCTCATGGAAACAGTTAAAACCAACTGGCAAAAATCACTTGCGATACATAATTATGTTACATATAAAACCGTAGTTTCTAGTACATCATTTTATCTCACTACAAGGTCACTATTACATGCTTTCTATTGGTTCTGAAATCATTTGCTATAAATTAGCCCTTGCCAGCACACAGATTGACATCTTTGGTGGGCACTGTGCTGTGCCATGCAATGTCAGGATTAATTGGCCTTACAATCCATTGGACCTGATTCCACGTGCAAACAGTGGTGCCAAAAGTAGGCTGCAAATATGGTGCCAAAAGTCTGCACAAAGATAATGTCTGCTCCGAGATCCAAAGAGGTCCATAATCGACATGAAAATTATAAAGCCTAAAAGGACAATGTAGCAAAGTACCAAAAAAGTTAGGATTCCATGTGCTTAGATTTGCCAACAGTGGTGCCTGCGAATATATATGGTGCCAAAAATATGCCATCACTGTTATCAATCATGCACCATGTTCGATAGAGACAGACAAGATCACTGATTGTCTTTTAGCCTTTATATTTCATCCATGTGTTTATTATCTGGGCTTGTCCTTGGATCTTGGTGCATGTGCACACCTTTCTCTTTAATTTTCTGCATGAATTTTGAGTATGTGTGGTGGCAGGGCAATCATGCAATATACTCCCTCCATTCACAAATATAAGATGTTTTGAATATTTCAATATTGACTATGTCTAACGTACGGACTGAAATGAGTGAACAAACACACTAAAACGTGTCTATATACATCCGATTCGCAAAAAGTTGAACATCTTATATTTGTGAACAGAGCGAGTACTATATAGCTGGATACTGGGGATTAACTGAGTTGGATAGATCTAACAAGTTGATTTTAGGGTGTTGTATGTATGTTTTACACTAGGGATTGACAGCATAGTGGCTCGTAGTCTTATACCTTAGTATAAATTAATTTCCTGCTCTTCTTTATTATGCATTTTAGTCTTAAATCATATAAATTAAATTTCTGCTCTTCCTTATTTTTGGCCCATGAATTTAGTCTTACATCATATAAACTGATTTTCTGCTCTTCTTTATTTCTTTGTGCATGAATTTAGTCTTAAATCGGATAAATTAGTTTCTGCTCTTCTTTATTTTCTGGTGCATGCACTAACAATGGGTTGATGTGCCTCGCCACTTGAGAAACATTTCAAAAGCCCGTATATGCACTCCATTAGAAGAGACGATTTTATAATAATAGCATTCTGCAATAACCAAACGAGACTGGTTTTTCAACTCCCAGTACATAAAAAAAATAGAAAACAAAATAAAAAATTCTGAAACTTTGCGATATCAAATATGCTCAAACTTTGTAGGTGATTGCAAGTTTTCATGCAGAAAAAAATATTCGAGGAGCTCTAAACAAGAAAAAGATTTTAGTACTCAAAATTTTGAGCACTTTTAGCACTGAAATCAGAAACTCATGTGTACACCTTTCTCTACTTGATGTTTTGTTATGAAAATCTGCAAAAACCAAAAACGTTTGATCATCTTTGATGTCGCAAAGTTTCAGAATTTTTAGATTTCTTTTCTATTTTTTGAATTTACTGTTCATAGAGGGTGTCCCTACACCCGGGAGCTATAACACCTTTCTCCAAACGAGGTGACATCACAGAAGGTTTCATACATACAACAAAGTCTCTGTGATGAGGTTGGACCTCAGACTACAAAAAATGGTCTCTACTTAGCCATGTAGCACTAGGTATGAACATACTCTCCTTTTTTTTACGGGAAGTAAGAACATACTGTGTGGATGTACCATACCAGGCCGCTTCGATGTATTATTGTAATCTGTGGTATTATTTAATATACATATGCAACCCATGCCAATGCATGGGACCATGAGTACTTCACATTGAATTGTGAATGACCTGCTGACAATTTCACATTTACCATGTTAATTAATTAATCACTTCTTTGCTTTTTAATTGACTCCAACTTGGTGCATAATCCTTTAATATTTTAATACTGTTAATGATTGAAATTTAGATCTGGCATCCTCGAGATTCATGCCCATGTTTAAGGATATTTGTGCCTTGTGCTAACCTCTTGTGTTTTTGTGAGCCACCAAATTTACTTTGGAGAATATCTGCTGATAATTTTATGTTCCTGAGTCTTTGGTTTTAATAACAGGCGATTTTTGATGATTGCAACCAAATAGGACAAATGCCAGCCGGCATGCTTCAGCTACCACATTGAACATTTGCCTCCCAAGGTACCATTTTTCCTACTCTTTTGATTAGCTGGTAATGTCACCTTGTGTGAGCTTGCTGTACTTTTTTATTACTTTTGGAGACCTTTGGAACCATGTTGGTACTCCTTTATTTGGTTAATAAGATGGCCGTATGCATCTTTCTGATGCAGAGGCCGGGGAATCCCCCCTTTTCGAAAAAAAGCTGGTAATGTCACCTAAAAATATGATCATGTAAGGGGATCAAGAAGTTGCATATGCCCCTTTAAATGTGCTGCTATTCAACTTATTATCTTCGATATTATTCAAAATGACATATCCTAGTGCTAGCAACTTGCAGTTCAGTTTGGACAACTAATTCTTGTACAGTGCCAAATTTATCTTAGATTGTAGAAGAATTATTTTACTTCTGATTAATGGTTCTTTGAATGAAGGAAAAATAAGGCCAGTCCCGGTGGGAGTTTCATTCCCATTTGATGAGGTGACACATCAGCAGCAGAAATGGTAACATCGCATGTGAATTATGAGAGACAGAGAGAGAGGGAGGGAGGGAGGAGAGATAAGTTTCATCTAGTTGAATCCAATTGAAACTGCACTCAAAGCGTTATGTTTCGTCCCCACGCGTTTGAAACCGAGTGAAACTCCACAGTGCCACCTAGTAACAATTAAATGCCCTAGTAAGCCTATAAGAACCGCAAAATGAAATTGTGCATTATGGGCCTTTTTGTTTCACTTAATCCCACACACCAAGCTCTTTTACTGATGTGGCACTCATGGAAACAGTGAGACCAAACTGGCCACTTGCTTTTATTGATTCTAGAATTATTAACTTTGGTGAGCCCTGTGCTGTGCACAAAGACAGCATCTGCCCCCAGATCAAACGACAAGGTCCATAATTGACATGAAATTTATAAAGGCTAAAGGACAGTGTAGCGAAGTCCGAAAAAGGATATGATTCCATGTGCATGCGCTTAGATTTGCCAACAGTGGCGCCTGACAAATATGGTGCCAAAAATATGCCATTAGTGGTACTATCAATCATGCACCAAGTTCCACACAAACAATATCTGTGCCGCAGCCCCATTGTCTTTTAGCCTGTTATGATTTTCACCCATGCGTTCATTATTGGGCCTTGTCGTTGGATCTTGGCGTGCGTGCCCACGTGGATGGACGCCTTTCTCTTTAATTTTCTGTAGGAATTTTGAGTATGTGTGGTGTCAGGGTAATCGTGCAGCTAGATGCATAGACAATTGCTGAGTTTAGGGCACTGTATGTTTTAGACTAGACTAGGGATTGACTGCAATGCACAGTGGCCCGTAGTCGTTAAATCGTAGATTAGACAAATTAATTTCCCGCCCTCTTCTTTACTTTGTGGTGCACGCACAAAGTGCCGGTGATGAGGTTGGCCCATGTCACCTTACACCACAAAAATGGCCTCTAATTTACTAGTCATATGTAAGAGCATACAGTGTGGTTTGTACCATATCATATAGGCGGCTTAGAGATATTAGATTAGACAAAGGCCCATATGGAGCGAGTACCGAGGAGTTGCATCACTGTATGATTTTGGCATTCCATAATGCGTGAACGTCCTCCTCCTACTAACTTGTGGAACAAACGGCAATAATGGAGTGGATGATTTCTTTTAACACGCGGCATGTTACATCTTTGTATGGTGAATATTTGTGTATTCACAGAGGGGTGTGGTGCCCACTAATAATTAGGCGGCGTTTGCCACGATATCGGGTTGGTATTTATTCTAATTCAATTTGTGCTAACTGGCTTCAGTTAGTTAGCCTCTATTGCTGAGCACAAGTTTCTTTCTTCATCGGCTACGTTAGTCATAGCTGTATGATTTATAACATTACGCCGGAAACACCGTTGGAAAAACAGTACAAGGACAAAAATGTTGGTAAAAACTAGCTCATTTGGGCAATGATGAGGAAATTAATATATGCTTACAATATGCCATGGACAGTTCTTCAACAAACCATGATGGGAAATAATATGCCATGCCGCCATTGACGTATCCTAGCAAGCCCCTGCCTATAGCTCACAGGTGTTCAATCATGCCACCGATTACTGATGCATGTGTGTGGATGGGCAACGGCTGGCGGTTTGCTAGGATTTGTCACTGCTTGGGAAGGTGATATTACAGAATAATATGGGCGTGCACCGCGTGGGAATCTCTGTGTACTACTGGATCGCATCGAACATGTTGACTGATGACCATGCATGCATGTGAGTAGGGCACTACTCACATGCATGGTTTCAACTGTGATTTGTTACATATACTCCCTCCGTTCCCAAATATTTGTCTTTCTAGCCATCTCAAATGGACTACAACATACGGATGTATGTAGACATGTTTTAGAGTGTAGATTCACTCATTTTGCTCCGTATGTAGTCACTTGTTGAAATCTCTAGAAAGACAATTATTTAGGAACGGAGGGAGTATGATGCATGGATTAATTGGTAACAGGATTTGCACGTGGATGGGTAAGATAATAGTACAACAAATGTGTGATTTGGACATGTATAATCCATGTGTGTGTGGACGGACCAGGCAAGATTGTTGCTTGCACCTTTCTCTTTAATTTTGGAGTGTGTGGTGTCAGGGTAATCATCATCCAGTATATAGGTGGATGCATCGACCATTGCTGAGCTGGGTAGATCTCGCGTGTTAATTTTATGGCACTTTAGTTTTTACGCTAGGGACCGACTTCATAGTGGCTTGTGTAAATTATACAAGTTAATTTTACGCTCTTATTTATTCAATTCATGACACATGAAATTAACATATGCACTGATAATGGGTTCATGTGCCTTGGTACTTATAAAACATTTTTTGTGTCCATATATGTGGTTGCATGTATTTATGCAAAGGTGTCAAGATATTCAGTATTCCATTTAAATATGGAAAATATGACTCACCTTAAACATTACCACACAAAGGGATATTTGTGGAAGTAGTCAAAATAGATATTGCCACATGCATTTTTTAACAATAGCATTGTGTGACAACCACAAAAAGTTTCATGCAACAAATCGTCCGTTAAAACTTGTCACCTTAGGGAAGGTCTCAGTTTGAATGGCACCGGAGGTTATCTGATTGTTTCTGAAATTTTATGGTCTTTGTGTGCTTGTATCAATGAAAAAAATATCATGATCCATAAATGTCATTATAGACGAGGGTGATAATCAAGTTGTATTATGGCAACTCTACGTTATTTATGTTGTGCATATTCTTGTCACGTGAGTACTCCACAGAAGATTCATGTTACCGGTACCAAGTATTAAAGAGTATGGATCGACCGATCACAGAAATATTTAAAACCATACACGGGCAAATACAAATGTACAACACTTTGTATAGACCAGAAGGTTATGATTGTAATTACAGAAGGACATGCAAAACGTGCATAAGAAATTAAAAAAAAATTAAAATAAGCGTTACAGATTTATGATTGCATGTACTAATACAATAGTGGGACTGCTCAATATTTTATAAAACTTGACCCATGCAAAATGTGGGTATATTTGTTATATCATTACATATGTAATTAATTGTTGCATGTGAAGTGTATGTTTTCTCCTAATTATCAGTTTATTTTTGTTATTAGATTAACTTTGAGATTTTTGAGTACCGATGGTAGCTAGTTGCAATAATAGAAAACAACTTATTTTAAGTGCTAGCATGACCAGGCCATAATTTGCCAGTATGTTTTTATTTGTTAGTTATTGTACACCTCATACTTTATCAGACTCTAGTGTCTACATAATACGTCGACCATTGTGAAATAAACACTCTTTCGAGTATTTTGATTGCATTGCAGTTGTCTCACTAGTAGAAAAAGGGTCAAACATGAAGCACATTAGTGCCGGTTTAAATTTGAGCCGGCACTAATGTGTACATTAGTGCCGGTTCCAACGGCTAGCCGGGCCGCTCTCATTAGTACCGGTTCGTGGCGAACCTTTAGTACCAGTTCGTGCCACGAACCGGTACTAAAGAGGTGGTGGCATTTAGTACCGGTTGGTGGCTCCAACCGGTACTAAAGACCCCCTTTAGTACCGGTTGGAGCCACCAACCGGTACTAAAGGGGTGCGCTGCCACCCGCAGTGCATAATATTTAGTCCCACCTCGCTAGTTGAGAGGAGTTCGCACCGGTTTATAAGCCCCGCCGTGCCTACCGTGTCGAGCTCCTCTCTAAGCAGGCCTTTGTGGGCCTATTGCACGTCTTCTGCCCTGTGGGCCTTTGTAGTATCGTAAAATACCAGCAAACGAAAAAGAATTAAATGGAAAACACAAAATTAAATGAAAAAGAAATCATCAAACCAAAAACCCCCCAAACCTTGGGCTCCCGGCCCCCGGAGCTGGCTCGTGCCACGTGGTTGCCCTTTAGCACCGGTTCGTGCTGAACCGGTACTAAAGGGGGGGGGCTTTAGTGCCCACACTTTAGTGCCGGTTATGGAACCGGCACTAAAGGGCCTTACGAACCGGTGCTATTGCCCGGTTCTGCACTAGTGTCTAGTGCCCCAACAACTATGTATAGATATTTTGTAAGTCAGGTTCTAAGTCCTCATCAATGGCGAGGGCTTGAGTTTGGTGAACTTCAACTCCATTTCTACCTACCCCTAATAGTCGCAAAGGTGGGCAAGGGATGGCAACGAGATAGAGCGAGAGGGCTCACAGTGATGAAGGCGATAGGATACGGCCATGGAGCTCGAGGAGATGGCTTTTTGTGGGAAACTGAAGAGCTGAATCGAGGGAACAAGTGAGAAACCTAGAGAAGCCTCGTGATTTATGAAGAAGATTGTGAACCTTGGGCTAACAGACGGTCCACTCGATGAAGAAACTTATGAATGGGCAAAAGTCGTTGATCAAATGTGACTGTTACCCATTGACAGCTAACTAGAATAACAAGAAAATTGCAATCTATATGTAAGGCTAAGTGACTATGCATAATGCCTTAGTGACAGATGGTTCAGTCACAACATCCACCTTCTTCTGCTCTAGCTCGTCCCTATGCACACCATTGTCTGGCAGTTACTTGACTTACAACACCAATTGTAACTTACAACACCAATTGCATACTTCCTATAATTAGAAGCCTGCTCACAAATTTCTCACTATGGTAATGGGTCACCTTTGATGCCTTCTGTAGAAGTGAGACAATTTTATACGAAAATCATAGCTCACAATGAGATCTACAATATTTTATTTGAAGTTATGAAAGGGTCCAATATCTCTTGAACTCTTTACAGGGTAAAGAGATTGCACATATACTCTCTTGTAGCGCCCATGATGATGAGGACCAATATGAAGTTTCATATGAATACTGAATTGTGCATTATTGCTACTAGTTGATGTAACTAAATAGTAGAGCTCTCACCCTTTCTTGAAAATAGTGTGAAATAAGGTAAGAGAGATGGAAAATTAGCTACACGGGTGCACACATGCATACATGCATTTTCTCTTCAAAATCCATTTCACCTGTGACTTTTCACGCATAAAGTATCAGGACTGATGTTATTAGTTACATACTCAAATTGTAACAATGGTTAAGTTGCTCCATGGTGAAGCCTCCAAAGGCAAGTACAGTGGAATGTTCAGTAATTGTTATACTTTTCCTCATTTTGTAGTGAGATATTATTAAATTCATTATTCTTTATTTCTCATTGTTGGAATGCTGATTTTTCAACAAGTTATGTCTTCTGGTTCCAGCCATGAACATGGGGATAATATTAACTCCCGTAGAAAAATACTGTGAGAGGACGATCACAGTATTATCTCTAATGCATGAAATTCCAGGAAGAGGAGGTTTTCGAACCATGGGACACGAGTGTTTATATGGCTGCACATCGCCACATTGGCATTCCAAATAGCAGAGTAAGGTTATTAGTTGAGGACCCATGATCTTTGATCTACCATACAACCATACTTTTATTCATTATTCGCTGTTACATTTGTAGAGGATCCCACAGGTTCCTCTCGTGTGCAACAAACTCCCGAAGCATGCAACACGACTACATTAAGGTGGCATAGTAATAGGCAGCTAACATAACGGACAATGGCTAGCTGACCTATCAGCCGATACAAATAACACAAAGCTACGATGGTGATACTTATTTGTAAATTTTAGGAACAAGGTGAAGCCTCTCCGTTCGGCGAAGCGTCATCCCAAACTGATCGGACATATCAACCTTTGCGCCAATGGCCTCCATCTCACTCGGAAGCTCCCAGTCGAAATGGTATATGAGGTTTGCCAGCATTACCTCAACAGTAGCGATCGCGAAGGTAGCACCTGCGCAGATCCTCCGCCCGGCACCAAAAGGCACAAAGCGGATATCTTTACCATACATGTCGACCTCTGCATCACGGCCTTCTTGGAGAAACCTCTCCGGGTAGAACTCCTCCGCTCTCTCCCAGTGCGACGGGTCTCTGGCAAGAGCCCAAGCATTCACAATGACGCGTGTTCCCGCGGGAATGGTGTATCCGTTGACCTCGCAGTCGTTGGTGGAGAAGTGCGGGAGCAGGAAGGGTGCCGGCGGGTGTATGCGCATCGCCTCTTTGATGGTCGCCTTGAGGTACGGCATGCGGCTGAGGTCCTCCTCCATTATCAGGTCCAGCTTTTCGCCCTTGGGTGTGGACTCCCTTACCTCCTTTTGCACTTTGGCCATGACGTGCCTGTTGTTGATGAGCTCGGCCATGGAGTATTCCAGCACCAGGAATGATGTTTCTATAGCTGCCTCAAACATGTTCTGTTACAAGGTCACACAAATCTTAGTATTGATTATCGATTACTTACCTACTTAATTGTTATGCAACATGCATGGAAACTTCAAATCAAATGATAAGTTGGGTCAATTACCACCAAGATGGCCTTGACGTTATCCGTGGAGAGGCCGTACTCTTTCTTCAGAGAAAGCAAAAGATGTACGAAGTCCTCGGCGTTATCTTCCTTGCCGTGTTCGTATTCGGCGATGAGCTCGTTAAACAGGTTATCCCACCTCTTGCTGACTCCCATTGCCTTGGAGCAAACCACCCTGAGGAACACATCCAGGTTTGCCAACCTCGGGAAGTAGTCCTCCAGGTTGAATCCCCCCAGCAGGGAGGCGCTGATCTCGGTGAGCTCGCGGAAAAGCTCGTTCCGGCCATGCTTCCTGTGGGACTCTCCGAGGACCGCACGGCACACAAAGTCGCTGGCGTACCCGCCCAGGAGCTCCGTCATGTCCAACGCCTTGCCTGGAGCGGCCATGGCCAACTCACGGATCTTGGCGACCACGAGCCGCACCTGCAGTGATCAATGAGTCAGTGTTTGCATCTGTGTTTGTACTGTGTTTCTATTAAAGAAGAGTAATATAGTCTTTAGTTAGGTACCTCTTCTTCACGGTCATGGCGCTTGGAGTAGACCATCTTGACGCTGAGCAGATGCGTGTTGACGACCTTCCTAGCCCTACGCCAGTAGTCGCCGTAGGGCGCGAACGCAATGTCTGTGGAGTTGTAGCGGATGATGTCGGCGACGGGGTTACGTGGCCTGGACGCGAACACGTGGTCGTGCGTGCGCAGGACGGCCTCGGCGGCCTGGGGCGTGGACACGACGACGGTGGGCACGGCACCGACATGGACGAGCATGAGGCCGTCGCGGCCATGCTTCGCTGCGAGGTCGCGGAAGGAGACGTGGGGGTGGGAACCGATGAGGTGGAGGTGGCCGATGATGGGCAGCTTGCCTGGCGGCGTAGGCGGGAGCTGCTGCTTGCATTTTGTTGATGCGGTGGTGGTGGCGAAGGCTCTTACCCATGCTAGTCGTATGATGAGTAGCAGGAGAACGGTGAGTAGCAGTGCTTCTGTGGATGTGCCATGGCCGACGGCGCGCTGCAGGTAGTGGTACGCTGCTTCAAGAGCCATGGCGTCTAGATAGCTGATAGGAATGGCTGGGCTCCTACTCATCACACGCGCTCTATATAAGCACAGCCGTAACGTTTATTCGCTCTCATCACACGACTTGTCTAGAAAATTGGCAATACTTTATGTTGACAACAAAAATCATATACTCTCAATAAAATCCAAAAACAAGTGGAATATGTTACCAGCGTGACAGTAAATAATAAGGTATTTTTGTCCATATGAAACATTGATCACAATCAAACATATATAATTAGAGAGAACTTGTGGTTGGATAGTTAGGAGGACAGTGGTATCCCCTGCCCACCAGAGTTCAAGTCCGAAACTTAACATTGGTGCTTACATTTTCTTAAATTTATTCCAGGCCTTTCGGCGATGTGCGTTCAGTGGGAGGAGATGTTCATGTCGACTATGAAGGCGTCTGTGGCGACTTTGTCAACCTCAAGATAATGTACCGATTCTGTCTCTTGAAGGTGTTCATAAGGATAAGGTATACGCGCGTAGTTGATAGAGGTGAGTGTATGCTCATCTATATGAGCGACTTCGATTGTACTGTGTTAAAAAAAGATGTAAAGAAACAGATATAACCAGAAAAGTATCTTCCATATATAGGGGCAGTTAAGCTTGCGAATTGTCCCTATAACGCGGATCACTTGGAGTCACCAAATGTCCGCCCTTGTCCAGTCTCATTTCTTTGACAAACTTTAACTAGATCTATAGCAATTCAAACATACATTTATATACTTATAAACAGATGCAACTACTACCAAAAGCAACGGATGTTCGTCAAGTGTTATACATCCATCGATCTTAAAAGCACCTAGTATGGTTGTCCTTGTCAAAGACCTCGTGTTAGCACCGAAACCTGAACAAACCTCGCAGCTTTTGTGTTTGTGTATGCGCCTCAATACTTGTTGACCCATGTTGAATGGTGTATCATCGATGGGCTAGCGACTTTGCATTGCGATCATGGATCACTTCTTTGTCATATGAGGGGGTAGTTCTTTTGCTCATGAAAGAAATCATGAATGGCTTGCCAAAAAACCGATCCCCTTTTCTCGGTGCCATGCATCGGATCAACACTTGTTCCCCACCATGCATTGCACAACAATTCATCCTCTTTCACTGGGTACGACGAACCTCTTGTCTTCTTGCCGTCTGGAATGGGCGCGTCCGACTCTGACTGCTTGGTGTCTGCATCAAGCGCTTCTTGCTCCGGCTATGGCAAGTAGTCGCCCTCAACTTATCTGTCCTTGTGGTCGCGCTCGTCGTGGATCATTGTCAACATCGCTCATTGGTGGCCACCGTCGAGCTTGGGCGAGGCATTCTACCGAAGTGACTGGGCATCACCGGATGAGGGCTCCTTTGATGGAAACAACGACCGACGAGCTGCAGGACTGCGTTTCCGTTTACATGTAGTTCGTGTCAAGGTCGACAATGTACTGTGGAAGGCGGCTGGAGGCGGAGGTGAATGAGGCGGTGGAGTGTTATGGCGACTACGTCTCTCGGGCTGACTATCTAGATGGCCGACATAGTAGTACAGTAGCATGAACTGGGGGAACAGTGTAGGGCTATTGTTGCCCGGGCACCGTGGTCCGCTGTGGAGGAGGAGCTGCGACCCAGGCGGCTGCGACCTTATTGGTGGCCCTCCCCCTCACTTGCTGCACTTGACATTCTATGGACCTGATCACACATACAGGCTTGCCGAGGTTCTGCGGGACGACGGGCAGTGTGAAGGGCTTCGGCTGATCCATCACGGCGGTGGTGGATGGTAGAGCAAACAAAGACGATCGGGCATGGAGTGCATGGCTCGGCGCAAAAAGAGTGTCGCGACTGTGAAAAACATGTGGGCTCTGGGTGGGGTTTTGGGTGGGACATCACTGTCGCAGTCCCACATGGAGGATGTTTCAACTCCCCCAAAGCTCCCCTTGATTCACGACACCACAACACTAATGCAATGGTATGTAAACTGCCGGGAGAAAGCACTTGAAATGGTAGGCTATCTGCTGGGACAATATTTCTCCTGGCAGATAGAACCGCCACGAGAATGGCTACCGAGGATTACTTGTCTCGGCAGATACAATATTCCCGGTAGTTCATCTGCCCTAGCGTATTTATTCGCCGGCAGTCTACTTTCTCCCGGCAGATTAGTCTGGACACATGAAACTTCAATCACCGGCAGTGGTCAGAAGCGGCCGCGAGCGCCGGTGGTGGGAAGGTTTGGGGCGGTGGCGGCTGTATGGTGGAGGGCACAGGTGGATTGGACGTGATTTGGGGGTGGCGTTGCGGTCTGGAGGAGCGGGACGACCAACGCGTCTATTTCTTTCTGGGCCAAAATTTTGCCAAGTCGCGTGCTTTTTTTTTTTTCCTCACTGGCGTGTTCTTAAGGCCGATATTATTTGGGTCTGGCGTGAAGGACCGTCTCCGGTAGACTATGGGCTGAGATTTAGTTCTCCCGGCAGAGTATGGGCCGTAAAATGTACGAGCAGTTTCGGTGGACAAGTTTTTCTCCCGGCAGTTGAATTCCCCCAATCAAGTGTTGTGGTGTAGTGATTTGGGCTGGGTTGTGAGATTTCTGACGTCAAGGACTAATCTGGCTCAATTTGGTCACTTGTGTTGGAGGCCTAAAGTGTCCCGACCGCCCGGTCGGACATTTCCCCGCGTTTTGGTGATCCACATTGGAAATGCCCTTAGCCAAGAAGGATCGTTTCTCGACTCCTATGTCGCTCATGTGCGAGTGACCTACGAGGAACCGTAGTCGCCACCCCTAGCATCCCTCCCGTGGGTGCCTTTTCTCTCTGTAGTTGCCGCTAGCGCGTGCCATGACCGCGGCGAGCTCACCCCAAATTGGGTTGGCGGTTCCTCTACCGCTTGGTGTTTCCTCGCAGCGGCTCGACAACGGCTCTAGGCTTAGCAATCTCGAACCCGGTGGTCCTTGCCTATGCGGGTTCAGCTCTTAGGTGAGAGGCTACACACCATCCATGATGCTGATCCTGTCACATGACCAAGGCCAATGCAACTATAGATCCAGGGTGTAGCGATCTACCGCGGCGAGCCTCACAATGGCACTCACTACGTTCATGTGGCAATTGACACTGGACCTAATGGGCGGTGCGACGCTTTCTTGGTCAGGCGGTGTCCGCTCTGACTGTCGCTCCCTCTAGCCCTTGTTGTGATGGTTGCGTGCCTCGAGCTCCTATGATGGCGGGGTCCTTACCGTCGTCTGCTCATGGTGGTGTGATGCGAAATAAGAGCAGTCGCTTGAGACAAGTGAAGATTGTGTAGCAGCAACCACACTGGAGATAGCGATCCCACGATCCTCTAGTTCACGTACGACAATCATGGTCCTATTCTCGGACAGGCCATTGCCGCCGTGGTTCTACGCTGCTGGAAGCAACGGGGAACAAGTGGTCGCATGTGCTGGCATCGTCTGATGCATATCCTTCTCAGATTGCTACTTGTGAGGATGGTGCGGGGCTGCCAGAGCATCCAGAATCAGGATATTGGCAATGCCAGTGACATTCCTCCCTCACCAATGACTTCCCGTGTGTGTGAACTACTAGTATCGTGGAAAGTGGATGCAACAACACAAGTGGATTTTGATTTGGTGGTGCTTCTCAAGTACCTGGTCTCGAGCTAGGGGTGGGGGGACCCTAGGCTTGACTCTAGTTGTAATACCTAGAATGGCGATATTTTTGCTTCATGACCTTGCTGAAGGCATTGCTAGGAGTTTATTCAGACTTGATCTTCAGAGTAAAAGGTCAAGATCCAACCTTCGGCGGTTGCATCCAGCAACAACGTCGTATATGTATCGTTCCCTTCTTGAAGGTGGTGTTTTTGAAGAACCTTCCTCATAATCCTTGTGTTGTCAAGAGATGGTTGATACCAAGGGTAATTGATGTCCTTCGTTGATTAATGTTTAATCGCTTCGGGTTTTTTCTTTTTCTACCACATATGCATATATTCGGTCTTGTATGACTTTGCTCTTGGAAGTGTGTTTCATTTGTGTGCATGTGTTGGTGATGGTTGTATAAATCTTAGTCATAGGCCGGGTGAATACCCATTATGTTTAGTATTTCTTTGATGCTTCAATATAAGTCAATAAAAACACCATTTATCATAAAAAGGGACGGTTAAATTGAAACAAGGCATATTCAGTTGATTAAACTCCTTTCATGCATGGCCTGGTGACTATTGGACTAACCTATCAAATCCCTATCACACCATTCATGAAGAAGTTGTAGGGTGTCATATCCATGCAACATTGTTGTGGTTGGTTGCTTCCCTAGCACGAGTTCGATGCATGAGAATGTGGCTACAATTACAATTTTGGAAACTACAGCACGAGCAACATCAAATATTCGCGGGAACATATCTGATGAAAATTCTCTTGTGATGGAAACCTGGAAATGTGGTGTCTCATCCCTAGGATCCCGAACGGACGCGTCTGATATAGGGACACATTTACAGAAAACCCTTCACGTGTTATGCTTCTCGTCCCGCGAACCAACAAACTGAGTAGCTCCGGCACCTCATCTTCTTCTCACCTAACCGTCTTGTCTACTCATGTGTAATAACAAGCGATTGATGATGATTGCTACCAAATCGGACAAATGCTAGCTATATTGCTTCTGTGGTCACATTGAATCTTTCCCTCCAAGGTGATGCCAGAGGCTATGGGTAACAAGGATTCGGTTAGCGGGCGGAAAATTTGGTTACCGCCTTGTAACTGCGTATCTCGATACCCTATTAGAAACATCCTTACCGAGCAAAGCATCCAGAATTTTGAATTTGAATGAATGTTGATTAAATTTTGTTTGAATCCAAAATTCATTCACACAAAAAAATTATCCTATAACCGTATGATATTTTTCGGGTACCGTGGTAACTGAAAATCTCGGTACCCTACAGGATAGTTTTTGCATTGGAATCCAAAACTTTAATCACCAGTGGTTGCCAGCTGCCGGTTTCATATCCGATAGCGAAGGCCACTTTGGAACCGGCGGTGATAGCCGGTTCTGTAGTGGTGCACACTATTAATCCTTTGATTCGGTCACAAGCAATCCTTTCATTCCCACTGCTGACTCTGCTGGGTGGTATGGTCGGGAATAAAATGTCAGGATTGGGTTGGCCTTATCGTCGGTTGATTGGACCTGATTCCATGTGCCAAGAGTGTTGCCTGCTAATATGTAGCCAAAAATATGCCACCCCTGATATTATGGACCTTGTTCCATGGAGACAGACAAGATCACGCACGCCCTATTTTCCTTTAGCATTTATAATTTTCATGCGTTCATTATGGGCCTTGTCTTGGATCTTGGTGCATGTGTGCATATGGATGGACCATGCAAGGTTCTCTTTAATTTTCTGTAGGGGCGTGTTTGGTTGCCTGCATATGGACCAACCAGGCCCGCACGGGAAGAATCCGCTCTGTTTGGTAGCCCGCATACACTGTTCGGCCTGCATCGCACAAGTTTAAAACACCTCCTGGCTAGGCCCAACAGCTACGCCTGAATCGGCAATTTCTGGAGAGCCAGGCTCGGGCGAAGCAGGGGAGGGCAACGCGGCGCTGAGCTCGTACGACCAGCGATATGCCGCGAGCTCGCGCGCGTCTCCGAAAAATCTACGGGAGGATTTCAGCTCACCTCCCGCCGAATCGGTCGCCCCTATTTAGCCCCCTCCTCTCACCGCCCAAAGTCCCTCCACTCTTCTCCCCCCTTTCGAGCTTTCCCGCCGACGCGCATCGAGACCGATGAGCAGGTAACCGGCGCTTCTTCACCGGCGGGCGGTCCACGGTGGCGACGACTCCTGTCCTCACCCTCTCCGACCGTTCCCACGTCCACCTTAAGTTGCAACAATGGCCTCTGTGAGTTAAATCACCCTCTTCTCTCTATTCGTTGTATCTAGATAGGAGAGCATGTGGTTGTAGGGTTTGATGTGCAAGCATGTGGTAGGGTTGATTCATGCAGTTCGTGTGCTATGCTTACCGTCAATGCTGTAGACTGTGCTGTTGTGGTAGCTATTTGTGGTGGATTTGTAGCATGGTAGAGTACTGTGATAGTGATGAACACATTCATAGCTAGTTGTCATGTATGCTCCTCCTTTCATAGATCATCTGGTACCCTGTGTGCTATGCTTACTGTCAATGCGTGCTCTTCCTTTCATAGATCGTCCGATACTGTCGTGTTATGCTTACTATCCATGCGTGCTATGATTATAGGACATGACCATGCAAACCCAAGATCTCAGGCAGACCCTTGCATGTCCGACAGCCAGTACGGTGCGTCCTATGTCGAGGACTCCAACCCCCCCCCCCCCCCCTCAATGGGCAGATTCCTCTTGATTCATATGTGTTCCAGGTATCAGCCGCTGGTTCTCTTTTTTTGCCAGTTGTGCTCGTTGAGCCAACTTCCGCTGCACTGACGGCAACCACAAAAGCAAAGAAGGATGGTAGGGGGAACAATATGAAGTGGCAGCCATTCATGTCCATGTTTGTGCTGAAGAAGATGTGTGAGCTCATCCCTAGTGGGGTTAGGACTGACAAGGGCTTCAAGAAGGTGCACTTGAACACCATTGTGAAGCAGGTGTTCGAGTTTTGTGGCCAGGAGGTGACTGCCAACCTGGTGTACAACCACCTCAGGAAGTGGAGAGCTCGATGGATCCAAGTGTCCAAGCTCAGAAACCTTAGCAGCGCCTCATGGGATCAGAACACTTGTTCGATCGTTCTGGAGGTAGAGCACTACACCGGCCATGTCGCGGTTAGCTCACTGCCCCCTTGTTTTTCACACTGAATACCATTTCCCAAGGTTGGAAAAAGTGGTAGACGTAAGCAAGGTTGTTGGCCTTCGCCTAGTGACTAGGCGGTGCTTAAGCGCCCTAGGCGCGGCCTAGGCGACAATATAGCTTTTACTATCAGGGTGTATCTATGGTTATTATATGTGTACTAATATTAATTTAGGGCGTGTAAATAAGTTAACTACTATCTACTACCATTGAACATGACCCATTTGCATATCAATGCAATATGGCATGATTTCTTGCTTGCGTAGACAATTTCTTGCTTGCCTTGCCTAGACTTCCATTTATGCCCTAGGTGAGGCTTTTGGCCATCACCTAGTGCCTAAGCGCCTCATAGGCACTGCCTTTTTCAATAGAGGCAGTGCCGAGACACCTCCAGATGCAGCACCTGAATTGATGAAGCCATCCAGAAGGCAAAGGTTGCTTGTGTTTTGAGAAAGGAAGTAACCCTCATTTACAATCTTTGCACACTTCTAATTTCTGGCGACATGATCAAGTGGACATTGCAAGTTGGCAACATATCAGTGGAAACAGGTTGATACTGCCACCGTGCAAAGCAAGGAATTTGATACCGGATATTGCCAGTGTAGCAGGCTTGGCAACAAACATGTTTGAGAAGTTGGCCACTACAGTCGAGGAGATAAATGTAGATGGCACCAATTACTATGCCTACAGCTTGGCGTAGTGGGTACCGGAATTTGATGTGTGTAGAGTGTGGAGGCTGTCTCGATGATTTGTGGTCTACCAGCGGTTTGATCGGATGGTCAGGTCAGAGGTCTGCTTCTCCGTGGTGCAGCTACTAGTTTCACCTTTACAAGTTTTTTCAATGGCAAAGCAATGCAGAATTTTGCCACATTCTCCTCGAACGCACGCAAAGGTAAGTTGGTAACACAAGGAAACATTGAATACTACTAATTCTTATAAGCTAAAGTTTTCATTCTGAATAATACTATATGAATGTATGTAGATGATAAGAAAAAGGAGAAGAAAAGAAGAAGATAATTTTGGGTGTGTGGTTGCCTCTATACTAGTGGTCATCCTGGCACTCCTCTCCTGGGTTATTCTATGGAGGAAAACAAGGTCATCGGTCATAGAAGGAGTATTTATGTAAGGGTGTCAACATACCAACTTACTAGGAGAAGTCAAGCTATTTATTAGCCGAGGGGGCCAATGCCCCCATAGCTAAGGTGGTGACTTCTCCGGTAATAATCGCGGGATAGACTATCGTGTTAGGAGAGCTACCTATGCCCTAGCACAGTGCCGAGACACCTCCAGATGCAGCACCTACATCGATGAAGCCATCCAGAAGGCACATGTTGCTTGTGTGCTGAGAAAGGAAGTAACCATCATTTTTGATCTTTTGCACACTTCAAATTTCTGGCGACATGATCAGTTAGACATCACAAGTCAACACCATATCAATGGAATAGGTTGATACTGCCACCGTGCAAAGCAAGGCATTTGACATGGGAATCAGTGCACTTATTGCTAGTGTAGCAAGCCTGGCAACAAACATGTTTGAGACGTTAGCCACTGCAGTCGAGGAGATAAACATTGAAGGCATCAAGTACTCCGCCTACGGCTTGACATAGTGTGTATCAGAGTTTGATGCCTGTAGAGTGTGGAGACTGTCTCGATGATTTGTGGTCTGCCAGCAGTTTGACCGGATGGTCACGTCAGAGGTCTGCTTCGCCGTGGTGTAGCTATGAGTTTCAACTTTACAAGTTTTTCAATGGCGAGCCAATCCGTAATTTTTCCGCATTCTCCTCCAATGCAAGCAAAGGTAAGTTGATAACACAAGGAAATACTGAATACTCCAAATTCTTATAAGCTAAAGTTTTCATTTTGAATAATATTGTATGAATGTATGTAGATGAAAAGAAGAAGGAGAAGATAACTTTGGGTGTGGTTGCCGCTGTACTAGTGGTCATCCTGGCACTTCGCCTGGGTTATTTTGTGGAGGAAAACAAGGTCATCACAGAAGGGGTATTTAGGTAAGGGTCTCAACATATCAACTTACTAGGAGAGGTCGAGGTATTTATTAGCTGAGGGGGCCAATGCCCCCCCATGTTTGAATCAATTATTGGAGAATTTATTTATGGCAGGGCTTATATGGGGGAAAATTAGCCTTTGCCCCCCACCCCTACAAATTTCTTCTAGCTCCTTCACTACATACTAATACATAATTTATTAAAAGAACATATCAAGAAGTTTAATTTTACAACTCATATTCTGTCTTCAACTCTCCCCCGACATATTTTGCCTTAGTCCATTTGTAATCATTGCTTCAGGAATATTCTACTCTTCATCTTATTATTCTAATCTCTTGGATGCCATATCATGGATTTCTTTTGAATGTGCAAGTGAAGAACCAAGAACTTAGACTCACATCACTGGCATTGAAAAGTTCATTGGTGCTCCAAGATTGACCCACACTACTCCTTCTTTGGGTACTGATGACCCACAAGTATAGGGAATCGCAACAGACTTCGAGGGTAGTATTTCATCCCAAATTTATTGATTAGACACAAGGGGAGCCAAAGAATATTTAGAACTCTTAGCAGTTGAATTGTCAATTCAACCACACTTAAGAGATAACTTCCTTGTAGCAATTTACTATTAGCATAGTAATATGATAGCAGTAGTGATAGAGTAACAGTAACAATAGCAGAAATAGTAACAAGTTTGTAACGAGCAGAGTAGTAGTGAATTTAACCATGGCAATAGCAGAAAAGTATAGGTATGGAGTAACTATGGGGTGTTCGGATGAGATTCAATATGCAACAGTCATAACCTAGAGCGATAACAAACTGACCCCAATTCATCAGTCATATGTAGACATGTATTCCGTATATAGTCATATGTGCTTGCGATAATAACTTGCATAACATCTTTTTTCTTGCCTTCCCTCCTAATGGGAACTAAGAGTAATTAAGACGCTCCTTTTGATAGAGAACCGGAACAAAGCATTATCACATAGCGAATACATGTAATCCACAAATTAATGGCATCCCCGTAGAGTATCCTAATTGTTGTCACTTTGTGGTGTAGGATTCGGAATGATAACAGGTGCATACAACTTGCAGGTATGATCAAGAACACAAATATATTCATAAAAACTTACTATGTCCAGATCTGAAATCATGGCACTCGGGCCCTAGTGACAAGCATTAAGCATAGCAAAGTCATAGGCATTGCCTACTCGCAACTAAAAACGCTTGTGCTTCTTTCTTAGGAGCATTCCAAAGACGCTGAGTTCCTCAACACACCCATCCAGAACTACAACCAGATGCAGCACATCTTCTCCTTCGGGCTGGCAACCGCCAAAGCATGCCATGGGCTCCGGTGAGCCTCTCGGTTCTCCCATACGGGAGTTCCGAGGCACCCCGAACGTAGAGGCAGTCCTTGATGGCCCTGGAAAGCCATTTGAGCATGTCCCTAAGCTCGATAGAGATAGGAAGAGGGGCGGCTTGATGGAGGAGGAGATCAGTGTCTTCACCAGCATGACTGAGGCCGTGAAGGAGGTGGCTGTTGGGAAACGTAGTAATTTCAAAAATTTCCTACGCACACGCAAGATCATGGTGATGCATAGCAACGAGAGGGAGAGTGTATGTCCACGCACTGTGAGACCGTAAGCGAAGCGTTATGACAACGAGGTTGATGTAGTCGACGCCTTCACGATCCGACCGATCCAAGTACCGAACGTCACGGCACCTCCGAGTTCAGCACACATTCAGCTCGATGACGATCCCGGACTCGATCCAGCAAAGTGTCGGGATGAGTTCCACAAGACGACGGCGTGGTGGCGATCTTGATGTTCTACCGTCGCGAGGCTTCGCCTAAGCACCGCTACAATATTATCGAGGTGGACTATGGTGGAGGGGGCACCGCACACGGCTAAGGAACGATCACGAAGATCAACTTGTGTGTCTATGGGTGCCCTTGCCCCGTGATATAAAGGAGTGGAGGAGGAGGGCTGGCCCTCTCTATGGCGCGCCCTAGGGGAGTCCTACTCCCACCGGAGTAGGATTCCCCTTTCCTAGTAGAACTAGGAGCCCTTCCAAGTAGTAGGAGTAGGAGGAAGGAAAGGAAGGAAAAGGAAAAGGAAGGAAGGCGCCCCTTCCCTAGTCCAATTCGGACCAGACCAAGGAAGGGTGCGCCACCCTTGAGGCCCTTTTCCTTCTTTCCCGTATGGCCCAATAAGGCCCAATACGTATTCCCGTAATTCTCCCACTCGAAAAATACCGAATCACTCGAACCTTTCCGATGTCCGAATATAGTCGTCCAATATATCGATCTTTACGTCTCGACCATTTCGAGACTCCTCGTCATGTCCCTGATCTCATCCGGGACTCCGAACTTCTTCGGTACATCAAAACTCATAAACTCATAATATAACTGTCATCGAAACCTTAAGCGTGCGGACCCTACGGGTTCGAGAACTATGTAGACATGACCTAGAACTATTCTCGGTCAATAACCAATAGCGGAACCAGGATGCTCATATTGGCTCCTACATATTCTACGAAGATCTTTATCGGTCAAACCACATAACAACATACGTTGTTCCCTTTGTCATCGGTATGTTACTTGCCCGAGATTCGATCGTCGGTATCTAATACCTAGTTCAATCTCGTTACCGGCAAGTCTCTTTACTCGTTACGTAATGCATCATTCCGTAACTAACTCATTAGCTACATTGCTTGCAAGGCTTATAGTGATGTGCATTACCGAGAGGGCCCAGAGATACCTCTCCGACAATCGGAGTGACAAAACCTAATCTCAAAATACGCGAACCCAACATGTACCTTTGGAGACATCTGTAGTACTCCTTTATAATCACCCAGTTACGTTGTGACGTTTGGTACCACCCAAAGTGTTCCTCCGGTAAACGGGAGTTGTATAATCTCATAGTTACAGGAACATGTATAAGTCATGAAGAAAGCAATAGCAATATACTAAACGATCAAGTGCTAGGCTAACGGAATGGGTCATGTCAATCACATCATTATCCTAATGATGTGATCCCATTAATCAAATAACAACACATGTCTATGGTTAGGAAACATAACCACCTTTGATTAATGAGCTAGTCAAGTAGAGGCATACTAGTGACTATATGTTTGTCTATGTATTCACACATGCATCATGTTTCCGGTTAATACAATTCTAGCATGAATAATAAACATTTATCATGATATAAGGAAATAAATAATAACTTTATTATTGCCTCTAGGGCATATTTCCTTCAGTCTCCCACTTGCACTAGAGTCAATAATCTAGTTCACATCGCCATGTGATTTAACATCAATAGTTCACATCTTTATGTGGTTAACACCCATAGTTCACATCGACATGTGACCGACACCCAAAGGGTTTACTAGAGTCAGTAATCTAGTTCACATTGCTATGTGATTAACACCCAAAGAGTACTAAGGTGTGATCATGTTTTGCTTGTGAGATAATTTTAGTCAACGGGTCTGTCACATTCAGATCCGTAAGTATTTTGCAAATTTCTATGTCTACAATGCTTTGCACGGAGCTACTCTAGCTAATTGCTCCCACTTTCAATATGTATCTAGACCGAGACTTAGAGTCATCTAGATTAGTGTCAAAACTTGCATCGACCTAACCCTTTACGACGAACCTTTTATCACTTCCATAATCGAGAAACATATCCTTATTCCACTAAGGATAATTTTGACCGCTGTCCATTGATCTACTCCTAGATCACTATTGCACTCCCTTGCCAAGCTTAGTGGTAGGGTATGCAATAGATGTGGTACACAGCATGGCATACTTTATAGAACCTATGGCTGATGCATAGGGAATGACTTTCATTCTCTTTCTATCTTCTGACGTGGTCGGGTTTTAAGTCTTACTCAATCTCACACCTTGTAACACAGGCAAGAAATCTTTCTTTGACTGTTCCATTTTGAACTACTTCAAAATCTTGTCAAGGTATGTATTCATTGAAAAAAAAACTTATCAAGCGTCTTGATCTATCTCTATAGATCTTGATGCTCAATATGTAAGCAGCTTCACTGAGGTCCTTTCTTTGAAAAACTCCTTTCAAATACTCCTTTATGCTTTGCAGAATAATTCTACATTATTTCCGATCAACAATATGTAATTCACATATACTTATCAGAAATGCTGTAGTGCTCCCACTCACTTTCTTGTAAATACAGGCTTCACCGCAAGTCTGTATAAAACTATATGCTTTGATCAACTTATCAAAGCGTATATTCCAACTCCGAGATGCTTGCACCAGTCCATAGATGGATCGCTGGAGCTTGCATATTTTGTTAGCACCTTTAGGATTTACAAAACCTTCTGGTTGCATCATATACAACTCTTCTTTAATAAATCCATTAAGGAATGCAGTTTTGTTTATCCATTTGCCAGATTTCATAAAATGCGGCAATTGCTAACATGATTCAGACAGACTTAAGCATAGATACGAGTGAGAAACTCTCATCGTAGTCAATACCTTGAACTTGTCGAAAACCTTTTGCGACAATTCTAGCTTTGTAGATAGTAACACTACTATCAGCGTCCGTCTTCCTCTTGAAGATCCATTTATTTTCTATGGCTTGCCGATCATCGGGCAAGTCAACCAAAGTCCGTACTTTGTTCTCATACATGGATCCCATCTCAGATTTCATGGCCTCAAGCCATTTTGCGGAATCTGTGCTCATCATCGCTTCCTCATAGTTCGTAGGTTCATCATGGTCTAGTAACATGATTTCCAGAACATGATTACCGTACCACTCTGGTGCGGATCTTACTCTGGAAGACCTACGAGGTTTGGTAGCAACTTGATCTGAAGTTTTATGATCATCATCATTAACTTCCTCACTAATTGGTGTAGGAATCACTGGAACTGATTTCTGTGATAAACTACTTTCCAATAAGGGAGAAGGTACAATTACCTCATCAAGTTCTACTTTCCTCCCACTCACTTCTTTCGAGAGAAACTCCTTCTCTAGAAAGGATCCATTCTTGGCAACGAATGTCTTGCCTGATCTGTGATAGAAGGTGTACCCAACATTTTGGGTATCCTATGAAGACGCACTTTTCCGATTTGGGTTCAAGCTTATCATGTTGAAACTTTTTCACATAAGCATCGCAACCCAATCTTTAAGAAATGACGGCTTAGGTTTACTGCTAAACCATAGTTCATATGGTGTCATCTCAACGGATTTAGATGGTGCCCTATTAAACGTGAATGCAACTATCTCTAATGCATAACCCCAAAACGATATTGGTAAATCGGTAAGAGACATCATTGATCGCACCATATCAAAATAAAGTACGGTTACGACGTTCGGACACACCATAACATTTTGGTGTTCCAGGTGGCGTGAGCTGTGAAACTATTCCACTTTGTTTTAATTGAAGACCAAACTCGTAACTCAAATATTCATCTCCACGATCAGATCGCAGAAACTTTATTTTCTTGTTACGATGATTTTCTACTTCACTCTGAAATTCTTTGAACTTTTCAACTATTTCAGACTTATGTTTCATCAAGAAGATATACCCATATCTGCTCAAATCATCTTGTGAAGGTCGAAAATAACGATACTTGCCACGAGCATCAACACTCATTGGATCGCATACATCGGTATGTATTATTTCCAATAAGTCAAGATCTCGCTCCATTGTTCCGAACAACGGAGTTTCAGTCATCTTGCCCAAAAGGCACGGTTCGCAAGCATCAAATGATTCATAATCAAGTGATTCCAAAACCCATCAGCATGGAGTTTCTTCATGCGCTTTACACCGATATGACCCAAACGGCAAGTGCCACAAATAAGTTGCACTATCATTATTAACTTTGCATCTTTTGGCATCAATATTATGAATATGTGTATCACTACTATCGAGATCCAACAAACTATTTTCATTGGGTGTATGACCATTGAAGGTTTTATTCATTTAAACAGAACAACAATTATTCTCTGATTTTAAATGAATAACCGTTTTGAAATAAACATGATCAAATCATATTCATGCTCAACGCAAACACCAAATAACATTTATTTAGGTTTAACACTAATCCCAAAAGTATAGGGAGTGTGCGATGATGATCATATCAATCTTGGAACTACTTCCAACACTCATCGTCACTTCCCCTTCAACTAGTCTCTGTTTATTCTGTAACTCCTGTTTCGAGTTACTAATCTTAGCAATCGAACAAGTATCAAATACTCAGGGGCTACTATAAACACTAGTAAGGCACACATCAATAACCTTATATCAAATATAACCTTGTTCACTTTGCCATCCTTCTTATCCACCAAATATTCAGGGGTAGTTCCGCTTCCAGTGACCAGTTCCATTGCAGCAAAAGTACTTAGTCTCAGGCTTAGGTCCAGACTTGGGCTTCTTCACTCGAGCAGCAACTTGCTTGCCGTTCCTTTTGAAGTTCCCCTTCTTCCATTTGCCCTTTTCCTTGAGACTAGTGGTCTTGTCAACCATCAACACTTGATGTTTTTCTTGATTTCTACCTTCGCCGATTTTAGCATCGCGAAGAGCTCGAGAATCTTTTTCGTCATCCCTTGCATACTATAGTTCATCACGAAGTTCTACTAACTTAGTGATGGTGACTAGAGAATTCTGTCAATCACTATCTTATCTCGGAAGATTAACTCCCACTTGATTCAAGCGATTGAAGTACTCGGACAATCTGAGCACATGCTCACTAGTTGAGCGATTCTCCTTCATCTTTTAGCTATAGAACTTGTTGGAGACTTCATATCTCTCAACTCGGTATTTGCTTGAAATATTAACTTCAATTCCTGGAACATCTTATATGGTCCATGACGCTCAAAACATCTTTGAAGTCCCGATTCTAAGCCGTTAAGCATGGTGCACTAAACTATCAAGTAGTCATCATATTGAGCTAGCCAAACGCTCATAACGCCCGCATCTGCTCCTGCAATAGGTCTGTCACCTAGCGGTGCATTAAGGACATAATTCTTCAGGCAGCAATGAGGATAAACCTCAGATCACGGATCTAATCCGCATCATTGCTACTAACATCTTTCAACACAATTTTCTCTAGGAACATATCAAAATAAACATTTGAAAGCAACAACGTGAGCTATTGATCTACAACATAATTTGCAAAATACTACCAGGACTAAGTTCATGATAAATTTAAGTTCAATTAATCATATTACTTAAGAACTCCCACTTAGACAGACATCTCTCTAGTCATCTAAGTGATCACGTGATCCAAATCAACTAAACCATAACCGATCATCACGTGAGATGGAGTAGTTTTCAATGGTGAACATCACTATGTTGATCATATCTACTATATGATTCACGCTCGACCTTTCGGTCTCCGTGTTCCGAGGCCATATCTGCATATGCTAGGCTCGCCAAGTTTAACCTGAGTATTCGCGTGTGCAAAACTGGCTTGCACCCGTTGTAGATGGACGTAGAGCTTATCACACCCGATCATCACGTGGTGTCTGGGCACGACGAACTTTGGCAACGGTGCATACTCAGGGAGAACACGTCTTGATAATTTTTAGTGAGAGATCATCTTAAAATGCTACCGACAATCAAAGCAAGATAAGATGCATAAAGGATTAACATCACATGCAATCAATATATGTGACATGATATGGCCATGATCATCTTGTGCCTTTGATCTCCATCTCCAAAGTACCGTCATGATCTCTATCGTTACCGGCACGACACCATGATCTTCATCACCTTGATCTATATCAATGTGTCGTCACATGGTCGTCTCGCCAACTATTGCTCTTGCAACTATTGCTATCGCATAGCGATAAAGTAAAGCAATTATTTGGCACTTGCATCTTTATGCAACAAAGAGAGAACCATAGGGCTTCTGCCAGTTGCCGATAACTTCAACAAAACATGATCATCTCATACAACAACTTATATCTCATCACGTCTTGACCATATCACATCACAACATGCCCTGCAAAAACAAGTTAGACGTCCTCTACTTTGTTGTTGCAAGTTTTACGTGGCTGCTACGGGCTAAGCAAGAACCGATCTCACCTACGCATCAAAACCACAACGATAGTTTGTCAATTTGACTCCGTTTTAACCTTCGCAAGGACCGGGCGTAGCCACACTCGGTTCAACTAAAGTTGGAGAGACTGTCGCCGCAAGCCACCTATGTGCAAAGCACGCCGGAGAACCGGTCTCGCGAAGCGTCGCGTAATGTCGGTCCGGTCGCCTCGCCCAACAATACCGCTGAACCAAAGTATGACATGCTGGTAGGCAGTATGACTTATATCGCCCACAACTCACTTGTGTTCTACTCGTGCATATAACATCAACACATAAAACCAGGCTCGGATGCCACTGTTGGGAAACGTAGTAATTTCAAAAATTTCCGACGCACACGCAAGATCATGGTGATGCATAGCAACGAGATGGGAGAGTGTATGTCCACGTACCCTCGTAGACCGTAAGCGGAAGCGTTATGACAAGCGGTTGATGTAGTCGTACGTCTTCACGATCCGACCGATCCAAGTACCGAACGTACGGCACCTCCGAGTTCAGCACACGTTCAGCTCGATGACGATCCCCGGACTCCGATCCAGCAAAGTGTCGGGGATGAGTTCCGTCAGCACGACGGCGTGGTGACGATCTTGATGTTCTACCGTCGCAGGGCTTCGCCTAAGCACTGCTACAATATTATCGAGGTGGACTATGGTGGAGGGGGGCACCGCACACGGCTAAGGAACGATCACGAAGATCAACTTGTGTGTCTATGGGGTGCCCCTTGCCCCCGTATATAAAGGAGTGGAGGAGGGGAGGGCCGGCCCTCTCTATGGCGCGCCCTAGGGGAGTCCTACTCCCACCGGGAGTAGGATTCCCCCTTTCCTAGTAGAACTAGGAGCCCTTCCAAGTAGTAGGAGTAGGAGGGAAGGAAAGGGAAGGGAAAAGGAGAAGGAAGGAAGGGGGCGCCCCCCTTCCCTAGTCCAATTCGGACCAGACCAAGGGAAGGGGTGCGGCCACCCTTGAGGCCCTTTTCCTTCTTTCTCGTATGGCCCAATAAGGCCCAATACGTATTCCCGTAACTCTCCGGTACTCCGAAAAATACCCGAATCACTCGGAACCTTTCCGATGTCCGAATATAGTCGTCCAATATATCGATCTTTACGTCTCGACCATTTCAAGACTCCTCGTCATGTCCCTGATCTCATCCGGGACTCCGAACTTCTTCGGTACATCAAAACTCATAAACTCATAATATAACTGTCATCGAAACCTTAAGCGTGCGGACCCTACGGGTTCGAGAACTATGCAGACATGACCTAGAACTATTCTCGGTCAATAACCAATAGCAGAACCTGGATGCTCATATTGGCTCCTACATATTCTACGAAGATCTTTATCGGTCAAACCGCATAACAACATACGTTGTTCCCTTTGTCATCGGTATGTTACTTGCCCGAGATTCGATCGTCGGTATCTAATACCTAGTTCAATCTCGTTACTGGCAAGTCTCTTTACTCGTTACGTAATGCATCATTCCGTAACTAACTCATTAGCTACATTGCTTGCAAGGCTTATAGTGATGTGCATTACCGAGAGGGCCCAGAGATACCTCTCCGACAATCGGAGTGACAAAACCTAATCTCAAAATACGCCAACCCAACATGTACCTTTGGAGACACCTGTAGTACTCCTTTATAATCACCAAGTTACGCTAGTGACGCTTGGTAGCACCAAAGTGTTCCTCCGTAAACGGAGTTGCATAATCTCATAGTTACAGGAACATGTATAAGTCATGAAGAAAGCAATAGCAATATACTAAATGATCAAGTGCTAGGCTAACGGAATGGGTCATGTCAATCACATCATTCTCCTAATGATGTGATCCCATTAATCAAATAACAACACATGTCTATGGTTAGGAAACATAACCATCTTTGATTAATGAGCTAGTCAAGTAGAGGCATACTAGTGACTATATGTTTGTCTATGTATTCACACATGCATCATGTTTCCGGTTAATACAATTCTAGCATGAATAATAAACATTTATCATGATATAAGGAAATAAATAATAACTTTATTATTGCCTCTAGGGCATATTTCCTTCAGTGGCAACCGCCATAAGGGAGAGCAAGGCCGTCTACGTCCACCCTGACCTGTACAGCGCCGTCATGGAGCAAGGTGGCTTCAGTGATGAAGCTCTCAGCCACCTACTGGACAACAAGGCCCAGGGTGTTGGACTTGTTGCCATGGCAGACACACACATGGTGCTCTTGCTCAGGAGCTGGCTGGGCAAGCACTACTACTAGAGCTTGATGCTGGTTACCGCGTGTGTGATCCTCGACGACGATGGTGACAAGGACGACGATGACGATGACGGCATATATTTTGTGTAGCTAGGGCTTGAAAACAATTTGATGGTCTGTATATTTTGGTGAGGTGGTATATACGCACGATGATCCTCAGGGTGATCATGAACTTGCGGTGGTAGGACGATACCCTCTTTTGGATGTGGTGGTGTTAGGATGACACCATAGTAGTGCTAGGTTGAACTTACTATGCCATATGATCATGCATGCTTACTAGTTCTCTATTGCTCCATTGCTTGCTGCTTGATTGCTCCATGGCTTGCTGCTTGAACTTTCACTCTTTCTGCATTGCTAGGATAAGTGGTATGCGGTGTTCGTCGGGAGGAAACCAGGGGTGTACAGTTCATGGGAAGCTTGCAACCAACAAGTTTCGGGGTACAGCGACGGCAGCCACAAAGGGTTTAAGACTAGACAGGCAGCAGAAGAAGTTTACGCCAAGTTTGTGCGAAAGCAGGCATGCAAGGATAAGTTGGCAAGGTGGCGCCACAATTTGGGGTGAAGAGTTTGATCATCATCACGCAATTCGTTGCCATTGCAGTGCTATGGTGTCGGTGTGGTAGATGTGATCGTGTGAAAGGTGACCTCACTACATAGGGTACAAGGTTAGCACACCTTGCACCCTGTGTGCCACCAAACAACCTGCTTATGTGTGAGTTGAGACAATGCAGGCAACTAAGCAATGTGCGGTAAGCTATCCCCTAATGCAGGCAAGCAAGATGCAGGCAACCAAATAAGTTACAGATGTTGGATTTTAGGCGCTGTTTCTACTAAGCCGGGCCTCATTGAGTTAGGCCTCATTGAGTCAGGCTGGGTTGGAGCGGCAACCAAACACGCCCTAGGTTTAGGAATGTGGAGTATGTATGGTGTGAGGGTTATCAGGACGCTCTCAATGCATTGGCTCTTGCTCCCTCTCGGGTTTATTGCCCCCTCTTATTTTAGGCCAGACTTTGGCCATCTATATAATAAATACATTTTAAGTATATTCTAAAAAACTATATTCCAATTTATATATAAAAGAGGTTTCCCACTGTATAATTTTTATGATATATTTTTGTGATATATAGTTTATATTTTATTAGTTAAATTTATAGGTCAAACTTTGATCAAAAATAAGATGAGACCTAATAGACCCATAGGGGAGTAACTCGTTATTCTAGGTGTTGATAAATTTTAGAGACAAGCTCATTGTTGCATTGTCTCTTAGGTGTCGTTTTCTAAGTGATGTTGAATTCAATTGATTTAAAGACCACGTGTGGTCTTATACTCCCTCAGGTTTATAGGGCGCAAATCTGAAATCTCATCAACCAAGGCATTTTGTGAGTGAAGGAATGTATCTCGTACTTTATAAAACTGCCCAAATTAAGCTCATGCATTAATTTGGATTAATTGCAGTGCATGCATGCATGCTTAACCGCTAGATGAGTAGGAACAGTATATGCATTGGTGTGTTCCTTTTTAATTCTTGCATGCAAAGATTTGATGCGCCTCGAAAACTAAAAATGAGATGGAGATAAGCCCTTTAAATTGAAAAAACAAAAAAGTTAAAATAAGCCTTGTAAACAGGAAAAGTAGTATGGTGGCCTAGTTGTAGAGAGAAGAACTCGATCAGAGGATTAATTACATTGTGTAGAGAAACATGGTAAAGGCCGTATCCACGTTAGCGTTTTTGGTACAAACTCGTGCTAACAGATTAGCATTGGGAGTGCCCTCGTGCAGCTGGATACATCTACCATTGCCGAGTTGGATAGGGCACTGTGTTGTTTTACACTAGGGATTGACTGCATATATATAGTGGCCGGTTGTCTTAAAGCAAAGTGTAATTTATGTTCTGCTCTTCTTTTTTGTGGTGCATGAAATAGCTTCTTAATTCATACTGCCTCCATCAGGGTTTATTAGTCTCATTCGTATTTTGTGCTAAACTTTGACCTCAGATTTGGTTAGCAAAATAAACTTATATGGCATAAAAATTTATATTATTACGTTCATATTTCTCCATGATATTATTTTTCCTACATATAATTATATATTTTTAGTTAAATATACAATCAAACTTTAACCCAAAATACAACGAGGACAAATAAACCAGAACGGAGGTAGTATAAATTAATTTCTCACTCTTATTTATTTTGTGCTGCACCAATAACAATGGGTTTAATGTGCCTCGTGCCTAAGAAACATTTATGGAAGTCAAAGTCATATGTGTATGTGTGTATTTATGCGCACGCAAATATTTATTTTTACTGTATATTGTACTTATGAAAACAAGTAAGGCATCTCCAACAACATCCGCCAAAACACCACTAGCTATTTGGACCGCATGGTCCAAACACTTTATACAATCCAATGTTGTGCATCAAACGTCCGTAGACCGGTCTGCACATCTGAATTCCCGCAAACCAAACCAGAAGGAAAGTTGTGGAACATTTGCGGACGTCCGAATAGCGGCGACATAGGCGTCCGACACCCCGGACCCACAAAACTGAAGCGTAGCCCACATATTTGTACGGATTCACATGGTTTCCGTGTGAAATCCCGCCTTTCCCCCACTGGCTTTGCTCTGACCATCACCGCAATCTTTCCCATTTTCTGGCACATTTGTTCGTTCACCACCACAATGGAGCCAAAGGAGGTGCTAACAGAGATGTTCTCGCCAGAGCCAAAGGACCCGTTGGTGGTGGCCACCCATGAGATCAACACGGCAACACACACCGTCTGCCTTCGCAAATAGAGGAGGAGGGAGGAAACTTTGGCGGCATCCAGTGATGCAGTACCTCCTCTGGTGAAGCGTCCGAATCGGTCGGTGCCGGTCATGAAATTAACGGCTCCGGTGCAATGGCCAGTGCAGTTGCATCCGCCATACTGCTTCCTCGCCCCGCAGCTCAATCCACAGCAATAGTCCATGCCCACTGTTATAACTAGCCATGCTGTGCCGTACAACGTCGACCTCAGCACGGAGTACACCTTCACGGAGTCTTAGTCGTTGGCGCTTGTTCATTCATGGCCGACTTCCACGCCCGATGGTGCACAATCTCTTTTTTTGTCAGAATATCTAAACTGGGCATGAGGAGGAGGAGGCACCAATGAACATGATCCACGACGTAGACGGGCATGAAGAGGGGCAAGTGGACGACTCCCAGCCGGAGATGACCGACACCTAGCAGAAGAACACCCATATGTCGGACACCTAGCAGCTGGACGGCGACCAACAGGATGGTGATCCAGAGGACATGTGGGCGCTGAGTGTCAACCCAAAGCAGACAAGGGGACGAAATTTCAACTTGAAGGAGGATGAATTTTTGGTTGATTCGTGATTGGCCCCAAGCATTGATCCGATATATGGCATAGATCAGAGGGCAGTACTTTTGGACAAATGTGCATGCTTGTTCCATGTGCGTAAGTACTATGATCCGCATTGCACACGACTGATCCATGATCTCAACTCGAAGTTGTTCACGAGCAAGTATTGCAACTATTACAAGCAATTGCAAATCTGGTGGCCAAGTGGCATGACAATCCAAGAGGACGCAATTTTTTTGTCTCTCTATGTGGGTTGGTCATTTGGTGGGATATGCAATTTGTGTTGATCATTTGGCCGGATATGCAACCGGTTGATCTTTTTTTTTTCTAGGCTAGACATGCTGTCACACTGTTCTTGAAGGCGGAGAAGAAACACTTATTCTTCATTCATTGTTAGTTGAAGTTGAATGTGCACCCCATGCCAATTCCTTCAAGAATGCCCGCTATGCCCGATGTAGGTGAAGATGGTGCCAACAAAAGGATGCCTTGCTCCGACCAAAAGGATGGCTAGGAACCGAGGGAGGAAGTGCGAGAAGGAGAAGCGAGAAGGTGTGACAGACTAGACGACGGAGAAGTTTCAGGACATCATGGAGAAGGAGGAAACATGCGTCAAGCATAATGATGTGAAGGAGGAAAATAGGACAAAGAAGTTTGAGAAGTTCATCATGGTCCAAGATAAGATGATCAAGCTTCAAGAGAAGAAGGTTTAGCTCGCGGCCTCTTTGGAGGACACCAACATGTTGACCATGAAGATGTCATACTTAGATCCTGAAGCGGCAAAGATCATGCAAGCCTACCATGATAGGATATTGAAGTGCTTGGCAGACGATTTGGAGGAGACAACCGCTATGGAGGACCCAATCGCAGAGTGAAGAACATGGCACGGACAACCGGTCTAGGAAGGAAAAAAATGAGTATATTTGCATGGACAGCCGGACTGGCAACTTTTGGGATCGACCACATGTAAAGAACTTAAGAAAATCTGACACTTTTTGGTTGTTTGCATATGTTTGTACTTATTTACATCTGCTATAAATTGCTACTGATCTATATATGCATGTGTAGCGACCAGACCCAAATGGATCAAGTCTCTGTGCTCAGTGTCATCCCTGGATCAGTAATGCTGACACCACACAGTACTTCGAAGGATTTATAGCAGAGTAGCAATCACACACTTATTACATCGTTGTCCACAAGGGAACTGAATACAATAATATGGCTTAAGGCCATCTAATAACAGCGGAAGGCTTGGAAGATAAGCGAGTCCATCAACTCCAACGGCATCACTGAGTATAGAACCACGACCTAACACCTTACTCGTCGTCTGAAAAGTCTGCAACGTGAAAAGTTGCAGCCCGAAAACGGGTCAGCACATGGAATATGCTAGCAATGTAACACATAAGAGCAATGAATGGATAAGCCTATACTACATGCATATATGGCTGGTGGTAAGGCTCTACGGTTACATTTGCATAAAGCTGATTTTTCCCTATATCAAAGGAATAATTTTATTTAACTATCATGGTGGTTGTTAAACATTGAGAATGGTTGACAGCATCCTCAATCCCAATTAAAAAAGTACTCATCAAAAACCCAATAACTTTTATTTAGAAGTAACATGCTGAGATTCACATGATATTCAATTACAGGATACTCAAATTGTCCATAACCGGGGACACGACTAATCATGATTAGTTTATACACTCTGCAGAGGTTTGCGCACTTTTCCCCACAAGACTCGATCGCCTCCGCTTGATTCTCGCACTACATGGTGTTTGAGAAACGGATGACCGAGACATAGTCTTTCAGAAGCGCTAGCACCTTACATGTGGGTAGACCGTACCAACCTACATCCCCTACATCAGCTAGCCTACCCGTAAGAGTTCGCACGACTTAGTCAACTACGCCAGAGCCCATAATTGGCTTGTGGCTGCACACGGAAGTTTCCAGTTTGAATAATCTTATGATCCCTTAGAGCCTGGGTGGCGGTCCGAAGAAATACAGGCAAGTCCTGATGGAAACCAGGTGCCTCAATCCACCCAGATGTGTGTTTAGGTTGCCACCTTAGATAAACCATTAGTTAACAATCTCACATCTGTCATGGATATTCACCCACCCAATCCACGTCTACTAGCATAGCATGGCATGAACAAGCAAACGTAGAAGTAACTCCCAAGGTTTCATAAGTAAAACAGGTAATAGGTACTACCTCAATCTACTTCCCAAACCCACAATTTAATTAGATCCTAATCATGCAAGTGTTTGAGGAATAGATCTAATGCATAAAAACTGGGTTATGAGAAGAGTATGATCAAAGTGTTACTTGCCTTGCTGATGATCCGCGAGTCCTAGAGATTCGAAATAACAAGCGGCGCACTCCGGGTGATCTAACGCAGACAAACAACAAGCATACAATAAGTACTCATCTAATGCACAGGGAAATCTCGAATAAAAGATCTAACCAGAAAGTTCAACTTAAGAACCCTGGTTGCAAAGAATCGAATCAAAACAAACTCCGAAAGTCGAAACTCGAGAGAGAACGACTCGGTTTAGCGATCTGAAATTAGGTCAAAATTTCACAGTAGCAAAACTCTGTGAAAGTAGGGTAGTCGAACGGCGGTTTCATTTTAAACTCCAGCGCTTGAATCACCGATTCCGATAAACGAGTGAGAAATAAAACAGTTTTGAAAATCAGATCCAAATCAAATCAAAAATAACGGTTTAAATTCGATTAAAAAGAAAAACGACGAACGGGTTAAATAGTGAACGTCGTTAACAGAACGAATCCAACGAACGCGTTCATTGAAACGAACGGTTCGGTGAACGCTCATAAATAAGAAAACCGAAAAAATAAAACCAATCTAGGTTTTTTTTAAAAACCGAACATATATTTTTAAAAAATAAACCGGACGGTTCGAGGGGAAAACCGAATCGGCGCGGCGGCGGTGGCTACCTCCGGTGATCGCGGAGGGCGCCCGGGCTCGGGAGAGGGCGGGGGTCCGGGTCGGCGGCGGGGGGTCCGGCGGGCGGGCGGCCCACGGCGGGGCGGCGGCGGCACAACAAGGCGGCTCAAGTCGAGGCTCGGGTGGCGCTGGCTCGGGGGGGGGTTGGGGTGAGAGAGAGGGGCCGGGGGGGTTATAAAGGGGGTGGCGGCTTGTGGAGGGGGTAAGGGAGCCGGTCCCAAGGGACTCGGGCGGCGGCGGGGTCTCGTGGCGGTGGCGGGACTCAGGCGCGGCATGCGAGGAGGAGAGAGGGAGGTGGGCGGGGCTGGGCCTGGGCCTGGCTGGCTTGGGCCGGCCGGGCCTCGGTCCAGTGGGCGCTGAATTTTTTAAAATAAAATTAAACCAAAACGAATAAAAAAAATACCAAACGATCTCGGATTTAAATAAAACAAATTTTCCCCGACTCCTAAAAATGAGTCGAACAAAATGAACTTTAAAAACAACAAACATGCATAAAATTCTTAAAATGCTCATTTTGCCTAAGCAAAATAAATCTTCCAAAACCAAATTTGGTTTATTTATAATACCTTCATTTTTCCTAATTGTTTGGGAAAGTCATATTATTCCCTCTCAAAATATTTTTATAGGAAAAACTTTATGAAGATAATTTAAATAAATCCAAATGATCCTATTTTCAAAATTTGGAAAAATCCCAAATATGAAAATAATGAAACTTCCAACTCTCTCCGAGGGTCCTTGAGTTGCGTGAAATTTCTAGGATCGGAAAATGCGGGAAAATATGATATGCATGATGACCTAATGTATAACATTCCAAATTGAAAATTTGGGATGTTACAAACCTACCCCCTTAAGATGAATCTCGCCCTCGAGATTCGGGTTGGCTAGAAAATAGGTGAGGTGGTCCTTACAAAACTTCCTCTCTTTCCTGTGTGGCTTCATCCTCGGTGTGGTGGCTCCACCGAACTTTGCAAAACTTGATAACCTTGCTGCGGGTAACTCTGCTGGCATAATCGAGAATCTTAACGGCTTTTCTTCATATGTCAAGTCATCCTTCAACTGAATTGCCTCCAGTGGCACTTGTGTCTCTTAACGGTACCTCTGCAATCTCGGGTGACATTTCTTCAATCGAGAAACATGGAATACATCATGAACTCCCCGACAGTCCTTCCGTAATTCCAACTTATACGCAACTTCTCCCATGCGTTGCAAAATCTTATACGGTCCAACGAAACGGGTGCTAACTTTCCTTTAACTCCAAACGCTTAACTCCTCAAGCGGGATACTCGAGATATACTCTGCTCCAACTTCATACTCAATCGCTTTGCGCTTTGAATCGGCATAGCTCTTCCGTGCGATTGGGCTACCTTGAGCCTGTCTCGAATCAACTTAACTTTCTGTTCGCTCCTTAATCAAATCTGGTCCAAATAGTGACGATCTCCGGTTTATTCCCATGACAATGGTGTCCTGCACCTTCTTCCATACAAGGCCTCGAAAGGTGCCATCTTTAAGTTGGTTTGGTAACTGTTGTTGTAGGAAAATTCTGCATACGGCAAATTATCGTCCCAGCTAGATCCATAATCTAGTGCACAAGCTCTCAGCATGTCCTCCAAAATCTGATTGACTCTCTCGGTCTGTCCATCGGTCTGTGGGTGGAAAGCGGTGCTGAATTCCAATCGGGTTCCCAATGTTTCGTGCAACTGGTTCCAAAATTTCGAAGTAAACCGGGTTCCTCTCGTTCGATACAATGCTCCTCGAACTCCGTAAGCATACAATTCTGGTCATGTATATCTTTGCCAACTTAGCACTGCTATAGGTAGTCTTGACTGGAATGAAATGAGCTACCTTGGTCAAACGGTCGACTATGACCCAAATCGAGTCATATCCTGAACGGGTCTTTCGCAAACCTGTGATGAAATCCATGCCTAGTTTATCCCACTTCCATTCGGGTATCGGCAATGGTTGCAACAATCCTGCTGGCTTCTGATGTTCTGCCTTTACTTTCTGACATACGTCGCAAATTGCTACATACTCCGCAATATCCTTCTTCATTCCGGTCCACCAGAAAATATTCTTCCAATCCAAATACATCTTGGTATTTCCTGGGTGAATCGAATAGGGTGAGTCATGGGCTTCTTGTAAAATCAACTTCCTGATCTCTGGGTCATTGGGCACATAAACACGGTCTTCAAACCATAGGGTATCGTGTTCATCCTCTTGAAATCCTTTAGCCTTTCCTTTGCTCATTTTCTCCTTTATAGAGGCAACTTCCTTATCTGCCTTTTGGGCTTCTCTGATTTTGTCCATCAGTGTCGACTGAATCTCCAATGCTGCTACATAGCCTCTCGAACTATTTCCAAACATAGCTCTCAAGGTCCTCGGCTAACTCATTGGGTATTCCTCCCATCATTAGGGTATTGACGTGGCTCTTACGGCTCAATGCGTCTGCTACGACATTAGCCTTTCCGGGGTGGTAATGCAATCTCATATCATAATCCTTGATTAGCTCTAACCATCTCCTCTGTCTGAGATTCAATTCCTTCTGTGTGAAGATGTACTTCAAACTCTTGTGATCCGTATATACTTCACAATGATTTCCAATGAGAAAATGTCTCCACGTCTTCAAGGCATGCACAACGGCTGCTAACTCCAAATCATGAGTGGCGTAATTCAACTCATGGGGCTTAAGTTGTCGTGAAGCATACGAAACAACTCTTCCTTCTTGCATAAGCACTGCTCCAAGTCCTCGACGTGAAGCGTCGCAATACACCTCATAATCCTTAGTTTGATCTGGCAATATCAAAACTGGTGAGGTGACCAATCTTTTCTTCAACTCCTGAAAACTTGCCTCACAGTCCTCAGTCCATATGAATTTTTTTTCCTTTTTCAACAATTCAGTCATAGGCTTTGCAATCCTTGAGAAATTCTCAATGAATCTTCGGTAGTATCCTGCGAGTCCAAGGAAACTCCGAATCTCTCCAACTGTCGTTGGTGCTTCCCACTTGGTTACGGTCTCAACTTTGGTGGGGTCAACTGCTATCCCTTCTCCGGATATAACATGTCCGAGAAATCCAACTTCCTTTAGCCAAAACTCACATTTGCTGAACTTGGCATACAACTGGTGTTCCTCGCCTCAAAACCAATCTCAAATGTTCCTTGTGTTCCTCTTCATTCTTCGAGAAAATCAAAATATCATCAATGAACACCACGACGAACTTATCCAAAAACTCCATAAACACTTTGTTCATCGTGTTCATGAAATAGGCTGGTGCGTTAGTCATCCAAATGACATAACGGTATACTCATACAGTCCATATCTCGTGGTAAACGCTGTCTTGGGTATATCTTGCTCCCGAATCTTCAACTGATGGTACCCTGATCGCAAGTCGATCTTAGAGAACACTTTGGCTCCTTGCAAGCGATCAAACAGATCATTTATCATCGGTAGTGGGTACTTGTTCTTGATTGTTACTTCATTCAATCCACGGTAATCAACAACCATTCTCAACGATCCATCCTTCTTCTCCACTAACAAAACGGGTGATCCCCAAGGTGAAGAACTTGGGCGAATAAAACCTTTATCCAATAGTTCCTTAATCTGCTTCTTGATTTCCGCCAATTCCTTTGCGGGCATCCTGTACGGTCGCTTCGATATCGGGCCTGTTCACGGCAACAGCTCGATCAAAACTCAATGTCTCTATCCGTGGCATTCCCGGCAACTCTTCCGAAATACATCAGAAAATCCTTCACCATCGGTACTTCTTCCCGCACCACTCCGATAAGCAATTAACTTGTGCTCTCCTCGGCTCGTGCCGTGATACATACTTAATCCTTCTTCCTTCCGTGTGGTGAGCAAAATTGACCTTGTGGTACAATCTATGTTTCCTCCATACTTTGATAACCAATCCATTCCTAATATCACATCCAATCCTTGGGATTCCGTAACTATTAGGTCCAAGGGAAAACATAGTGTCCAATCCTTAGTGGCGATCGATCACACCATTTACTAGCCATGTACTCTGCTCCGGTGAGGTTACTAGCATGGGTGACCTAAGGGCTTGGGTTGGTAACTTGTACTTATCCACAAATCCCTTTATATGTATGAATGCGATGCACCAAGATCAAAAAGAACAACTGCAGTAAATGACTTAACCAAAACTTACCGACATCGCATCGGGCTGATCTTCAACCTCCTCCACATCAATGTGGTTCACTTGTCCCCTGTTGAAAGGGTTGGGCTTCTTTCCGAGCTTCCATTGCCATTTCCATTCGGCCTTCGGCGTCATTTGCATAATGCCCATCTTGCGGCACTTAAAGCAAGTAATGTGACTCAGTCTACCTTGGATGGTGTAGACGGGTTGGTGCGGTTCTGTCCGTTGCTTCCTCCATTCCCTGCTCCCATTCTTGGTGCCATTATGGTTATGCTAATTACCTCCTCCATGGGTATGCTGAAACTGAATTCTGATTTAGGGTATAACGAGGCTTCACCGATCCGAGTTATACTTCCCTTGTCCATACTTCCGCTTGCATGTTCTCAATTTGTTGCTGCTTTCCTTCAATCATGAGAGCTCGGTCTACTAACTCCTGGTAGTTGTTGAAACTTGCTACCATCAACGGCATGCTGAACTCATCATTCAGTCCTTCTAGAAACTTCTCCGCTTAGTCAGCATCCGTAGTAACGCTCATCCGGGGCATAACGTGCTAATTTGCTAAAGTCATCCACGATCGCCAACAGTCCTTCCTCCTTGGCGTAAGTTGCGAAACTCACGCTTCTTCATGGCCATGGCTCCTGCTGAAACATGGGCTGTGCGAAAAGCTTGTCAAACCGGTCCCATGTGATGTTGTTCACGGATAAGTGGCTGTGAAATTCTCCCACCATGCTGCTGGGTCCTTCAAGCTGATGTGCTGCAAACTTCACTCTTTCACCATCTGCATCCTGCAGTGGTCAGCTCCTTCCTATCTTGCGGAGCCACCATCTGCTACAATTGGCTCGGTGCTATCGGAATACACCGCGGTTTCAGTCTAAGGAAACGAGTCGATGATCCGCAGTGGTGGTGGTGGCGGTGGGTTGTTGTTGTTGTTGTTCGCACCAATGTTTGAATCAGGGTATTCTGCTGCTGGATCAATTGGGTGATCTCTCGCGGAAAACGAATCCGGGTCGCGTCTCGAGGCATCTCAAGGGTTTAGAAGAGAAGAGAAATGTAGAATAGAATGAGGTCTAAGGAATCACTACCCAAATGCACATGAGCAAATCACACAAAATCACTTCATTCAATCAAACAAGGGTTACAACGATCTAACTATCGCAAAAGTGCGTGTACTATAAAGGTTTACATGGAGGGAATACTACTAATATGTGGGGGACTTCTACTAATTTGAACCGGTGGAAGACTCCATGATGTCTGCTCCAGCTTCGTCTTCAAAGTCGGGTTCACTTGGATCCGAATCGGTGTCGTCGATGTTGATGTAGTCGATTGGGTATTCGACATACTGGTCTTCATTCTTGAGCGCCAACTTCTTTTTGAGCTCTTCGATCTCGTACTTAAGATCGTTATTGTGTCTTGCCAGAGCTACGATCTCGTCCATGTAGTCCTTGCGTGTAGTCTTTAGTTCTTCTTCCAGTTCAATGATCCTTTCCTTTGTCTTCTGCAACTCCAACATGTCATTGCACATTTGATTCTCCTGGCGTCGAATGTGCTGGTTTAACTCCTGGATGAAAGCTGCAATGGACCTATCCTTCTTGGTGCTGACGACGTCCCAGTTGTCATCTCGGCGTCCGCAAATCTGGTAGATGGTGTCCTTGAGGTCTTCTTGATAAACTTCTCCAATGCGTCCCATGGTGATATGAGCTGCCATGCTCTTTCCCAGACTCCAAGTGGGTGCACTGAAAACACTATCTATAGGATTGGTGATTGGGGCAAATGTCCTTCCTGGAACGTGAGCATGAATCTTCCAGCGCTCCTCTTCAGGCAGAGTGGCGTTGAAAGTCCCGTGAAGCTTGGTAGTCCAATGTTCGGTACTTAGTAACTTCCTTCAAGTGAAATCCAAAAGGTGTGCCTTCATCCGGTTGGGTGTACTTGATCTTCGCGTCAAATCATCCTAAAGAGAGTAGAAAAGATGAGGAGTTAGAAAATGGGAAGAGAGAGTAATCTATGGCTTTAACTTAGTGGTCGTGTCTCACAGTCAACGTGTGCTCGATACCATTCTCTGTGAGCGACCAGACCCAAATGGATCAAGTCTCGTGCTCGATGTCATCCCCGGATCAGAATGCCGACACCACACAAGATTTCAAGGATTTATAGCGAGTAGCAATCACACACTTATTACATTGTTGTCCACAAGGAACTGAATACAATAATATGGCTTAAGGCCATCTAATAACAGCGGAAGGCTTGGAAGATAAGCGAGTCCATCAACTCCAACGGCATCATCGAGTATAGAACCACGACCTAACACCTTACTGTCGTTCTAAAAGTCTGCAACGTGAAAAGTTGCAGCCCAAAACGGGTCAAGACATGGAATATGCTGGCAATGTAACACATAAGAGCAATGAATGAATAAGCCTATACTACATGCATATATGGCTGGTGGTAAGGCTCTCACGTTACATTTGCATAAAGCTGATTTTTCCCTATATCAAAGGAATAATTTTATTTAACTATCATGGTGGTTGTTAAACATTGAGAATGGTTGACAGATCCTCAATCCCAATTAAAAAGTACTCATCAAAACCCAATAACTTTTATTTAGAAGTAACATGTTGAGATTCACATGATATTCAATTACAGGATACTCAAATTGTCCATAACCGGGACACGGCTAATCATGATTAGTTTATACACTCTGCAGAGGTTTGCGACTTTTCCCCACAAGACTCGATCGCCTCCGCTTGATTCTCGTGACTACATGGTGTTTGAGAAACGGATGACCGAGACATAGTCTTCGTAAGCGCTAGCACCTTACATGTGGGTAGACCGTACCAACCTACATCCCCTACATCAGCTAGCCTACCCGTAAGAGTTCGCACGACTTAGTCAACTACGCCAGAGCCCATAATTGGCTTGTGGCTGCACACGGAAGTTTCAGTTTGAATAATCTTATGATCCCTTAGAGCCCAGGTGGCGGTCCAAGAAATACAGCAAGTCTGATGGAAACCAGTGCCTCAATCCACCCAGATGTGTGTTTAGGTTGCCACCTTAGATAAACCATTAATTAACAATCTCACATCTGTCATGGATATTCACTCACCCAATCCACGCCTACTAGCATAGCATGGCATGGACAAGCAAACGAGAAGTAACTCCCAAGGTTTCATAAGTAAAACAGTAATAGGTACTACTCAATCTACTTCCCAAACCCACAATTTAATTAGATCCTAATCATGCAAGTGTTTGAGGAATAGATCTAATGCATAAAACTGGGTTATGAGAAGAGTATGATCAAAGTGTTACTTGCCTTGTCGATGATCCGCGAGTCCTAGAGATTCAAATAACAAGCGGCGCACCGGGTGATCTAACGCAGACAAACAACAAGCATACAATAAGTACTCATCTAATGCACAGGGAAATCTCGAATAAAAGATCTAACCAGAAAGTTCAACTTAAGAACCCTGGTTGCAAAGAATCGAATCAAAACAAACTCCGAAAGTCGAAACTCGAGAGAGAACGACTCGGTTTAGCGATCTGAAATTAGGTCAAAATTTCACAGTAGCAAAACTCTGTGAAAGTAGGGTAGTCGGAACGGCGGTTTCGTTACGAAACTCCAGGCGCTTGAATCACCTGATTCCGATAAACGAGCGAGAAATAAAACAGTTTTGAAAATCAGATCTGAAATCAAATCAGAAAATAACGGTTTAAATTCGATTAAAAAGAAAAAACGACGAACGGGTTAAATAGTGAACGTTCGTTAACAGAACGAATCCAACGAACGCGTTCATTGAAACGAACGGTTCGGTGAACGTTCGTTAAATAAGAAAACCGAAAAAAAATAAAACCAATCTAGGTTTTTTTTAAAAAAAACCCAACATATATTTTTTTTAAAAAAATAAACCGGACGGTTCGAGGGAAAAAAAAACCGAATCGGCGCGGGCGGCGGTGGCTACCTCCGGTGATCGCGGAGGGCGCCCGGCTCGGGAGAGGGCGGCGGGTCCGGGTCGGCGGCGGCGGGTCCGGTCGGGGCGGCGGCGTCCACGGGCGGCTCGGCGTCGGGCTCGGGTGGCGGCGCTGGCTCCGGCGGGGGGGGTTGGGGTGAGAGAGGGGCCGGGGGTTATAAAGGGGGAGGGGGTGGCGGCTTGGGAGGGGTAAGGGAGCCGGGTCCCAAGGGACTCAGGCGGCGGGGGTCTCGTCTGGCGGGCGGGACTCGGGCGGCGGCAGCAGCGAGGAGGAGAGGAGGTGGGCTGGGCTGGGCCTGGGCCTGGCTGGCTTGGGCAGGCTGGGCCTCGGTCCAGTGGGGCGCTGAATTTTTTTAAATAAAAATTAAACCAAAACGAATAAAAAAATACCAAACGATCTCGATTTAAATAAAACAAATTTTCCCGACTCCTAAAAATGAGTCGAACAAAATGAACTTTAAAACAACAAACATGCATAAAATTTTAAAATGCTCATTTTGCCTAAGCAAAATAAATCTTCCAAAACCAAATTTGGTTTATTTATAATACCTTCATTTTTCCTAATTGTTTGGGAAAGTCATATTATTCCCTCTCAAAATATTTTTATAGGAAAAACTTTATGAAGATAATTTAAATAAATCTAAATGATCCTATTTTCAAAATTTGGAAAATCCCAAATATGAAAATAATGAAACTTCCAACTCTCTCCGAGGGTCCTTGAGTTGCGTGAAATTTCTAGGATCGGAAAATGCGGGAAAATATGATATGCATGATGACCTAATGTATAACATTCCAAATTAAAAATTTGGGATGTTACAGCATGTTAGGACGAGCGGATCCAGGGCGGACATTTGGTGCATAGGAATGGATGGCCGCCCCCTACCCGTTGTCTACCGACACAATCGGACATGTCCACGGATATTTTGTGTGTCGTTTTGATGGACGGTATGGGAGGTTCCTTAATTACACTATGCAGTTTGTACCATACCACATGTTGCTTAGATGTACTCCCATCGTTCCAAAATAATTAAAGTTCCAGGTTTGTCCTAAGTCAAACTTGCTTAATTTTTTATCAACTCTATAGAAAAATGTGCTAAGATCTACAACACCAAATACACGTAGTACAAAAACATATTTCATAAGAAACCTTGAGAGACTAATTTGATGTTCTATATCCTAATATATTTTTCTGTAGACTTGATGAAACTTAAACAAGTTTGACTTTGGACAAACCCAGAACTTCAATCATTTTGATAAAGAGGTAGTATTACATAGAGGCCAATAAGAAGCGAGTACCAACTAGTTGCATCATTGTACCTTCTGGCATTCCATTATGCGTGAGACGTCCTAATCCTTGCACACATGCATCGATAATATCGTAATTTTAAATAAAATGATACTAATATTTGAATGGTTGCACCTAATAGCGCTGCCTAACCACATAGAATCTACTAATAAAGATTTCAAGTTTTTTTTTCTCAAGTCTTAAAAACTAGCTAGGTGGTGAAAATGAGTAAAAATCGCCCCTCTTTTGGAGATTAAAATCAGTTTCGGCACACAAGAAACTTTCATAAATTGTTTATTCAATGAGAAGTACAATAAATAGTTAATTTCCTCCACTAAGGATTCATTTTCCAAACTCTATACCGCAATTTAAAGTCATGAAGTTAAAAAGGTTAACAAACATATACTTGGTGTTACTGTTTATGATAATGAAGTTGGGCTGATCATGGGCTTGTAGTAGAACTCTGTGGATTGATTACCTTGGTTCTCACCGAGGGAGAATTCCTCCAATACTATAAATCTTTGCACTTCGCAGAGCCGAACAAGTATTCATGCTGGCAAAAGATTATAGCTACGGATATTAGGAAGCACTCATCTCTTTGATGATTGTTGAAAACTCGTTTCTTCTTATTTCAAAGTCTACAAGGCCTTGTAGATAATAATAAAAAACATAATAATGAAGTGTGAGATGATAGGTTACACCTTCCATTAAGATTTAGTTCTTAGGTTGCCATGATCAACTTTGTTTACCCTATTATCATTGCATGTGGATTTTAGGAAGCGACCTTTTTGAACACTTACCGAATGAACTATTTTGGGAGGTGGGATATATATACCGTTTTTTCCGTTCTCATTTCTTAGGGAAATACATGACAATCTCTTCATCATAAATCTTAATTAAATGTGAATTTCCCCTTCCGAGCAATCAACTAATGCTCTTGTAGTATGAAGAAACAGTCCCCCAAGAACAATATAGAAATATTTTCGTCTTTCATCATATCATGCATAATAAAGTTGGCAGGGACTACAAGTTTATCAATTTTGAAAATGAAATTTTGTATCATACGTGCAGTTTTTTTTTCTTTTATGGACTTGTCAACCATTTGCAATGTAATCGGCTGGGCACATAATCCTCCAAAAATCAAGCTTTTAATAATGTAAAAAAGGGCATGCCTCTCAACCCGGCGCTTAAATCATGTAGTGTTACGAATATCTACAGTCCGTTAAAACAGGTAATTGTACGTATGCCGGGGAATCCAAGCCTAGTTGGAATATTTCCTTCGAAAGAGCAATCGGTTAACATTGCGATCACCGACAAGGTTGACGTTGTTGTCAGTGCCTCGTCGGTGATCCTTCTTTTCTTATTCAGAAAATGTTCCGGGTATTTTTTTTGCATAAAAAATGTCACGTAGAGTTGTGTCATAGATCTCATCACTGAGAGTTGTGTCATTTTCCTGCCATTTATAGTATAAAAAGTACCGGATGCCTGGACAAAAACTTCTGCCCCGCGATCCAGGCAATGTCAGGATTGGCCTTATCATTTATTGGCGATTGGACCTGATTCCACGTGCCAACAGTGACTGATATCATAGCCTTTTGCCCCATACAGGTAGACAAGATCTACCCGAAAAAAGAAAGGAAGACAAGATGTGCGCCTGTCGCCTGCGCCCCATTGGCTTTTGGACTTTATATGATTTTCATTCATGCGTTCATTATTGGGCCTTGTCGTTGCATCTTGGCGCATGTGCCCACGGCTGGACCGAATTTGGAATCTGGGTAATCATGCATGCACTATGTGTGGCGGCCGTCAAGCGTGGCAAGGCGATATTACAGAATAATACTAGTACTACTGTAGTATCTATGACTAGTATGAGTGTAATAGCAACGGTTGGCAGTTTGCTAAGATTTGTTGCCGGGTGGGAAGGTGATATCACAGAATAACATGCGCGTGCAACGCGTGGGATCCTGCATGCACAAAGCTGGCCATGCATATTGTCGTGTTCATTCACTGGTCAGTGGGTACGTACCGGCACTAGTAGAAAAAAAGTTCAAATATGAGAAACATTAGTACCGATTTGCATACGAGCCGGCACTAATGTGACTATTAGTGCCGGTTCAAATGACTTGGCGGAAGGTGACCTTTAGTACCGGTTCATTGCGAATCTTTAGTACCGGTTCGTGCCACGAACCGGTACCAAAGATGCTGGTGCCCGGCCCTATTTTTAGTCCCACATCGCTCCCCTAATAAGAATTTGACCACCTTAAGTATGTTACTTCTCAAACTATCACAAGCATTTGGTCTTCACTGAACTCTCTATGTGTAGGATTTGTGGCTGCAATAGGAGTCTTCGCCGGTTCTTAAATCGGTGGTAGATTCCTATTGACGATTTAGATTATATACAAAAAGATCATTGATGATCAATGTATTTTTCATATGTACTTCTCTGTAGCAAAGATGCGCGCTTTTGGCTGAAAGGCGGTACTTGATCAATGTATTTTTCTGCGCTCAGATGCACAATTTTAAATCATTGATGATCAACGATTTTTACATGTACTTCTCTGTAGAAGAAGAAGAGGAGGAAGAAGAAGAGGAAGATGAAGAAGAAGAGGAAGAAGAAGAAGAAGAAGAAGAAGAAGAAGAAGAAGAAGAAGAAGAAGAAGAAGAAGAAGAAGAAGAAGAAGAAGAAGAAGAAGAAGAAGAAGAAGAAGAAGAAGAAGAAGAAGAAGAAGAAGAAGAAGAAGAAGAAGAAGAAGAAGAAGAAGAAGAAGAAGAAGAAGAAGAGGAAGATGAAGAAGGAGAAGAAGAAGAAGAAGGAGAGGAAGATGAAGAAGAAGAAGAGGAAGAAGAAGAGGAAGATGAAGAGGAAGCAGAAGAGGAAGAACAGGAAGAAGAAGAGGAAGAAGAGGAAGAAGGAGATGAAGGAAAGGAAGGAGAAGAAGAAGAAGAAGAAAAAGAAGAAGAAGAAGAAGAAGAAGGAGAAGAAGAGGAGGAGGAAGAAGAAGAGGAAGAAAAAGAGGAAGATGAAGAGGAAGCAGAAGAAGAGGAAGAAGAAGAAGGAGAGGAAGATGAAGAAGAGGAAGAATAGGAGGAAGAAGAGGAAGAAGAGGAGGAAGAAGAAGAAGAGGAAGATGAAGAAGAACAAGAGGAAGAGGAAGATGAAGAGGAAGCAGAAGAGGAAGAAGAGGAGGAAGAGGAGGAAGAAGAGGAGGAAGAAGGAGAAGAAGAAGAAGAAGAAGAAGAAGAAGAAGAAGAAGAAGAAGAAGAAGAAGAAGAAGAAGAAGAAGAAGAAGAAGAAGAAGAAGAAGAAGAGGAAGAAGAAGGAGAAGGAGAAGAAGGAGAAGAAGGAGAAGAAGGAGAGGAAGATGAAGAAGAAGAAGAGGAAGAAGAAGAGGAAGAAGAGGAAGAATAGGAGGAAGAAGAGGAAGAAGAGGAGGAAGAAGAAGAAGAAGAGGAAGAAGAAGGAGAAGGAGAAGAAGGAGAAGAAGATGAAGAAGAAGAAGAAGAGGAAGATGAAGAGGAAGCAGAAGAGGAAGAAGAGGAAGAAGAAGAAGAAGAAGAAGAAGAAGAAGAAGAAGAAGAAGAAGAAGAAGAAGAAGAAGAAGAAGAAGAAGAAGAAGAAGAAGAAGAAGAAGAAGAAGATGAAGAGGAAGCAGAAGAGGAAGAAGAGGAAGAAGAAGAAGAAGAAGAAGAAGAAGAAGAAGAAGAAGAAGAAGAAGAAGAAGAAGAAGAAGAAGAAGAAGAAGAAGAAGAAGAAGAAGAAGAAGATGAAGAGGAAGAGAAGAGGAAGAAGAGGAAGAAGAAGAAGAAGAAGAAGAAGAAGAAGAAGAAGAAGAAGAAGAAGAAGAAGAAGAAGAAGAAGAAGAAGAAGAAGAAGAAGAGGAAGAAGAAGAAGAAGAGGAAGATGAAGAGGAAGCAGAAGAAGAGGAAGAGGAAGAGGAAGAGGAAGAAGAGGAAGAATAGAGGAAGAAGAGGAAGAAGAGGAGGAAGAAGAAGAAGAAGAGGAAGAGGAAGAATAGGAGGAAGAATAGGAGGAATAAGAGGAAGAAGAGGAGGAGGAAGAAGAAGAAGAAGAAGAAGAGGAAGAGGAAGAAGAGGAAGAATAGGAGGAAGAAGAGGAAGAAGAGGAGGTAGAAGAAGATGATGAAGAGGAAGCAGAAGAGGAAGAAGAGGAAGAGGAAGAATAGGAGGAAGAAGAGGAAGAGGAAGAATAGGAGGAAGAAGAGGAAGATAAAGAAGAAGAGGAAGAAGAGGAAGAAGGAGAAGAAGAAGAGGAAGAAGGAGAAGTAGAAGGAGAAGAAGAAGAAGAAAAAGAAGAGGAAGAAGAAGAGGAAGCAGAAGAGGAAGAAGAGGAAGTAGAAGAGGAAGAAGAGGAAGAAGAAGAGGAAAAAGAAGAAGAAGAGGAGGAGGAAGAAGGAGAGGAAGGAGAAGAAGAAGAAGAAGAAGAGGAAGAAGAAGAAGAGGAAGAGGAAGAGAAAAAATAATGCAGAAAAGAAAAAAATATATATATAGCAAAAATATTCACAAAGAAACTAAATACAGCAAAAAAAACAACTCAAAAATAAATAGAAGAAAAAAAAGCAAAAAAGAAAAAACTATATAAAAATTACTCAAAAATAAATAGAAGAAAATAAATAATGCAGAAAAGAAAAATATATATATAAAACAAAAATATTCACAAAGAAACTAAATACAACAAAAAACAACTCAGAAATAAATAGAAGAAAATAATAAAACAGAAAATAAAAACTATATAAAAATTACTCAAAAATAAATAGAAGAAAATAAATAATGCAGAAAAGAAAAAGATTATATAAAGCAAAAATATTCACAAAGAATCTAAATACAGCAAAAACTACTCAGAAATAAATAGAAGAAATAAATAAAGCAGAAAAGAAGAAACTATATAAAAATTACTCAAAAATAAATAGAAGAAAATAAATAATGCAGAAAAAAATAAAATTATATAAAGCAAAAATATTCACAAAGAAACTAAATACAGTAAAAAACTACTCAAAAATAAATAGAAGAAAAAATAAATCAGAAAAGAAAAAGCTGTATGAAAAATTACTCCAAAATAAATTGAAGAAAATAAATAATGCAGAAAAGAAATAAAATATAAAGCAAAAATATATAAAAAAATGTTGGGGCGCTGCCCGGTGGGCCTGCCAGAACTAGGGTGTGCAAATACAGGCCCAAAAGGGCCAGCAGGTTCACAGGGCAGCGCGCCGTAGTTAGGCCCAGAAGCCTGCGATATAGAGGAGTTCGAAAGGGCAGCCGCGGCTGGGTTTATGAACCAGTCGCGCTGCCTTCGCCGCGAGGTGGGACTAAAAGTAGCGCATCAAGGGTGGCAGCGCACGCCATTAGTATTGGTTGGTGGCTCCAACCGGTACTAATGGGTTGCCTTTAGCACCGGTTGGAGCCACTGAAATTGGTTTTAGTGCCGGTTGGTGGCTCCAACCGTATTAAAGGCCCTCCTATATATATGTCACTTACGAAAATTCAGTTATCTCGCCACTTTCGCTCCACTTCTCGCGAGACATCGATCGCTAGCCGACGCCGCCGCCGCCATCACCGCGTTGCCGCTTCGCCGACGTCGTCGGCGTCCCGCTGCCCGCCGCCGCCTCCGCCATCGTCGTCGTCCCGTCGTTGCCGCCGCCCCCGCCGCCTGCCGTCTCGCCGTCCCGCCGCCGCCTCGCCGCCCCCCGCCGACAGCCCCGCCCATACACACACGCATACACACACATACACATATACACATGCGCACACACACACACATACACACACGCATACACACACATACACACACACATGCACACACACATACACACACGCATACACACATACACACACACACGCTACACATACACTACACATGTACCTACACACATACACACACACACATATTTTTTTTACTTATTTTCTGTTTTCTATTGTTTAGATGAATTAATTAATATAACTAGTTTATTTTTAGAATGTTAGAAATGCTAATGCATGTTAGATGAATTAGAACTAGTTTATTTTAGTAAAAAAATTTATGTATATGAGAGTATTTGAACTAGTTGAATTAATAGAACTAGTTATATTATTTGAACTACTTGAATTAATAGAACTAGTTTATTTTAGTAAATGCTTAGTTGAACTAATTGAATTAATATAACTAATTTATTTTTAGTAAATGTTTAGTTGAACTAGTTGAATTAATAGAAATAGTTTATTTTAGTAAAAAATTTAGGTACGTATATGAGATTATTATTTGAACTAGTTGAATTAATAGAACTAGTTATATTATTTGAACTAGTTGAGTTAATAGAACTAGTTATATTATTTGAACTACTTGAATTAATAGAACTAATTTATTTTTAGTAAATGCATAGTTGTACTAATTGAATTAATAGAACTAATTTATTTTAATAAATGCTTAGTTGAACTAATTGAATTAATATAACTAGTTTATTTTTAGTAAATGCTTAGTTGAACTAGTTGAATTAATAGAAGTAGTTTATTTTTAGTAAATGCTTAGTTGAACTAATTGAATTAATATAACTAGTTTATTTTTAGTAAATGTTTAGTTGAACTAGTTGAATTAATATAACTAGTTTATTTTTAGTAAATGCTTAGTTAAATTAATAGAAGTAGTTGAATTAATTGAATTAGTAAGTGTTTAATGTTTCGCCTAATATGAACATACGAAATGTCGTCTGACGACGGAATTTTTTTTATTATGTGTGAATACTGTGAAGACTAGTGCGGCCAGTGCGACAGAAATTTCCTTGTTGATGATAGGCGATTCAGCATCAAGCTGGATGAGAACTTCGAATTTGATACAGTAAGTCACAACGACAAGTCTGTTTTCGTAATTAAGCATGACTTATATATGCTTCATTTGCCTGACTTATAATTTTTTATTTTCACTATTCTACTAGCGCATCCCCTGCCATGCAAGAATTTTTGTGTTGGATAAGATAGGTTTCAATGATATGGAAACTATGGAGGTAAAGAGAGTTTACCTGAAAACTGAGCATGGTTGTACTTTCAACGTCAAAGTATATAATGCACACACATACACCTATTTTGAATGCAAACCTTGGCAAGCACTATGCAAGGCTTATGCATTTGAGCCTGGTATGGTTATCACCTTTGATATTCGTCCGAAAGATGATATTGAAGGTAATAGAGACATATAGGTCGATGTGCAGACGCCTCCAATTCTACCATTATGTGAGTTCTTCTCAACTATATTTTTGTCTTTGATATTGCTTATTCAAAAATAATTGACAACTAATTTCTATTGACAGCTTATCTCCATTCAAGCAAATATGTCCAACGCTTGGTAGACAGGACCTACTACTGTCCCGGAGCTGAACTAAACTGCGAGGAGATAAGTCATTATGTTTCATGGCTTGAGGATCTTCATACTGTCAAGACAAATTTTATTCCTGCACTTAAAAATGTTAGTACTCAAAACGTGCGACCAATAGTGATCGTATTGAACTACGGTCACATCTATTTACGAAAGATGGCAATATTTTTACTATTTGTCCTCAGTGCATCTTTTGCATACATTATTTGTTGCTAAACTTTCATTGCTAAGTATATTAATTACTATACGATATTCTTCAACAGGGACTCCCGATGACATTTGTGCCTCAGTGGATCGAGACTAAAGGTCACATGTTAATGGTTAGCTTACGGCCAAGATATCCTACATTGCACATGAGTGCATTCAGGATTTCTAAAAGCGATGAATGCTTAATAGTGAAAGATTGGAGCAAAATTGTTAATGATCGCAGAGAAGTACTAGGGGGCAGCAATGAGAAGCGCAGCCCACGATTAGGAGACATGTTCATCTGCATGCTCCAGTATGATGAATCAGGAGAGCTATACATGTTCTATGCTATTTTACCAGAGAGAGAGTAGCTAGCAGGAGTGATTTAGCTAGTTCATGCTGCTCTTAGTACTTGTCCTTTCATGTCCGTGTTCTTCGTTCTGAACTTAATCTCAAAGAGTGATTTGCTTTTGTGGTGTTATATATGAACGCTTATAATATCATGACAATCATGTTGAACTCGATGATATTTTTGCTTCTGGTACAAGTGAATGTTTCTTCTTTAAGCTACTGTTGGTGGTGATTAGATAGCGGTAATGACTATGATGATTAAATAGTGATAATGACGACTACGATGTTTTTTAGCTAGCTAGCTAGAGTATATATATATGTTGATGATATGATGCAAGAGTTTTTATATTAATATGATGATGATGATTAGTTATTATATCATTTAATGAAAGAAACCACAGATTAGTTTCAGCTGGATGGATCCTACCGAAGTGATCATATATATATATATATATATATATATATATATATATATATATATATATATATATATATATATATATATATATATATATATATATATATATATATATATTAAACTTGATCACCTAATTAGGTGATCAAGTATAATATCGATATGGCATATACTTGATCACTTAGCTAGCTAGATCCTTCAGTCGAAACTAATCCGCGGTACTTTCACCTAATGATTTAAAAACTCATTATAATGTAAAACAATCACTAAATTAAATTGAAAACACTAAATTAAAGCAAAAATTAAAAAAAACACCCAAACATTTAGTATCGGCTGGTGTTATCAGCCGGTACTAAAGACCTACGCACATATGGGCCTGGCTCGTGCCACGTGTTCGCACTTTAGCGCCGGTTCGTGACGAACCGGTACTAAAGGGGGACCTTTAGTCCCCACTTTAACCGGCACTAAAGGCCCTCACGAACCGGCACTAAAGGCCGGTTTTGCACTAGTGTGGATCGCGTCGGGCATGCATGGTGACCATGTGAGCGTGCGTATGGCGTGCTATTGGACACTGCATTATTTGGACAGTGGGTGTGTTATCCTGCCCCTGCTCTTATGTGATTGACTGCACACGTACTGACCATGTGATGTGAGCGTACTGTTCCACCGTTGCCCATGCCTTTTTTCTTCTTCTAATTTTCCGTTTGCAGGGGCTAGCTGTAATGTTACGGATAATCTCATTCGTGTAGCTTATGCTCAACTCACAAAAATAAAGTACACGTGGTTAGCTTGCCAGACACAAATCTTATATTATTAAGAGAGTGATCCCACTACATCTCTTTTATCTCAACATGTTGCTATGTCACCTCAACATGCACTCATGCATATAAAAAGGGCCACATCAACATGCTACCATGCACATAAAGATAAAATCCAACACAACATGCAACCATGCATGTGAAAACTGTTACACTAGTTATAATCCATGAATATTTTACATGTATATGCAACAATCGTATACTCATTTTCGAGCTTCATCAAAATATATAGCAAGCAATTCCCGCAACAAGTGTGGGGTATTGTCTAGTAACCTTAATCATGGGCATGTCTTGAGGACGCCAGATCTAAATTTCAATCATTAAATATATTAAAAGAATTGTGCACCAAGTGGAACACTCCAAAAATGGTGCGAATTAGAAAGCAAAGAAGCAATCAATTGATTCACATGGTTAATATAAATTTGTATCTAGGTCATTCACAATTCGTGGCTTCTTTGATTCGTAGGATTTTCAAAATGGGGGAATGGAGTGTCATGTCGTCTTATATCCTGCATGATTACTAAGTTATAGGAATTTAATGTAAGAGTGTTTGGTAGCACAGGAAAAACAAAAAGTGCATGGTATTTTTCCTCTAAAATGTTGTACAAATGAATCCTATGGAAAGATTCCGAAAGATTCACATCTTACGAATCAAACAACCACCCTAGGAAAATTTCCTAAGGATCCAAAACCTCTGGAAATCCTATGGAATTCCTTCCAACCAAAGGAGTCCTGATGTGAAGTTGTTGTGACCCCGTTCATTGGAATGAGCTGCATATATATCCAAATAATACCGAGAAACACGCAGAGAGTTTTTTTTTTTTTTTTTTGCTAAATAACACAATATGGAAGTACACACACACACACACACACACACACACACACACAATGAGACCGAAGCGGCAGATTTTGAGATTGATCAATTCACTACAGTCGCCTCGCTATGAGTACATTGCTTACAAATGAAAGAATAAAGTTTTAAAATTTGGAATAGATCCAAAAGAGTGCAACCATCCATGTCAAGTTTAGAAGATGAACGCGCAAGTTCCATCACAAAGAACCTGACGAATGATATGCACAAGTTTCGCCACAAGAAACCTGACAACCTGAGCTACAGTCAGTTCGTCGAGAGTATTTACATTTCTAAGTGACAACTAATCCATGAGAAATATTGTATTACAGTACGTCCATCTCTAAATATAAGGCGTTTTTGCACTTCAATTGAATTGGAAAAAACTTGGGAGTACGATTTATTGGGACTCAACCGAGGCTTGGCAATTTATACACGGAAAAGCAATGGAAGTGCAAATAAGTACTCCCTCCGTAAAGAAATATAAGAGTGTTTAGATCACTATTTTAGTGATCTAAACACTCTTATATTTGTTTACAGAGGGAGTATTATTTTTTTCTAGGCAAGTTGTGTGGCTGGAGTGAATACGTCTTACGGCCGTTGTAAGCCACGCCTCGCTCAGCCTGTCGCGCAAAAGTGCACGAGCTAGCAGTGATATTCTGATTATGGTAGACATAATTGATGGACGAGAGCTTGAGGCTGTGCATGTTTATTTATATATAGAGAGATGCATGAGTAGGAAACCGACCCAGCCCAGCCATTGTAGGCTTCCTGGTCAGTTGTCTGGACGACATGGCTCTTGAAGCTGCCCACCACTACCTGCAGCTAGCCGTCGGCCATGCCACATCCACGCCGGCGGCACTGCTCCTCGTCGTGGTACCCTTACTGCTGTTACTGCTAGCATCCGTAAGGAGCTCCACCAAGGCCGCACGCAAGCTGCGGCTCCCGCCTTCGCCTCCGGGCAGCCTTCCCATCATCGGCCACCTCCACCACATCGGCGCCCAGACCCACATCTCCCTCCAGCACCTGGTCGACAAGTACGGCCACAACGGCCTCCTCTTCCTCCGCGCCGGCGCCGTGCCCACCGTCATCGTCTCCTCGCCCAGCGCCGCCGAGGCCGTCATGCGCACCCACGACCACATCCTCGCGTCGCGCCCGTGGTCCATGGCCTCGCACATCCTGCGCTACAACACCACCGACGTCGCCTTCTCGCCCCTGGGCGAGTACTGGCAGCACACCAGGAAGCTCGTCAACACGCACCTGCTCAGCGCCAAGAAGGTGCACTCCTTCCGCCATGGCCGTCAAGAAGAGGTATGTATACCTATACTTAGATACTTCCCCGTCGATCTTCAACCATACGATCGTTAAGTTTTTTTTTTTACGATTGTCATGTTAGTGATGGTTTTCACTTTCAGCGAGATTTCGATGAAATCCACTGAATTTCCGTTCGGTTGAAATATTTCAGCAATTTCAGTTGTACACATGAATTAAAATATTTTTCAATATATTAAAGAAAAGGTTCATTTGGTTTATTTCAGTGCATGTTTCGCCCCTTAATTTGGCCGAAATGCAAACTGAGATCACTGAAATTCATCAGAAAGTGAAAATCACTACTTATCCGGCTGGCTCCCTGGCTTGCTTTTAATGCACTATATTATTGCAGGTGTGCCTCGTCGTCGACAAGATTCGTGAGGCGGCAACCAACGCTCCATCCACGGCGGTGGACATGAGCGAGTTTCTGGCGGCCTACACCAACGACGTCGTAAGCCGTTCGGTGCTGGGAGCAACCCACCGGAAGAAAGGCCGCAACACGCTCTTCAGAGAGATGACCGAGACCAACGTCGACCTTCTCGTGGGATTCAACCTTGAGAACTTCATCCCTAGGTGGCCACTGACGGAGGTGCTCTTCAGGCTGGTGTGCTGGAAGGTTCAGCGACACCTCAACAAGTGGGACGCTTTGCTGGAAGAGGTCATCAAGGAGCACATCAACTTGAAGCAAGATAATTCCGCCGACTTCATCCATGTTTTCCTCTCTCTACAGCAAGAGTACGGTCTCACCGACGATAATGTCAAGTCCCTCTTGATGGTGCGTGCTTGTTTCTTTTTAATTTACTTATTACACTTTCAGTTTTTCCATTGCAAATTCATGGTTGATTTATATAAAGTTTTCCCATTGTGAAAGTTATATAAAGTTTTCCCATTGTGAAAGTTATATACACTTTTCCCTCTGTAAATTCAAAGGTTGATTTAACTGTTATATATAGCCCCTAAAAATCCATATATGGTGTCCATGTTTTTGCATATATAGCTAGTTATTACTTCTTAGTACACATACATATATACATGGTAGTTGATATATACACTAATTGAAATTTGACCCTTTGTTTGGTCTTTACCAGAACATATTTGAGGCAGCCATAGAAACATCGTATCTGGTGCTGGAATACGCCATGGCCGAGCTTATCAACAACAGACATGTTATGAAGAAACTACAAACCGAGGTAAGGACGTTTGCATCGTCCAAGGGCAAAAAGTTGGACATGATTACGGAGGAGGACCTCAGCAGCCTGCCCTACCTAAAGGCAACCATGAAAGAGGCCCTGCGCTTGCACCCACCAGGACCTTTACTCCTCCCTCACTACTCCACCGCTGATTGCAACATCGACGGATACGACATACCCGCCAAAACACGTATCCTTGTGAACGGTTGGGCCATCGGGAGAGACCCAAAGGCTTGGGAGAGACCGGAGGAGTTCATGCCCGAGAGGTTCCTACAAGATGGCCAGGAGAAATCTAGCAACCTGGGTCAAGATTTTAAGTATCTTCCATTTGGATCTGGACGCAGGATTTGCCCCGGGGCAAATTTCGCGCTCGCGACAATGGAGATCATGCTAGTAAATCTCATGTACCATTTTGACTGGGAGGTACCCAATGAGAAAGAGGGTACTGGTGGAAAGGTCAGTATGGCTGAGACGTTTGGGCTGATGCTTCGCCGAAATGAGAAACTCTACCTTGTTCCAAAAATTGTCTAATAATAACTACTAGTGCCCGCAATCCCAAGTGTAAGCCTATTTAGACTTGTGCGCAATAATTAAGGTGAGGGCTAAAATAAGCGTGTTGTTCATCTATTGTTGTTGTCGACCGAGAAGATGCTGGACGAGAAGTTCAATGCACTGGTTATAGTGCAGTTATGTTGTTCTAGTAGTCATGGAAAATAATCCATTTGAGTTGTGATGGACTTAATTATATTATGTGCTTTTGAGGTAATGCCATATGGACTTGTCTTTTTGTAGTCAAATTTTTTTTCCTTTTCATATAAGTGAATGCATTGTTGTTGTGAGATTTGTTATGAAAGCACAGCCGTGTTGGATCTTCCTGACATCACAAGTTCAGGACTATTCGTTCAACTGGAGGAGATTGGTTCGGCCAGCTAATCTCTCAACTTGATGATACAAAGCGACTTAAGAGTTAAGAGTGATGTTGTTGTTCCTAACTTCAATCCAATCTTCATCCCTCTCGTCCGATGAACTATCAGTGAGAATCGGATTTGAAGCGACCACTATAGAAGAAAGCTTCCATTCTTTGCGCTACCGCCGGGACGAACCGATCTCAGCAGCGGGCACACCCTCCTCCAGAGCGACCTCCTTGCCCTTGGGATCAGCCTTAGAAGCGTCATCGACGGACAAAGGGCGCCTACGAGGGTTGACCGAATCCGGGCTGGACAAGACCAGATCCTTAGCCGCCGACCCAAGAACCGCTTCGGCGAAATTGAAAGATTCACCATCCGATGCACACGGCAAGGGCGGGGTGGGGGGCGGCGAGAACAGGGGAGCCATGTGCTGGTGGCGGCGGCCGCCGGGAGTGGCGACCGCCGGGCTGGAAGGGGAAGTGGAAGGGGCGAAAGGGGCTGGAAGCGGAAGCGGAAGCGGAAGTGATGCTGGTCTTGGCCGGTGCTCTGCTCGGCGGTTAGACAGTACAAAATGTAGCAGTCATTTTGCTCTAACATTGTTACCAACTTATAACTCCAATTCATCATCCACAGCGTACACACAGGATGTGTTTCTCACAGAACTAAAAACAATTACGGAGTACAGTAGTAGCCAGTAATCCCTAAGCTATTCTGCTTCTGCAGTCTAAACATTACACTAGCATAATTACCGGGTTCAATTCATCATCCGCGGCAGCTTCACTTGCATAAGGACAGGATGTGAGTTTCACAAGACTCAAGATAAGTACTCCCTCCGTAAACTAATATAAAAGCATTTAAATCACTATTTTAGTCATCTAAACACTCTTATAGTAGTAGCCAGTAACATACAGGTTCTGATCTGCTCTAGCATACAGGAGATTCTCTAAACTAAGCTCATGCACAATTTGAAGTTTTTGTCTGGGAACACAGACACAAAAAGATTATGCCGAACTTGAATTTGCAATTGGCATGCAAGGTTTTTTTTCCCAATGACTCGTCCATGAAGGCCAGCAGCTGGCGAGCACCTACACAAATAAAGAAAACATCAAGGTTCGGTTAGATACAACTTTGAAGAGCATATTTCGCCAATGATTAGTGGTTAAATTGCCAACTAAAGAATCATCAAAATAGTGCGTTTTTTTCCAATGCAAACAGAATGAGATAAGATAACAAATGATTTCTTCATTAAGTTGTTTACGGCACAGGACAATCTCCTCTACAACCTTTGAATTTGAGATAAAACATGTTGAATCTAAACTATGTTAAAAAGGAAGATGTTTACCTCTCTCAGGCCCAGCTCAAGAAACTTACGAGACTGGCATGGCTTCTTTTCCCATGATAGGGTAAGTGCCTACAACAAATAAAAAAAAACACAATTAGAGCAGATGTATCTTTGGCTCCTGCAAAAATATGACTTATATTAGGGACATGTTTACCTTCCACAATGTCTTCTCCAAGATCCGATACAATTGCAGTCAAATTTCTAGTTCTCCGGCGATGTTTGATGGCATCAAATATTTTCACCTATAAAGCAATCCATAGAATTAACATACCGAAACATCTTTTTCATAGTGCTATGGTCGGCATGAATTAAGTTATTCATAGTTACAATATAGAATTAACTTACAGAGACATCTTTTTCAGCATATAACTCTTTTCCTTGATCAAAATGATCCCAGCATATGTCTATCAACATCTGCTCCAACTGGCGAAATTGCAAAAGTCAAGAGTGTCACATAAAAAATATAGAGAATATACCCTACAACCAAGTGTACTAACCCTCACACCTCTCCCTCTCCCTCACACAAGATTCTATCTTATTCTGTGATTTTTGAAATACAAGATGGCTACAACTAAAGGTCTTTCATAAAGAAACTTGCTATGTGATTTTTGAAATATATAATGCCTACAACTCTAAAGATATTTCATATAAAAAGCACCTCCGCTAATCTAGCAGACTCTATAATCCATACTTCAAACTCTGTAATATCAAATGAACAATATTATATGCTCCCTTTGAAGGAACATACTCCATATACTATCAAATGAACGACAGTTATGTATACACTTGTCATTATCAACATAGTATCCTATACTTCGTGATGCATATGCATACTCCTTTCTTGAATGCATATGCATACTCCTTTCTTGAATTAATAGTACATATACCAGATACTCCAACTAGATGTACAATTCAATATATTTACACCCTAAGTAATATATACTCTTTGTAAATCTTAGCTACATGATACATATGTGCCAATCACAAAACATACACTTGTCATGGCCAACCATAGGTGGGGCCATCATTATGGTGCAGCCGATCCAGGACCCAGGCCACGGGGGCCTGGGCCTGGGCGTGAAGTATTGCCACTACCTTCAGTATAGCATCTCGAACATTGTAGCTGCACAGTAGGTCACTATAGATGGCCTAGGGCCTGGGGCTTGGCCTGATCCTGGGTCCGCCCCTGGGTGCAGGGCTAGGGCACAAACAGCCTGCGGCCTGATACTTCTCGTTACTAGAATTGTTGAGATAGGAAAGATCCGGAGTTTGTTAGGCAAGGTTCAGAATTTTGTTAGGAATGGGTCTGATCCAACTTGGGGATCAAGTAGATGTTGTCCATATATTGGACAGTCGTGTGTAAGCCTTAAAAGGCATCAATAAAATAAAACCAGAAAACAAAGGTTCGCCTACACCAAGCCTCTCGCCCACCTCTCTCTTCATGCTACAACACAACAGGCCCCTCGCGACTAAGCTCTCGGGAGCTTGGGTCGTGAAAACTTGGTAATGGAGCAGTCTTTCTTGGGTACCCGTTGTCGGTGGCCGATGTTCAAGGCAATGGTTCCTTTTCAAAAGGAAGCCATCGATGGGGCACCGAAGGGCATGAAGCAAGATATTGCTAGCATCCTCACGACTATGGCGATGAACGACCGTCATGCCAAATTTAGCTTCAACTGCAATTAACAAGTTCGCACCTTGTATTGTTGTAAGATTTTTTTTATATGTGTGGCTAAGAGGGACGATGGCAACTATACTAAGGACGTGGATGTAGAGGTCTCCCTTCACGCTCTCAACGGAATCTGCAAAAGCTCAACGATGTAGCCGGCAGCTGTCATCCGTGGAATCATCCTCGTCGCTCATCCACTATGGCTCCACCCAAAATTTCCTATCAGACCCGGCCACCATGCACACTGGTGTGGAGCTTTCCCAACGTGCAAGCATGTGTGTGTTGTGGTCAACGACGTCAAGGTCATCAGTTGTGGGATCTAGTGTGGCCTTGACGTATAGGTGGGCACACAACCATTCACCATCCACTGTTATACCCTTCCTTTGTAGAGTTACAACAAGCTGCTCAATGTATAGTGGCTAGGGGCTCTCTATGACCCATCTGTTGGGACACACCAAGCTCAAGAAGTCTTTTGGCATCATGACCATGTAGTCACGTTGCATAGGAAGGCGACCCTGGGCGTTCATTCCCTTGCTTGCGAGGGGCAGGAGAACAACCCTGTTACGAGATTTTGAGGGCATGTTCATCGAGCCGCGCACATCACCTCTAGTGCAGTGATGTGATCACCGCATTCACCTCCTTCCAGGGACG